>JAJJWW010011809.1:0-36583 GCA_023531295.1 Papaver armeniacum | reverse complement strand
TGTTGATGGGTGAAAACTACTCCTACAGAATTTGGTAATTTGGGTGTGGATGAGGAATGAATCTAAACCTTCACAAATGCTGACTTGTAGTGAAGTGCTTGCTGGAGTCGAGATATCAATCATCCAGTCAGGCCCTAAACCAAGAAATGGCGTTTCGGACTTGTTTCGGTCACAAGTGAAGGAGATGGGGTTGATCTTAGGGAGGAAGCGAAGGTGTTGAGATTGTGAAGGTGTTGGCTTGCTTATGACTTGTAACGAAAGATGGCAAGCTTACGATTGATGCAAGCGAGGCTCGGGTGTTTGAATACGGTTTTGTATTAACACTTGGTTTTATCTAAATCGAACTTGTGTTGTTGTTGTTTGAAATAGGGCGGAGAACCTATTTATACAAGTCATTGAGCCTCATTCACGTTTCTCGTGGGAAGTGGAGGTAGTGGAATGATGGAGTAGTGGAGTTGTGTGTCGGTGATACCGCGACGATCTTGCCCACTTTTCATGTTCATCTCTAGCCGCCCATGACTTCCTAACACGTTCTTGTGATAGCGCGTTGCAGCCGCATGTTTGTAAACAGCGAACCAATACCCCGGTATGTATCCCCAGTTTGTGACATGATTGATGCGAATGTGGATCATGGATCCACGAAGATAGCATGTATCTTTGAATTGAATAGCTGCGTTATTGAAAGTGATACTTGTGAAGTATGGTGTTAGCCATTTTATCACGATCTTGCATTGTGGTGTGTAAAGTGATGGGTAATGACGCCTCCCGACCAGTGACTCGACGAGTTGTATAGCAAAGCTGGTGAAGTTGGATGGATGAATGAGCTTTGAGACACTCATCTGCGGCCGTTAATGAATATTAGGGTTTTGAAGAGGTGCGCAAGCATCACTCTTGACTTAGTCGAGAACCAAGCATGGGGAAGGAGATTTTGGAGAGGCCCAGAAGCCATACATGCGTGTTGGCGGCATGATGGTGTAGGCGCGTGTTTCCGTTCCCTCATGAAGGCGCGATCTGGGCCTTTCAATTTGACCCGAAAGAAGTGGTTGAGAATGATTTGCGATAAGTTTGATACGCAAGAAGGTAGCAGCGTGATACTCGCTTGGGCCTGGCGTTTCCAAGACCCCTAGCATGATCGGTCTTGGCCGTTGGTTAGGCGTGAAGGTGGTAGGCTGATGTTCACGCCCATGTCTGTCCGTCCCATGGCATTGATCTAAGCCACAATTCGTCGGTGAAGTTGGTGGTCGAATCGATTTGCAATTTGGGAAGTGTATCCCACATGTTTGAGGCGCGTTTTGGATTGGCCGGGCGTGATATGCCTTGGCCGACCGCATGAAGAGGTAGATGGGCCCCACGGTGGTCATCTTTGGTATGGCCGGACTGTAATCTGTCTCATGACCCTCCATTAAATCTTGGAGAAGATGGACGCGCGTGATGGCGAACCTAATTTTGGCTTTCAGCCGTGCGACCATGCTCCGGCCCCCGAGGCGGGCCAATGTGTTGTAACTTAACCATGGTTGGTTTTGGCCGTTAGTCAAGTGTGTGGCGGTCACATGGTGATTGTGTCGACATGCTCAGGGCCCTTTGAGTCTACATCTAAACCCTCCATCTATACATACTGCGAAGATGGATGGTTGAGACGTTTTGCGGCACATGTAATATGCCGCAAACCAATTTAGGTTTTAGCCCATAATGCTTAGTATGGGCGGTTTCTTGGCAACAAAGGCCAATGGTGGACCATGCGGGGTCGGCCGTGTGTATTCCATACACAGGGGGTGATGGGGTGATGCAAGGTCATCAATCATGCTTGTGGAGTTGGATGACTAACGATCGAATCATATCGGCAAAAGGTAGTAGTGTATATTCCATACCATGCTTAGGGTGATGAATTGATGCGTGGTCATCCAATCTCATGCTTGTGGAGTTGGATGGCGCGTCCAGATCATATCGGAAGACTGACCACGGTCAATCGGATGCTCAATCAATCGGAGCTAGTATAACTTAGCAAAGGGACTCAATGGGATAGTATAACACCCAGTAGAGGGCTGGAGCTAGTATAACACCAGAGATGGCACATGCAGGTATTTATTTTTGGTTTCATTATAGTGCTTGGAGGTTCGTGTTTACTCGTATAGTAACACTCGGTCTCATGCCACACGATAATGATTCATTATAGTGCTTGGAGGTTAGGTGTTACTCATAAAACAACACTGGAGTCATCATCCCCCTGCCCGATAATGAGTACATGAAATCTGTGGTGAATTAAGTGAGGAGTATCAACACTTATAAATAGCTTTATCTTTTACAAGATGTCAGTAGCATGATTTTAAGTTTTACAAACTCAACCTTGAGCGAAAATCCATCAACATTAAGTCCCACTTTACCACTAATGGTTACACTATTGTGTGGTAGGCATGAATATGGTGATTAAAAAAGATAAAACTTATGAACAATTTTAGATGTTACCGGGGGAGAGGCCCGAGTCGTCTGTCCTTGAAACATGTCACGTTCAGAGCGTCGAGGAAAAAGTGTTCCCCCCAGCATGATGTCGGTCTTGCGCCCGTCGACGTGAGCCTTCTTGGCGCCGGTCGAGGGCTGTGCGCTGCTTCGTTCAATCGATGAGATGTGCCCTGTCGGGCCGGCCCATTGCGCACCGCTTGTTCGTGGGGTTCCCTGCGCTGCTTGATCGAGCGTGGGCTTGTTGTGTGCTGCCGTTTAAAAGTGGGTCTCTATGTACATGCTAGCGTCGACCATGTGCCGGCCGAAATGGCAAACCGGCCTTGGCGTGTGCGCCTATTATACCAGCCTTATGTGCGTGATTAACACCGGCCCTTTGCGACTTGAGCAATACCAGACCTTTTGACTTGAGCAATACCGGACGCGGGAAGCATGCGGATCGTCGCAATGCTTGATCGATGACCGAGACTTGAATGATGTTTGGGTAGCCATTGTGTGAGTTGTGTCTTGCCGGTGTGTGGCGACACTTCTCATATGCCTTCATACAAGTTCTAACTCACTGTCTTTTATTTCATTGCGGTAGAAAAGAATCCCGCATTAAGAGATGTCTTACGGAGATAATGCGAAGGTGTCAAAGTCAGGGGAAGTGTTGATAGCTTCAAAGATATGCGAGCGTTGATGATGGCATTCATGCGCCCTTTCAACTCATGAAAATATTCGTTCCTTGCAGGATAACCTCCATCATATCGACTTTAGGGTTCTTCGTGCTCATTTGGGTCCATGAAGGATGGATGAGGCGTGCGTTTAAGCAGATGAGTACATCAAAGATAACTTAGAGTGCAGATTATTGATGTAGCTTGAGTGTTGAAGCGACTCGAGAGGATGTTAAAAGTGGTTCTACGCGCGAACGTTGAGGTAGATCTAGAGAGTGTTGAGGCAGATTAGAAGCGAGCAGTCCCGGAGAGGCGTTGGGCGTCTCTTGAATAGGCTATTAGGCGGCTTACTGCACGAGGAGGGAGGTTGAAAGTGGCTTCCTCTCAGTTCGAATTACCCTTGCGGATTCACCGATTCTTGACAGAACCGTCTTTCGTGTTGAAGAAGTCCTTGGCCTGGCCGGTGAAGGAACTTCATGCAGAGCCTCGGTCCCAGCGTGGTTTACATGGTTTTGTTCGTAGTGGTTTTGTCGCGGCACCAGTATGGAATATCTCGAGCGTTGTTTGCATCGTTGCGGGAGTCGTTACATGTGCACGAGTTGGAGTTGGCGAGACCACGCGAGGATAGTTGTATCTCGAATTGGTTTTCCCCTCTACACTTGATGGCGCTTACGGAAAGGCTTTGAAGGTTGTATCTGCTGTTGGTGAGATATATGCCCATGCGTCACGCTCGTACATCCTTATCCAGTTTGCTGTAGCCCACATCCATCCATGGAGGAGACATGCCGTGTCGTGGTCGCATCTACTAACATGTCGATGTCATGCCGGTGAGGGGAGAATCACTTTGGAGCATTCGGTTGGGCGGAGGCCCAGGTGTCGAGTCTCTCCTGCTAATTGCCTGCTGACGGCCGATATGTCTTCCCCTGCTCTAATCACGTCTTGCTTAGTCGTCCCCTTTTTGGTGTGAGTATGGGTTGAAACCAGCAGTATGTCTTGATCGCAGTTTCCTTGAAGTCGCCGTCATTGTGGTGGGATGGCCTTGCCCGATCTTGCATGGGCTAAGCAGCGTCACGGGAGTCTTGAGAGAAATCACATTGGAAGATGCATCACCAGTCTTGGGCAAGGGCCCTCACTGAACTGCGAGACCCTTGATGTGATGCGGTAACATGTAGGTGCGGTGTGATCTTTTACTTGCATCGTATGGAATCTTATATAAATGTAACATTATTCTACAGTGTTTTGATGCAAGTTAAGACCTACGGGCGTGAGAGGAGTCAGGTGTACGTCGAGGCTATTTGTAGTCAGCGAAACATCTTATTGCATTGATTCTTTGAGGCGCAAGAGTTCGCACAAGCTTTCCACTAGGAGATCCGCTTCCTAATCCAGCTGGTCTCGGTTCGCCTAATGCAATCTGTTGACACAGGGAGGATGCGTTGTGAGGATGGAGTCCCGAGTGTAGGAATCTCCCAGACAGGGTTCGGATTCGCTCCACGTGTCGCTCATTTTAGTCGAGGTCCACGTAGTCGTGGCAGTGAAATACCTCTTTACGAGTTGCGGCCATGTCAGTTTGAGTCTTAGCGAGAACTTCCCTTCTCCATCAAGTCTATGAAATATGTAATGGATGGTGGTCCTCCTCTCGTCCCTCGGCTCCTCGTCCACGGTAGAAAGTTGTTGCTCGCAGTGACTCTTTGGGCGTTACAGCTTGAGGAGTTGTCGGGAGTTTGCGATTGCTCGGCTGCTGTGGCGGGGAGGGTGTTACACTGTCTGGAACGATCTCCTGTTTGGCGGCCTTGCCAGTGGTAGAAAATGTGGTAGGCGCATAAGGTGTATTAGCCACGGTAGCTCCGAAGTATGGGGGCGGAGCCCTTACGTATCTTGTGTTACTCGCCGGGAAAGAAGAGGTTGAAAAGTTGCCTAAGAGGAGTTGAAGAGTTGAAGCGAGGTTTGTACTTGAAGGATGAAAGTCTCTCTTGCCCGGAAGGACGAGTTCTGTGTGAAGGACTTTCCTTGAAGGATCAAGCAGCTACCTACTTGTCTTTTTAGATGCTCTTGTTTTTGAGTGATAGTGAGGATTCCGGCTGACTTCCGGTTTTGAATTAATAGGTAATTGAATTGGTTTCATTTTGAGATAGTTTGGTGAATGATTTTTTAGAAAGGAGTTGTTTTAAATGAAATTTGCATCCTGGTCATAGAATGATTGCACATGTCACATGAGATTGCAAGCGTTGTGTGAAAGGAAACATAGATAAAGCAGGACCTGGTGTTTGATTCACCGAGCCTCTTTCTCCACGTGCGCAGGATGCTAAGTCCCGGTGAATTCTAAACTATCTTTCTTGTAAAAGGTTGTTGAGTAGAACTTACTTGCTTTTGGAAGCCTCATTTATCAGCGCCAGATGGCCTCTCCCAGGAGTCTCACTACTAGCCTTCAAGGCTGTCCCTGCAGGCCAAGATTCTCTGAACAATGCGCTTCAGGCGATTGCACTCAACTGGTGGGGTGATGAAGGAGCCGGTGGTATTGAGCGGTACCTGGGTCCATTACTTCTCAGTGACGGAAGTGGGCCTTGAATATCGGGGTAAGCTTTATCTCTCGTTCGTACCCACGTCTCGGTAGCTCAGAATCTTCTTCATTGGGAGGAAGTGTAAGTACCTTGTGTCCGGCTTTCTGCGTTAGTGGCGTTCTGCGATGTCTCCCATGTAGCTTTGATAGTAGAGACGGGGAGATGAAGTTGGAGAGACTTGCGGCACCCATCATTATGCGGATTGTCTTCTAAGTAGAGGGATGGTAGAGGGTGTCGTAATGTCAACTGCCGAGTGGCGGTTGAAACGCTCCCATCCCTGTGTATTGAGGCATTTCTTGATTGATTTCTCCTTCCTCAGCGTTTCTTGATTGGTTGCAGAGAGCCGGCCTTGATTAGACCCAGTCTTAGGAGCTTCGGCCAAGACTTTGAGCGTATAAATCCTACAGCGAGAGCTCCATGAAGGCTGCTGAGTTCCCCCTTAATGTCCCGCTCTGGCAGGACATCGGCGCGTGCAGATAGGAGTCTCCTCTCTGTGGAGTTGCATCGGAGTCTCCATTGTTGGCCGGACCATGTTGTTCATCTTCCACAGGGTCTCCTAGCGGTTTATAGCGCCCTTTTTGCTTCTCATAGCGGTAAAGATGTGAGCTCTGGTTAAAGATTACGCATTGCGAGGGTGGATGCACCATCGATGCTTCTATGTGATTGTGCCGCCATATCGATCCAAAGGCGAAATGTCTCGCTCGCCCATACGGTGATACCGAGCTTGATTTGCCAAGACATCCTCCGAGCATTCTAGCTATACTTCCCATGATACTCACAGGAACCATCTGCGGATTCTGATGTGCAAAGGGATGCGTCATTAGTGAGTACAACGGAGTCGGGAGTTCGATTCTTGTGCGGCCAGGTAGATCAACCTCTCAGCTTTGTGGTCGCCCGGTGTTGATGGGTGAAAACTACTCTGCGAATTTGGTAATTTGGGGGTGTGGATGAGGAATGAATCTAAGCCTTCAACAAATGCCTTTGCTTAGCGGTGAGTGCTTGTAGATTCGAGAGATCGAAATGCACGCAGAAGTCGGCCTAAACCAAGAAATGGCCGTTCCGGACTTATTTCGGTCACAAAGTGAAGGAGATGGGGTTGATCTATGTGGAACTTTATCAACAAAAGGTATGTGGAGACTGAAACTCATCTATCACTTGGAAAGTCTATTTCTACTCTATCTCCTATATTGAGACATAAGTCGTAGTGCTATATAGTTTCTACTATGCACATTTAATATTTCGAGCTGAGTTTAACTCGCTTACATATTTCTCGAAATATGTATTGGTAAGCTTTCGCTTCAACCAAGTTCATCTTATATTCTTGACGAAAGTCAAAAGATGATCATGTGAAAATCGCCGAGTAACATCTTACATGGTTTGTGTGATACAATCATTTGGTGTAGACTTGGAATGTTTCGTTATGATTATTTCAATAACTTGAAAATTGCTTTGATGCTAATACTATGTGAAAACGGCTATTTTCATCCTCTAAGAATGTTTCAATGATTGAAATAGAGTTTAGAACACTTAACCAACATTGGATTATAAACATGTTATGCACTCTTGAATATATGTGATCCATGTCTGGGAACCATAGTATGCATACCCGTATGCGTACATGTTGGTTTGAGAAGTCCGGGAACCTAAGTATATGTACCCATACGCATACCGCGCGTAAGGTTTAGGTCCGGAAAATTACTGGGTTTGGAGGTGTGCGTACCGTTCGCATACCGCGAAAACCAAACTTGGAACGACTACTTAAGTATGCGTACACATTTGCATACTTGAGTGGTTAAAGTTCTAAAATCGGTTGTGACATGAACTAATACATTTATATAATAAGGAATGCATTCTTTGCAAACCGTGGCTATAATGTTCATGAATTAATTCGAGTGAATCAAACCGATTTTGCTTCAATTGTGTTCTTGTACACTTCTATGAGAATATAGCAATTGAACAACTCTATAACTAGTTTCATTTGAGTCATTTGAACTAGTTGGGGTTAAGATGAATAAGGTTGATATGAGAGTGTTCATATAGCTAACCTCGGTTAACTACTGTTGAGCCAACATAGTGTACACGTTTAGGTACGGTTACTCAAACCTAAATGAAGGTACATTTCATTTGTGTATAACAAGCTAAGTTCGATCTAACGGTTGAAAGATATTAGCTTGAGTCTAATCAGGTTTTCATCTAACGGTGAATATTGAATGCTTTGTTACCAAGGTCACTTAGATTGCAAACCCTGATTTGAAAACTATATAAAGGAGAACTCTAGCAACTGGGAAACCTAATCCCCACACCTCCTGTGTGATACTAGTTGCGTACTAGAGTCGATTCGCCTTTAACCTTAGGTTTTTCATGAAACCCTGTATGTTAACGACTTGAAGACTTCATTGGGATTGTGAAGCACCCAACTATTTTCTATGTAGTTGCGTGTTCTGATTTTACTTCTTCTATCGTGATTGAGTATTATCTTTGCTAAGATTTGCTTGAGATTTATCTCCGATAGGTAAGATTAAAAGTAGTCACAAACATCTTCATCTCATCGTTTGTGATCCCATAATACCTTGTTTCGCTACCATACGATTAAGATTATTCTGAGGTGATTGATAATACTAGGCTGTTCTTCGGGAATATAACTCTGGTTTATCAATTGGTTCCTATGCACCTTGATTTATCAAAAGACGAAACAAAACTCATAGGTATTTCTGTGGGAGACAAATTTATCTATTCCAATAGAATTTTCTGTGTGAGACAGATTTGTTTATCAAGTCTTCGACTTTGGGTCGTAGCAACTCTTGGTTGTGGGTGAGATCAGCTAAGGGAATCAAGTGCGTAGAATCCTGCTGGGATTCAAACACGTAAGGAGCGCAACTGTACCTTGATCAGTGTGAGATTGATTAACGCTCAACTACATTCCAGTCCGAAGTTCATTGGTAGTAGGCTAGTGTATGTAGCGGATTAATACGGTGTGGTGTTCAAAGCTGGACAAGGTCCCTGGGTTTTTCTGCATTTGCGGTTTTCCTCGTTAACAAAATTACTGTATCTGTGTTATTTCTTTTCCCGCGTTATATTTTGTTATATAATAGAAATATCACAAGGTTGTGCGTTAATATCAATCAATTATATAATCCAACCTTTGGTTGTTGATATAAATTGATTGACACTTGAACATCGGTCTTTGGTACCGTTCAAGTTATCTCTCTTATTCAATCGGGCTTGCAAATTCCTATTTGCTAATTACAGATTGAATTGAGAAATTGAGATATAAACTCTTTGATATATTTTTCTCTAGATTGAGTCTGACTGTCTAGTTGATTCTCTTGAAAGTATATTGGAGTTTGTCTATTCAGATTGTCGAACGAAATATTGGGTGTGGTTGTTAGACCCCCGCTTTTTCAATTGGTATCAGAGCAGGCAAACACGTTTAAGACCTCATAAGTCTGTGTTTGTAGCGATCTGAATATGGACAAAATTGCTATCTCTGATAAACGCATCGCGTAAATAAAAGTTCTATTTCTATGAAATCTATTAAAGAGAAAGACTTGTCAATCTCAAATATAGACGAAGCTAGTGTTCCAATGAAACATACTTCCATTGACAAATGTTACCCGGATCACCTTACTGACGAGTCTGACTCTGAAGTTGAAAGGGAAGCAGCCAAGGAGAGTGCAGTGATTCTAAAACTTGTTAGAATCCAGGATGATGATGTCAACCGGTTGAAACACAAAGTCAATATCCTTGTTGGTATGGTAAATGAGCGTGACTCTCTTCTAAAGGTTTTGCGTGAGGAAAACGACTCTGTTTGTTCTTCTCGAACTCTGCTTGAGGAAAAACTCAAAGAGGATGCTTTGGAAATTGAACTTCTTTTGAGTAAACTCTCTATTCAAGAATGTTCCAAAGATTCCACTATACCAACTGCTTCTGATTTAACTGGAAAAATTTCTATTCCAGAAGCAAAATCGAAATCCCTTCCTGTTGAAAAAGATGTGCCTGTGTCTTCCTCTAATCAAGGAATATCCACATCACATGGAAGGAATATATCTCCCAAAAATGGTGCTAAGACTGTTCTGTCTAATCACTCAGGTGATCAGAAAGTGTGTCTCTTTTGTGATTCAAAATGAAATGTTGAACAAAAGAGGAAATCTAGGTTGAATGACAATTCTATTGATCGTCTTCAACACACCTTACATTTCATTCTCAAAGGTGTAACTGACATTCGTATGTCTAGACCAATTGGTTTTAGTACTCACCCCGTGTGTCCTACCAGGAAAGTCAGTTCGATGTGTTCCTCAAATGTTCAATGCAAAACAGTATTCCTAAACCATTTCGTCCAAGAAGATCTCAAGGATCTTCTTCTATTAAAGGGAGATAATGTTGTTTTTGATGTGAAAAAGGTACCAAAAGAAGGACGCAAAAATGGAGAGATGAAAGATAACCTAAAAATGATAATTGAATGTTATAAAGAAATTATTAACAGGCTGTCAATTCCCTCTAGTCAAAATTTTTCAGGTAAGAATGCATACTATGCGTCGTATTTTGTTGATAGTAAGTTTTATGATAACTTTTCGCATCAAAAGGGTTTTCCTCCAAAGATCAGGAGAAAGAGGTTTAACCGAAAACAACATTCATTTGATGAGCTCAAGGCTCATACTTGTGCTAAGTAATCACAAAGTTGAAATCTTACTCACAAAAATCCTAGTTGAGTGACATATGGTCGGTATACTTGATGGCAAAGTGTTCTCGATTCTCTCGGCTATTTTCTTATCATTCTTAGTGGATTATCATTCACAAACATTTGTGCATAAGTATTTGTGTTTTTGTTTTGTCATGCGTTTGACTTTTTATGTTAGTGTGTCAAAAATTGTTATTCTTATGCTCTAGATTTTTCTCTTGTGAGAATATTGTTAGAGCACTTCTCGGTTCGAACTCGCAAGAGTTGCTATCTCAAGCTTGTTTGCCAATGTTAGTGATCAAAACTATAAGTCTTGATTTCTAGTCTACTTATAATGATGTCTCAGACTAGGATATATTGTGTAGTTGAGCATTAGACTTCACAACGTTCATCAATTGAAGACGAAGAACTACTAAGGAGAGCTTGTGTAACTTCATCAACAAAATTTATGTGGAGACTAAAACTCATCTATCACTTGGAAAGTCTATTTCTACTCTATCTCCTATATTGAGACAAAAGTCGTATTACTATATAGTATTCGATTATACACATTGAGATTTCGAGCTGAGATTAACCGCTTATATATTTCTCGAAATATGTGTTGGTAAGCTTTCGCTTCAACCAAGTTCATCTTATATTCTTGACGAAAGTCAAAAGATGATCATGTGAAAATTGCCGAGTAACATCTTACATGGTTTGTGAGATACAATCATTTGATGTAGACTTGGAATGTTTCGTTATGATTATTTCAATAACTTGAAAATTGCTTTGATGCTAATAGTGTGTGAAAACGGCTATTGTCATTCTCTAAGAAAGTTTCAATGATTGAAATAAGAGTTTAGAACTAATGGATTATAAACATAGTGTGCATTCTTGCATGTATGTGATCCATGACCGGAACTAAAGTATGCATACCCGTATGCGTACTTGTAGTTGTGAAATTCCGTGTACCAAGTACACATACCGGTACGCGTACTTGCGTGAGGTATAGGTTCGGGAATTTCTGATGGGTTTTGGAAGTGTACTTAAGTATGCGTACAGGTTTGCATACTGGCGAACTCATACTCAGACTGGCTACTTAAGTATGCGTACCCGTTTGCATACTTGAGTGGTTAAAGTTCTAAAATCGGTTGGTACATGAACTAATATATTTATATATTAAGGAATGCATTCTTTGAAAATCGTGGCTATAATGTTCATGAATTGATTCGAGTGAATCAAACCGATTTTGATTTGATTGTGTTCTTGTATACATCTATGAGAATATAGCAATTGAACAACTCTTTAACTAGTTTCATTTGAGTCAATTGAACTAGTTATGGTTAAGATGAATAAGGTTGATATGAGAGTGTTCATATATCTAACCTCGGTTAACTACGGTTGAGCCAACATGGTGTACACGTTTAGGTATGATTACATAAACCTAAATGAAGGTACATTTCATTTGTGTACAACGAGCTAAGTTCGATCTAATGGTTGAAAGATATTAGCTTGAATTTAATCAGGTTTTTATCTAACGGTGAATATTGAATGCTTTTTTACCAAGGTAACTTAGATTGCAAACCCTGATTTGAAATCTATATAAAGGAGAACTCTAGCAACTGGGAAACCTAATCCTTACACCTCCTGTGTGATACTAGTTGCATAAGCTAGAGTCGATTCTCCTTTGACCTTAGGTTTTTCACGAGGCCCTGTAGGTTAACGACTTTAAGACTTCATTGGGATTGTGAAGCTGCACTCCAACTATTTTCTCTGTAGTTGCGTGATCTGATATTGCTGTTTTCTATCGTGATTGAGTACAATCGTAAGATTGGCTTGAGTTAATTTCTCCGATAGGAAAGATAGAAAAGTAGTCACAAAAATATTCGTCTCATCGTTTATGATTCCACAATATCTTATTTCGTTAATCGTTTAAGATTATTGTGAGGTGGTTGATAAAACTAGGCTGTTCTTCGGGAATATAAGTCCGGGTTATCAGTTGGTTCCTTTTCACCTTGATTTATCAAAAGACAGAACAAAAACTCGTAGGTATATCTGTGGGAGACAAATTTATCTATTCAATAGACTTTTCTGTGTGAGGCAGATTTGTTTATTAAGTCTTCGACTTTAGGTCATAACAACTCTTTGTTATGGGTGAGATCAGCTAAGGGAATCAAGTGCGTAATATCCTGCTGGTATCAAAGACATAAGGAACGCGACTGTACCTTGAATCAATGTGAGATTTATTAGGGTTTAACTATATTCCAGACCGAAGTTAGCTTTGTAGTAGGCTAGTGTCTGTAGCGGCTTAATACAATGTGGTGTTCAAATATGGACTAGGTCCCGGGGTTTTTCTGCATTTGGGGTTTTCCTCGTCAATAAAATTCTGGTGTCTGTGTTATTTCTTTTCCGCATTATATTTTGTTATATAATTGAAATATCATAGGTTGTGCGTTGAATCGATCAATTGGTAAATCCAACCTTTGGTTGTTGATTGAAATTGATTGATCCTTGAACATTGGTCTTTGGTACCGTTCAAGTTACTTCTCTTATATTCAATCGGGCTCGTAAATTCCTATTTGTTGATTGCAGATTGAATTGAGAAATAGAGATATAAAACTCTTTGATATACTTTTTTCTAGATTGAGTCTGACTATCTAGTTGATTCTCTTGAAAGTATATTGGAGTTTGTATATTCAGATTACCAAACGAAATATTGGGTGTGGTTGTTGTACCCCGCTTTTCAAATATAAAATTTAGTGAGCTAAGACTTGTGAATTTTTTTCACTCAGCAAAACACTGCTTTGCAAACAGTATCCTTGGACTGCATCTGACTTTGTTATGGTCCTTTTCTCTTATGGGCCAAGTTTTCGTTCGTACGGGTACCCATGGTACATATCACGAACCAACTTTGGAAACCCTAAAATCTGTTTTCCTGAGAAACCATTTAAATAACATCTTTTGAAGATTACGTGTACTCTAGGTTATTTTTCTTGTCAAGAATGGAATCTCGTTCGAGATCTTGTAATTTTCCAAAAGGTTTTCTTGATAAGGGCTTTGGTTTCGAAGAAGAGGAGAAAATATCTCTTGTGGGAGTCAATGACACCTCTACTCAATCTCCTGATAATCTTTCAGACATTAAGGATGATGAAGAGATTTCTGCTGAAGTTGTTCAAGATTTTATCGGTCAGTTTAACGATGCAAAACTGCTTCTTGTTGATACCTTAAAAACCTTGATATGATAAGAACTGAGTTAAAAAAGGTTAACTCCGACCTTGCTCATGAAAACACATGTTTAGGATCGCCTAAAGAAGAATATCTTGTCCAAGTATGCAGTCGATACCATCTGTCACAAGCTTGAAAGTCTTGGAACTCATGAAGCTTGCTCACGTAAACGCTGACTTTTGCTTATGATCGTATTTTTGTTTTTAGAGTTGCTTTTGCTCTTTTAATGTTTGTATAGGAAACTTCTTATGAGAATTTATTCTTGTGTTTTTAAGAAGGATAAATAGGGTTTGGAATAGCCATTATTGTGAGTACACATTGCTATTGCCAACGTTTTTCATCTTGCAATGTTTTTAGATTTATTTATTTAAATTCTAAAGTTATTTTGGAAGATGATTTTTGCAGTATTAATCTTTATGGTTTTATATATTGCAAAGTGTTATGGGATATGTTATTTACGTCCTTGAACCTTGACTGTCCCATACGTGTTCAAAAGTTAACTCTATTATATGTCGGTATGAAAGTATTGATAAAATATAGAATGAACTTTTGACTACAAAGTTAAGCCTATTATATATCATTATGATGGAAGATAGGATGAACTTTTTCTTACAAAGATCAAGTCTATTATATGTCATTGTGCAAATAGTGATGAAAAATAGAATAAATCTTTGTGTATGTACTGTGTTGCTCCATAAGTTCTCTTATGTTAGGCATGGCCAATTGAATTGATCATTTTTCCTTGTGGTTAATTCAATTGAGTTTTTTGGATACAAATTCATGTTTCGTATGATTTGTTAATGTCCAAAGAAATCCTTCTTTTCTTGTAAAAGTAAGGTCGTTGTTGTTGTTCTTTCGGGAATGACATTTTATGGGGGAGAGTTCTTAATTGAACTCGTCCGTCCAATTTTTCCCGCTTGGTCGGAAGGCTTGGATTAAAAATTAGGCGATCAATGAAGTGCCTCAATGATTACCGTCCGCCACTCTGCCACAGGGAGTGATCGACCAGATGATGGCCCGACCATGCGGCTTCCAAACTATCACTCGAAGATGGTTGGACGTGCTACCATTTTAAGACGCTTAGTCCGCGACTTACTCAAATAAGCTTTAAAACAGCGATGCTTCATGCATATCGATTGTTTTGAGTCATAGTTAAGAGCGATGCATTACATGCATCGAGAATGCACGATATTTCATGAATATCAATTCCATAAATAACTTAGTTATTTAACCTAATAGCACCGTATGCTATTCCTTGCGGCAGGTCCCACGACTTGACCCACTCATTCGAGACATCAAGCATGTTACAAACTGGGGGATACTTATTGGGGTATTGGTCTGGCGGTTTACAGCGTGCGGCGTACAACGCGCTCATTACGAGAACCTGTCAGGAAAGGTGGACGGTTAATGGTAATGAGGGAAGTGGGCAAAGGCGTGATCGCGTGACAATCACCTACACGACCCCACTACTCCATCACTCAACTTCCTCCACTTCCTACGAGATGAAGTTTGCGCTCAAAATGACTTGTACAAATAGGTTCTCTAACCTATTTCCAAACAACACGAGAAAAACCAAGTTGTTGTTAACACCGTATGCAGAAATACCAAGAGCTGGTAGCTTACATTGTGCAAGCCGCCAACATTCCGATACAAGTCACAAATATCCAACACCTTCACAATCTCAAACACCTTCTCCGCCGCCCTCCCTAAGATCAACCTTCTCCTTCACCTTGTAACCGAATTGAATCTGGAACGGCCATTTCTTGGTTTAGGCCAGAGTCTTACATATTGATTTCTCGAACCTAAAAGCATTCCCGTGCAGTGCATTTGTTTAGGGTTTGAACTCGTTTCTCATCAACACACCCCAAATTACCAAAAAATAGCAGAATCAATTTTCACCCACAAACACATGGCTCACACAATCTAAAGATCTTTGAAACCGACGACCGGAGGACTCCAATTGTTCAAGAGCTAAACAATTCACTCTCCCAAGGAAAGGTCGGTCTCAAAACCCCGCAAAGCTTTTTCATGCTTCATGGAGTGTTGTACCACCTAATCCGAGATAGGTCTCTGTAAAGATATCTTGGAGACGAGGAAGCGCAACTCCAACTTAACTGTATCCACGACGATATTTGCGGACAAACGTTGGTAGTGACTCTTTACCGACGTCTTCAACGCCTTGGCTTCTCTTTGGACGGATATGGAGACTCAATCTCGATCACTCCAAGGGTCTTGCTCCAATTGTCAAATACCGCCACATCAATTGGAGGTTTTCAACGTGAGCCACGCCTCTGGGATGGCGAGCCGTCGTCGGTTACCTTCGTGACGGAGTACTCCCTGCCAGCAAGAAGGACGCATCCAAAATGAAGCAACGAGCCAAGAGATTTGTATTTCATGAAGGAATCCTATACCGCAAAAGCTTTGGGGGTGACCTATTACGGTGCCTGGTCGAGGTGGAAATCCCGATTCTGATGAAAGAAATGCATGAAGGCGAACACCAGGGGAAGAAGAAACTATTTCTCCAGATACACGAGAAATACTACTGGCCAACCATGGAGGACGATGCAGCTGCGTTTGTTCAAAGATGCAACGAATGTCAAATTCACGGAAATCTTATTCATGCACCTTTGACTCCTCTACACTCGGTAAGTAGTTCGTGGCCGTTTTATAGCTGGGGACTTGACATCATTGGGAAGATCAACCCGCCATCGTCAAAACAGCATGAGTATATCATAACCGCAACGGAGTATTTTACAAAGTGGGTTGAAGCCATTCCTCTACGAGGGACTACTGGAGCAACAATCGCGGCGTTCATTAAGGAACACATCATTTGTCGGTTTGGCGTGCCTAAACACATCATTACTGATAATGGCACTCCTTTCGCTAACAAGCAGGTACGAGAGTTTCTCGAAGAATATGGAATTAAGCAGGTCTTCTCCACCATCTACTACCCCCAGGGGAATGGGCAAGCCGAAAGCACCAACAAAACCTTAATTCGGATCCTCGGTCGACAAAGTGCATGATCATCCCAGGATGTGGCACGAACAGCTACCAATGGCATTGTGGGCGTATTGGACGGCAGCTAGGAATTCTACCGGCTTTTCTCCTTACTCACTAGTCTACGGTACGGACGCGATTCTCCCAGCAGAGATTAAAATTCCGTAAGCTAGAATTGCAGCAGCAAGTGGGGTCCACTGGAATGAAGCCGAAGCATCGAGCTCCAGAATTGCCGAGTTGGACACCCTAGACTCCAGGAGAGATAAAGCAGAGGAATGTACTCAAACATACAGAAGCAGGGTCTCCAGAGCGTACGACAAAGCTGTAAAACCACGAGTTTTCAAAGTGGGAGATTTAGTTTTGAAGACTGCCAAGCACATTCAGCAAGACATGTCCGCACTAAAATTCTCTCCAAAATGGGAAGGTCCATATGTGATCATCAAGGCTTATAACACTGGATACTACAAGATTATTAAAGTAGATGGAGGCAAATTAGAAGCAGTCATCAACGGAAAATGACTCAAGGCATATTATGCTTGATCATTGTTCCGCCTCCCGCTATCTCACGACACGGCAACACAAGCATTTTCGATACTTTACACATCTAAGTTACCAGTTTATTCAAAATATATTAATGTAAAACTCCATTCAACTACCAAAACCAATGCAATTCATTTCCTAAGAACAATGTTCAAAATCAAGAAAGGGATAGACGATCAAACGTCATGGTGCCTACTTAAGAGAATAAGTACGGCTCAGAAAAGACCATCCAACAAGTTATAGTTCCTTGAAAGCATCATTTTCAGTCTCTCCTGATACCTTTCAGTCCTACTTTTCAAATTTTGGATCGCCTGTTCCACCTTCTCAGATTCTGCAGCCAGAGCCTTCCCCTCTTCCAAGATAGCTTTCGTAGGAGGAACGACATTGGCGATGATACTAACTCGATCGACTTTGATAATATCAAGGCGCTGCCGCAACCAGCCGATCGACGTTGAACTCCATGGATTCACAGGTAGATATCATATCTTCCCACTTTTCAATAGTTGATTCAGCAACATCACGAATGGACGCGTCCTCCATCTCGACAATCATGGGTAGGAGACAGTTCACTGTGGTAACTAAAGTAGACGAGCAGTGCCGCACCATGTTCCTAGTTGCGATATGGCCGTACCATCTCCATATTTTTGCATACAGAGGCATGAATTCCTTACTCACTAGAAAACCGCCAACAGCCCGGTAACTAGAAGATAAGCATTTCATTGAACATCGAAATGCAAGCCCGCATTGGGATACTCATAGGAGGAGATACCCAAATCAGCGTCTTCCGTGTCGAAGCAGCAGGCGAGTTTAAGCTTGAAGGGAGAAAAGTGGTTAAATCATCATCATCAACCACTGTTACACATGTTCCAGAAGGATACCTCTGTAAAAAGAAAAAGAGAAGGAGAAGATCTTGTCACCTACCGGCCATGACAGACAAATACATATTCACCAGTGGAAAATATACCGGTATGATCTTCTTGACCCGAAGGATTCGGACAGGGGAATCATCACAAGGCTGTGGGATTCGGCCGCTCTAAAGAAAGGGATGATCAGACGTCAAAGAAAAGAAGAATTAACACTTCAAAATCAGAAAATACTTAGAATCATACCCTGGATACAAGCCGCTTGCGTTTAGCAAAAGAATCTTGCTGAGTCAAAGAAGATGATCCACATCTATCGACATGATGAAAGCAAAAATTTCGATAAGAGTATCTTTATCTCGGCATAATAAGGGTGTCCCTGTATATATACACGACAGAAACCCTAAAACGAGATTGGAAAGCTGTAACAAGATTCATCCGATAAATGAGGATTCAACGCCAATGTAGTTGCAGGAAATCCTACACTACACCCCTCACAAGAATCCACACAACTAAGCCATTGAAGATGAATAACTATGATTTTATTTGATTATTTCCTTGAATGTTTACAAGTTAAATGTAGGATCAGAATATCGCGACATCAATACTTCATGCGAGATTAATAAATAACGATATCGCGAGGGAGTCACGAGAAGTAAAATAAATGACGCAATGAATGACGACAAACGAGAACATGAGAAGAATGTGAAGACTCGGCGAGATTTAGGAGTGTCGCGAGAATTGGTATATGTACACTTGCGATATTGCGCAAGACATTCCCGAAAATAAAGGACAAATTTAGTTTGTCATCCACCGTATACTACCCTATATAAAGGTTGAGTCGATCATTGTAGGGAGAGTTGAAGCAAATCATTAGGAGAGAGAAAATTAAGAGTGATTGTAATTTCTTTTGTTACTGTTCTACCTTCCTCTGTAAACATTTTAAGAAAATAATCAATAAAATCTATAGTTATTCATCTTCAAATGGATTAATTGAGTAAATTCTAGTGAGGGGTGTAGTGTGGGATTTCCTGCAACTACATATGCGCTAGAAACGAGGACCGAGTAGAGATCAACCTTGTGAATTGAAAGAATCGGGAGTAACAAGAAAGAAATTTCAGTATAATTTTCAACAATTTACTAAAATTGAGAAATGGCTAGAAGAAGGATTGCATCGAGAACAACCAACAATTGTAAGGAGAAGTGGGAGATTAGTTGGAGAAAGGAGAAATGAAGTAGGTGAACCATCAAGAATAAACGCAAGAGATAGAGAAGAAGGTCAAATTCAACCACCAATTCAACCACCTATTCAACCAAAGACCGAATAGAGTAATAGATTATGATAGGGTGAGTGTGCATACATGGAGATCAAATTCTATGGAAGAAAGAGAAGAAGTGCAACAATTGATAAATAATGGACAAGAGGATAGAAATCAAGAAGAGATGGGAGAAACAACTCATAGAAATGAAGAAGTCGCGACATTAGAAACGTTGAGGCAAACAATACATGAAGAAAGGTGATTAGAAGCGGAAGAACGCGCAAATTTAACAAGGCAAAACCATGAGCTAAGAATGGAAAATATGAGGTTGCAGAATAGGAGGTCGAGAAGTAATACCAGATCAAGATCAGGATCGGTTAGAGATGATATGAGGAGAATACTACCTGTCGAAAATGTTAATGAAGAAAATCTAGAAAGAGAGCCAAATCTCGATGAAGGATGCTGCGAAAGAAGGGAAATAGAGTGTATTCCACGTCCCGAGATTTTACAGAATGTCCAAAATAACGGAAATCAAGGAAATAGGCAGCAGAATGGTCCAATTGATGAAGAAAATCAGGAAGAAGGAAGAAGAATTGTAGGATCCAAATATCGCAACAACAACACACTTGCGGAATCTTCATTAACAACGTCGCGAAACCGTCGCAAAGTGATTTCAGAAATGACGTAACAAATGACGATAGCGTAAACATGAAGAAAGTGCGAAGATCTTGCGAAAACTAGAGTATCTGCGAGATTTAACATTTATACTCTTGCGAGGATGTCGCAAGGTAAATCCGAAATTAAGGGAAATATTAGTTGTACATGAGCTGTCATCCACTATGTAATATCCTATATAAAGTGTAGTAGCAGGATTTCCCACACTACACACCTTACTCGATTTTGCTTAATTAATACATTGAAAGATGTAAGATCAAGAATATTTATTGATTGAATTCATGAAGTGTTTTACACAGGAAAATAGAATTACACTTGGAAGTTAAAACAATCTCAAACTTTCTCTCTCCTAATGACTTGCCCAACAATTCCAAAAAGATCTCTCCTCTTACAGACTCATTTAGCCCTTTATATAGGGTAATACATAGTGGATGACAGCTAAGCTCCCCTTTATTTTCGGGAATGTCTCGCGAAGTGTCGCAGATGCACAAACATTCACTCTCGCGACGCTTCTTAACCCTCGCCAGGTCTCACGTCTTCTTTATGTTTTGCCTGTCGTTATTCCTTGCGTCGTTTATTTTAGCTCCCTGCGACTCCCTCGCGACGCCGTCGTTCATTAATCTCGCGAGTCTTGTATGTTGCGATATTATGATCCTACATCTTGCCTCTTTTTCCTTGAATATTGCTTGAAGAGCGATTTAAAGGAAAAATTCATTGTTGTCATATTCCTTGGTTTCAATTGGTGAAGGAACGAGCAAAAGAATACTTTCCTTGAAAAGTACGTACTTGCCTCTATTCTTTTGCAAAGTTCCGAAGCTTCTTTGAGATATATGCGAAGTATCGTCTCCTATCTCTCCTCATATTTCTCCTGCGAGGGGAAGAGTATCATGAGATTTTTACAATATTGTTTCACATCGCTTATCTTTATCTCTTTTGATTTTGTACTTTTACACGGATTTTGATTATTAATGTCTTTTCTTGACACGTTTCTTTCAACCGCTTATTCTTGACCATTCATGTCTCTTCGCATTAAATGACCTCGTTTTTCTCGAGGATCTTTTTCCCTATATATAGTTTTCTTTTCCCCTCCTTTTCATTCTTTAGTTTCTCTCTGCAACCTTTCTTTGACTCTCTCCTTCCGCAATTTGCGCTCCTGCTACTGCAAATCTTTTCTTCATCCTTTCTAGCGCTGATCTTAATCTTTAACCTCCCCTTCATTCCCATACTGATAATGGCCTCCATGAGTCGCGCATACAAGTCTTCTTTTGAAGAAGTTAAACAGAAGTTGCTAGAGACGGGTTTTACTCTATCAACCGTTCCTAATCAAGAACCTTCATCTATTCTTTTCGCAAAATTGTTTTCTGATCATCATTGTGATGATCAAACAATTATAGTCTCTCTGGGTCAGCTTCTTGCAGGACTTCCCATCCCTTTATACAATCCTGAGTTGCCTTTATTTTATGAAATTTTGGCCCATGAAAAATTCTCTCGGGCTGTTTATCAATTAAGTGGCGATTGTATTCGCCTGATGCTTGAGTTCGCGAACCGCGGTGCAGGCAAAGGATCTTTATACCCTAACTCTGCCAGAAATCCCAAATTCGCAGAGACTTGGAAATAGGGGGCATTGAGAAATACACTGTGGAAAACTTTTTTGAAAATTACGCAGTGATAACTATGGTGAATGTGAAATCTCGCTGGGGCGTTCGCCTGAAGAAAAAGGATAATGTCCCTGAAGATAAATTACTCATGCAAGACATTGATTGGCACCCAGGCAATAATACTTCTCCTCGTCATTCCAAAGATGAGAAATGGTGGGTCGTACCCTTGATCTTAAACGGCCCTTACATCGCGGGCTCGCATATTCTTCCTGCGAATCTCGCAGGATATCATCCTTGGGAATTCAAATGGCCTGAGAAGAAGAAAGAGGTATGTTTCCGACTTCAAATTTTGCTTTCGCAACTTTCTTTCTATAATTGCTGAGTTTGTGAAATCTTTCAGATAACCAGGTTGAGAAGAAGCTACAAAAAGGATCCGTCGGAGGATACTCTGACATTGCTTCGATCGCTTACGAGTGAAGTAAGAAACACTTCCTTTCTTCTTATTTAAAACAATATTGTTGCCTCTGTTTCTTATCTTTACGCGTATGCGAAGGTTGGAGTTGAAGAAACTATTCTTTGCGAAGATTAAAAGTAAGGGTAAAAAGTCGCTCGCAAAGATAAATCTTCCGCTCCATTATCTAAGAAACGAAAGGCTCAGTCTTCTTCTCGCCTTAACTCAAGTTCTGATTCTTCTGATGATAATGATGATGATACAAACCCAACTGTTCGAGATAAGGCTCAACCGGCCAATTCTCCTATGGACCAACTGTCCAGCATCTTCTCAGATTCTTTCCAGGGGATGGGAGATGCTCCCCTAGCATCCCTTTGTGGAGCTCTCGCGAACGTGTGTAATGTTGCTTTACTGGAAGGCAATAATTCATTCAATGGAGTCTCTAGAGTTGTGTCTCCTGACCTTTTGAATGCACTTGGGTCTCTGGTATGTGTGCAGTTATACTTCCCTGCTAACTTTAAATTGTTTAAGTATATATATGTTTTAATGGTTTTTCTATCTTCTTTTATAGGTTGGAAGAATTTCCTTTGTAGTTGCCTCAGACCTTGAGAGAAGACGCAACAGCCTTGAAAAGAAGAATTCCCAATTGAACAAGAGGATTCGAGAGTTAGAAATTGAAGCTGCGTCATCTCGCGATAAAGACGAGAGAATTCAAAAGTTAAATACCGAACTTGACTCCCAAAAGGATAAGGTGTCCACTCTTCAAAACGCCAATCAAAGAACTTTATGGTATAAAATTTTACCTCCTTTTATTTTTATTTTATCGATCGCATATTGCTACCTAACTTATTACTTTCGCAGATGTATATAATCTCTCCGATGAGGCTATTCTTCTCCATACATTTCCTGATCCTATGGATAATAATCTTCTTCTCGCTCACCTCAAAAACTCTTTAAGTAGTTCATCGAACAAAATTAACTCTCTTTCATTAAATGAACTTCGGACAAATATCGTCTTTTAGAAATTGAGCATAGATCTGGTTTAAGTGCTGCCAACCAATTTAAACGAATGTTTCTCGAGTCCCATAAAGAAACCAAAATTTTGAGGAAGAAAATTAGTGACCATATAGATGATAAAGATCGCATTGCTAATAATGGTGCACGAGGCATTAGCAACATTTCAAAAATCTCTCCTTGAATTACAAATTGAGCGAGATGAATTGCTTCGCGAGAATTCCTTGCTTAGTGAGCGAGAAGATCAAATTCGTTCTCTCCTTGTTATAAACAAAGGACGATGAATTCGCCCGGCTGCGAAAATTTTAGATAATGCCGAAAATAACCTAGGTGTTGATGTTAGTCTTCACGCCGAGCATACTTCCTTGGTTAAAGATATAATATCTGACAGAGAAGGTTGCTTATTATACCTTGTTGTTTCTTACTTCTGTTGTACCGCTTGTAAATTATTAATCTTGTGGTTATCTCTTTGTAGAATCCGAGAAAAGATTTCGGGCTAGGATTACAGAGCTTGAATCTGAAAAAGAACAACTCGCCAGGAACTTTCCAGCGAGGATTGAAGAACTCGAAACCGAAAAAGAACATTTCGAAAGAATCTCTCCTTCGCGAGAATAGATATTCCAAGTTGAAGAAACAATTTCTAACGACAGTGGAGAACTTTAGTAATGATCTTTGTTCGTTTTCGCAATGGAGGCATGGAGTATGTTTGTAAGGACCACAATATCCCTCGCATTCATATCCCTGTCTCCTTGAAAGGGTTCCCGAGAATCTGCCTGTCTCGACGTTTACGATAGCGCGAGGCTGGCGAAGAAGAAAATTCTGGCGATGAGAATAACCAGACTGAAGAATCAGATGAAGAAGAAGAATCACCAAAGAGATAACTCTTTTTGTTTTCTTTCTCTGCTTGTAATATCTGTACATTTTTGTATCCTTATTATAGTGCTCTTCCTTGTAATATAATTGGCTAACATTATTGATGTATAACTCTTTCATCAGAAGATGAATAACAATATTCCATCTTTTCCATTCCCATACTTGCCTCTGTTATTTATCTTCAGATGGAAGATCTTATTGTTATTGTTACTGAAATGTATTGTTGCGACGGGGTCGCAGGTATCTTCATAAATCAAGAATCTTACTCCATTCATTCCTTATCTTCATAAATGTATTTTATCTCTTCTCATTGCGACAAGGTCGCAAAGCCATGCCTTACATTTTCAAGTAAGGGCCCATTGACCCTGCCTTATCATTTTTGTGTGGTCTTGAGTTAGACCTCCCTAATTAGAGGTCTTCCCACCTGCCACCTTTTATTGCGACAAAATCGCGGGACGTCTTTACACTTGCATGTAAAGACCCATTGATCTTGCCTTATCATTTTCCAAGTATTTTTGCCTCTGCGGGATGTTTTAGTTGCGACAATATGACAGGCCTATATATCCTTGCGAACACATAGCCCCATGACATTGCCGTCGTGCGGCACGAAATCGCAGGACGTCCGTACACTTTCATGTAAAGACCCATTGATCTCGCCTTACCCTCGCGTTAGTATTATTGCCTCTGCAGGATCATTGCACAAATATGACAAGCCTAAATTCTCTTGCGAAAACATAGCCTCATGACATTTGCGTCTGTTTTGACACTCCCCCTATTGGAGAGCGTCGCCCTTATCATCTCCCCGGTTGCCCCTTCAAGGAGGCGAAACATCGGCCATACAAGACTAGCTCCTCCCATCCGGTCTTAACAACAACCGGTTGTTTTCGCAGCCTCTTATCCCTTATACCTATAGGGTTTATGGTTACGAGACTGCACCCTAAATGGAGTTTTCTTCGGGCGAGTGCAACATATGCCAAGACTTGCCAAGAATGGCCAGGGTAGGTTCATCCATCCCGGGCACTCAGCTCAACCGTGTACCTCGGCGCCTTGAGCATACACTCGACTCCTAAGAAGAGACCCTCGGTCGCCCAACCGGGTATAACCTACATATATAGTTAGGAATCCAAGGTACCTCTTCCGGATAGGCTTTCATGGGCCCCAAATTTCCATGACTCGAGCTTCGGGAGCGGTGTAACCTTCCCCGAGCCATGTCGAGAGATACCCCCTTATATGACGCACTTTAGGTCTTACATTTGCCTCTTACGAAATGTTATTCGCGAACTAGGGTGTACGCCATAAAGGTTCGTCCCATTCTTTTACTCATTCATATTTGTTAAATCATTCAATCATTCATGTTTCATTATTTGCTGATACTTGTTTGCGAAGTATTCGCAAAATTCCATTTCATTTGTTGTGTCTTTATCTCTTTCTTAATCGAATTCTCTTTTACCCTTGACTGCAAGATTCTCGCACATCATTACTTCAATTGCTACTTTTCCTCCTGCTTTTGTTGACTATTCACTTCTTATGCCTTTTGTTCCTCATATCCTTCGCTCCTTTATTATCATAACATTCGCCTGTTTCTAGGTATTCACCTCGCGAGGTATGTTCAGTCCTTACTTCTATAACATCTACCATCAGTTTTTCCTTTCTCTGCTCATCTCTCGCATGTTGCTTCCAACCCTTTCTTTTGGCATTTCTTTCTTCGCAGCTTTCTATATCGACCTCATGACATTGCTGTGACTCCTTCCAATCTCCCTATATAATACCAATGCCATTTGGATGTGGAAATTTTATACATTGATGATATGTTGATGCGACTCCCAAGATTTCATGAAGCCATGGCCTCCCAATCAGCGCATTATATGGAGATTCCACGTCAACCACACGAATAAGATATCGCTTGATAATCCTTGTAGAGGTATTCTCATGTGAACCTCTCCCTTTGGTTTGTTTGCGGTGCCATTAAAGCCATATATCTTGTATGTAGAGGGGATCAAATCCTCATCTTTTCCTCCCATCGTCTTGTAAGTATGGTAGAAGAGAATATTCACCGAACTTCCTGTCGATTAAGATTCGGTTGATCGCCCACAAGCTTCCGCCTCATCATCTTCTCCATCAACTGGTTTCGGGTTAATCTCTAGTTTCACAACCAACGGGCTATCATGTGTTTCTCTTCCTTTTGGCACTTCATCTGAGATAAATATATGGTCTTTAGTCGCCACTTTTCTAATCGCGTCGTTCTCGCCGGGCTCATTATTTCTTTATCATTAGCATCTCTCGCAAAGACTCTACTGAGCACGTTGTCATGAAAATCTTCGATTGTGCGATAAGAGTGGACGATAGAGTTGCAATTCAAATTTTTAGCTTTTGTTCCGACCTCTATCACAAATGTTTCCTTTCCTTTCGCTGACACTGTTCTGTGCATTTCTGGTGGTGGTGGTAATGTCCGCCTTTTTCTTCTCCTTTTTAGAAAGTGATTCGACTTCCCTTGATCAATCATCCTGAGAATAATTCTCTTTACGTTTCTGCGATCGTTTGTTTGATGTCCATGGAAGCGATGGTAAGAACAAAACTCATGACTGGTCGCTGGTGGTGGTTCCATCCCCAGCGTTCCAAGGTCTTGGTACATCTTCCATCACAAGTATAGCCTCCCGGATCTTTTCCACACTAGCATTCAGTGGTGGCATCTTAATTGGTTCCCATACTATTCTGCGGCTTCTCTGCCCTCCATGGTTATATTGCCTTCGTCCACCGTAAGTTTCTTGCACATGATCTAGCCTTTGAATCTTATTATTGCTGTTACGGTTGTAGTAATTCCTTTCTTGTTCAAACTCCTCCTGGTCATGGCTTCCCATGGCTACTATCTTCCGCGTCCCTCATGACCTTCCCTGCTTCTTTGTCCTTGCGAAGTGCTCGCCTTTGTATTGATGAACTGAGGTAACAAGCTTGCGTTCGCAGCATTCGAGTTTGTGTTCGCGACCTGATAAGAATTCATTTCATTACTGTCTTTCTTCTAAGGCGATATATTCTTCTGTAACTCTCGCGATTACCGCCATCGTGATTGTATTTTTGACTCTAAAATTTGAATGTATAACAAGTTAGTCGCGAAGAGAGCATTCACAAATGAGAGGATGAGATATCTTTCCTCAACCCGTCCCGCCATTTCGCTACACATGGTTCTCCATCTTATTGTCAAGCGCCTTAAGCTCTCGCCAACCCTTTGTTTCAACCCGAATACATCTTCAATACCTGGTCGTGAAGAGTTGTTACTTATGTATGCTCCTAGGAATGTGGCTTGTAAATGATTGAATGATGTGATTGTGTTCCTTGGTAGACCCTCAAACCATTTTAGTGCTTCTCCAATTAGAATTGATGCGAAATACTTGCACAGTATGGCATCATGATTCTCCCACTGCAACATACACCTCATATAGGCCTTGATATGTTTGTCACCGCACAGTTGTTCCGTCGAAGATGTTTGTTAATGCGGAGATTGCACTTAGGAGGTATTCCTCCCATCCGTACTTCTAGCGTGAAGGGATTCTTCGCGGCCTACTGCGATGGCTTCGTCCAATTGTTTCCTTCCTCCTTCCCTTCTACTGTTCAACAATCCTCTCATTTCAGCCAGTTCTCTTAAGATTTGTTCATTTGCCTCGAAACTTGATTCTACTTGGTCTTTTTAGCTCGCTTCTCTCCTTCTTCGCTCGTGCTGTTTTGACCTTCTTGCTCGTTATTTTCTTCTCTCCTTTCCCTGCGACGCTCTTCTTCGTTTCTTTCTTCAATTCGCACGCCATTATATCGGTTGTTCTCTCTTCTTGGCTGTCTCTCAGCTCTCATCTGCGCCCTGTCATATTCTTCATTAATATTTCTATTGGCACGATTTTGTTCCCTTCTTCTTTCGCGGTTATCATGGTTATTCTGCCGGATTGCCTCCTCCATCTCTTGATTTTCCATTTCTTCTCTTAGCCTTTCTCTCTCGCGAGCTAGCCGCGCTTGTTCAATGTAGTGTCTCTCAATGTCATCCTCGATCTCTCGGTTTCTTCTCAGATCTTCTCTCCCGTGCAAGATTATTCTCCCTTCAGCAGCTGGGTCATTCGGTTCTTGGAGTTGCATGTTTCCTTGATTTTCCCTATTCCGCTCATTTTGAAGATTTTCGGGCTGAGGAATATAACGATCTTCTATTTCTCCTCTTCTCTCGCCATGCTCTATATTCGGATTTTGTGTTTCTTCCTCGGTACTTTCTGTTGGTAAAACTCTCCTTCTTTCTTCCCTATTCGATCTTGAACTTGATCTCACGCTACTCCTAGATCTCCTATTTTGCAACCTCATATTTTCCATCCTCAATTCATGATTCTGTCTTGTCAAGTTTGCTCGTTCCTCTGCCTCTAGCCGTCTCTCTTCGTGTATTGTTTGTCTCAATCTTTCTAATGCTGCGATTTCTTCGTTTTCTCCATTCATTCCTTGCTCTCCTTGTCCATTGTTCACAGTTCTTGCTCCTCTTCTCTCTCGTTTTGAAATCGAGACCTCCAAGTATGTACACTTACTCTATCATAATCCACGGCCGCGTTTGCTACTTTGGGAGATCGGTGGTTGGTTTTGATCTTCTCCATCGTTTCTCATATTCATCCTTGACGATTCTCCCCGTTTCATTCCTCCTTTCTCCAGCCAAGTCTCCCACTTCTTCTTACAATCGTTGGTTGCCCTTGTACATTTCTTCTTCTAGCCATTTTTCTTTTCCAATGAATTCTCGAGTATCTTCTCCAAATCTTTTTCCGTTAATCCAAATTCCTTTCAATTTCTACGTCAATCTCTCGCACCTCAGTCCACTGTTTCTAGCGCATATGTAGTAGCAGGATTTCCCACACTACACACCTTACTCGATTTTGCTTAATTAATACATTGAAAGATGTAAGATCAAGAATATTTATTGATTGAATTCATGAAGTGTTTTACACAGGAAAATAGAATTACACTTGGAAGTTAAAACAATCTCAAACTTTCTCTCTCCTAATGACTTGCCCAACAATTCCAAAAAGATCTCTCCTCTTACGGACTCATTTAGCCCTTTATATAGGGTAATACATAGTGGATGACAGCTAAGCTCCCCTTTATTTTCGGGAATGTCTCGCGAAGTGTCGCAGATGCACAAACATTCACTCTCGCGACGCTTCTTAACCCTCGCCAGGTCTCACGTCTTCTTTATGTTTTGCCTGTCGTTATTCCTTGCGTCGTTTATTTTAGCTCCCTGCGACTCCCTCGCGACGCCGTCGTTCATTAATCTCGCGAGTCTTGTATGTTGCGATATTATGATCCTACATAAAGAGGAGAGCAGGAGAGAGAAAGGGGGACAGATGTTTTTTGTAAAAGGAGGAGAGATACACATTTTTGGGGAGGATACATTTTAGTAAGAGGGAGAATAATTTTGGTAGGAGAGAGAGAGATATTTTTAGAGAGAGATTTATTTCCTTTATCATCTTCTTCCCCTAAAATTAGATCTAGAGCTCTACAAAATATCCATTAATGGAGATTGTAAATCTAATTCTTATGTAATCTCAATAATCATAGTGGAGAACCATGGATGTAGATCAAATTGATCGAACCATGTAAAAATCCTTGTGTCCATTTTATAATTTTAGCATTTTAATCTTTATTTTGATTATGAAATAGATTTAGATCTATGAAATATTATGAGGGGTGTAGTGTGGGATTTCATGCAACTACATATGCGCTAGAAACAGGGAGAGAGTAATGGATTTTGTCCTTCCTGTAACTTGTTGGATCAAGAAATTTCCATGAAAATTAATTACTGTTCATACTTTTTATTTAGATCTATAAAATTTAGGTTCAAAAATGGAAGTTTTATGGAAGAAATCACACTTTCAGGGAGAAAACACCGTCAACAATTCAAGGACATGAAAAGAGGAAGAGAAAAAAAAATAGGTTGATGTGATGAAATTCAAGGAAGAAAGCTAATTTTTTAATGGAAGATTTCATATTCAGGAGAAAAAGAAAAAGGCAAATTGTTGAAGGAAATAAAGGAAGAACGATGAAAAGGATAAGAACAAAACATTGTGATTTTATCACAAACAGAAACTCGCATGAGATGGTTTGAGTTGGAGCGAAGAAGCTTGATGTCGCAAGATCGAATCTCGCCACAGTCATATTTTTCATATTTTTCTACAGCTGGAGAGGAGAAAAGAATAAGAGGTGGTTACATGCGTATCTTCGCAAACAAAAGCTAGCAGAGATGGTTAGAGTGGGAACAAACAAACCTGTGGTCATATGTTCGAATTCGCAGCCGCACAAAATTTTTCAAATATTTTTGAACTTTCAAATGTGAAGAAATGGAATAATATTGCGGCATTGAGTGTTTCCTTCGCAAGCAGCAAGTAGCCCAGATGGTCAAGGGAATACTGAAAGAGATTGGAGTTGCGAGATCAAACCTCACCTCACTCTTTATTTTTAACATATTTTTACTAGGCCACTAAGGGAGAAGATAATAATAAGAAGACAACGGTATGGTTTTCTTTCGCAAACGAAGCCGATGCTGATGGTTAGTAGCGAAGAGAAGAAGTTCAATACCACGGGTTCGAATCCCTCATCAAGCTTAATTTTTCACACATTTTGAAATAATAAAAGTGAAAAAATGCGATAAAGTTCTGACATTGTGCGTTTCTTTCGCACACAAAGATAAGCACAGATGGTTAGAGAAGGGGCATGCAAACTAGAGGTCAACGGTTCGAATTCGCAGAGACACATATTTTTCATTTTATTATCATCTTCAGTGGCGAACAAGAGAATAAGGAAAAAATTTATGAGTTTATTTCGCAAAGGAGTTCTTGAACAGTTGGTCCAGAGAACAACATATGTGTTTGTGGTCGCAAGTTCGAATTCACTTGCGAGCATAATTTTCTTCTTTTTTTACAAAGGGGAAATAAATGGAATAAACTTACAACAGTGTGCGTTCTAACACAAATAGAAACTGGCACATATGGTTAGGGATTCAGAATAAGAGTTAGAGTTCGCGTGATAAATTCTCGATAAGCTCGTAATTTTTCACACTTTTTGGAATTGTTGCTAAAAGAAAGAAAGAATAATAAAGTAACAATATGCGTTTCTTTCACAAAAGAGAACTAGCACAGTTGGTATGGGCAGTAAAATCCAACCATAAGGTCGCGGGTTCGAATCTCCCCCCTCGCAAAGAATTTTTTGCTCCCCAAAGAGGGGAAAAAATGAATAATTTCGCAAGGTTGTTTCATTCTTTCGCAAATAAAAGGCAGCACAGTTGGTCACCTGCGAAATTAATGAGTTCATGGTCGCGAGTTCAAATCTCAACGAACGTGTATATTTCGCAAGAAGAAAGTAAGTGATTATTTCGCAGAAACACTTCGCAGAGGCAGGGCTAGCACAGTTGGTCAGGAGGCATGAATGCAAGCAGAAGGTCGCATGATCAATTCTTGCTTCTCGCACATTTATTTTTGTTATGAGAAATTTCGCACAGAATTTGCCAATCTCGCAAAGAAGAAAGTTGATGACTATCTCGCAAATTAATTTCGCAAGAGAGGGTTAGAACAGTTGGTATGGTGCGAGAATATGCAAGAAGCAGGTCAAGGGTTCAAATCTCATTTCTCACATTTCTTTTTGCTGCGAGATATTATATTTTGTGCGATGTTTATACATTTCAAAGATGCTAGCTTCGCAAGCAAATCATACACTTCGCAAGAGACAACAACAGCAGCAAACCACAAAAGCTAAGTACCACTTTCCTTGAACATTTTACTTCTACAGAAAATAAAAGATTTTGATTTGATTACAAAAAAAAAAAAAAAAAAAAAAAAAAAAAAAAAAAAAAAACGATTCAATCGCGAGATTACAAATATTACTAAGATTTCAAGATTACAAAGACTTCAAAATTACAAAGATTTCTAGATTTCAAAATTACAAAATTACAAAAAACTCAGAAAATTCAATTTATATATTTCTCTAGAATATTTCATTTATAGACAATAAAAGATTTTGATTTAAATCACAAAACGCGATACGATCGTTGAATTATAAAGATTTCACAACTACAAAGATTTCAGGACTATAATGTATTAGAATTTCTCTTGAATATTTACTTTGCTTCAAATGATATGATATTATGAGAATGAATGAAAGAAATGACAGAAATGAAAGAATGAATGAAGGAATGAATGAAAGGATGAATGAAAGAATGAAGACATGTGATAATTTCGCAGAGATAATGGAAATGCGATAATTTCGCAAAGATAATGAGAAGAGATAATAAAAAATGAATGATTGAACGAATTGACAAAAATGAATGAGTGAGTGAATGGGACGAACCTTTATGGCGTACACCCTAGTTCGCGAATGATATTTCGTAAGAGGAAAATGTAAGACCTAAAGTGCGTCATATAAGGGGGTATCTCTTGGCATGGCTCAAAGGAAAAGGTTACACCGCTCCACTGGAACCCGAGTCATGGAGATTTGGGGCCAATGAAAGCCTATCCTGGGAGAGATACCTTGGATTTCCAACTATATATATAAGGTTATACCATGGTTGGACGCCCGAGGGTCTCTTCCAAGGAGTCGTGTATGCTCAAGGCGCGGGTACACGGTTGAGCCAAGAGTGCAGGGCATTTGAAGTGTCTCGGCCATTCTTGGCAAGTCTTGGTATATCTTTTCACTCGGCCAAGAAAACTCCACTTATGGTGCGGTCTCGTAACCATAAACCATATAGGTATAAGGGATAAGAGGCTGCGAAAACAAATCAGTTGTTGTTAAGACCGGATGGGAGGAGCTAGTCTTGTATGGCCGATGTACGCCTCCTTGAAGGGGCAACCGGGGAGAAGATAAGGGCGGCACCCTCCATTAGGGAGCTGATAAGTGTCACAAGACGGCAATGTCATGGGGCTTCATATTCGCAAGAACATTTAGGCCTGTCATATTGTCGCAAATGAAATATCCTGCAGAGGCAAAAATACTAAAGAAAAGATAAGACGAGATCAATGAGTCTTTACATGAAAGTGTAAAGACGTCCTGCGATTTCGTCGCAAGACGACAATGCCATGGGACTTTATGTTCGCGAGAATATTTAGGCCCGCCATATTGTCGCAATAATGAGGTGGCAAAATAAGACCTTTAACTAGGAAGGCAAAATAAGACCACACAAGATAAATGATAAGGCAAGATCAATGGGTCATTACATGAAAATGTAAAGACGTCCTGCGATCTTGTCGCAATGACAAAATTTAACATAAACAGTTTGAATCTAGGTAACAGAGATCTTTCATTGCAAAAAGATTACATGATAAGCTTGCGAGCTTGAGAAAATGATTAAATGACAAGCTTGCGAATATGTACATGATAATGAGACCGAGGCAATGCAAATGCCGCACACTTGATATTATGATCATACTATCTCGCGATACTAATAGTGCGGGAATAAGAAAAGATGAAGTGCAAGTAAGAAACTCTGAGGGACAATAAATACGTGAAGAGGAATGCATACACTAAAGACAAAATCGGAGAAATGACGAATGGAAGCGATTTAAAGCTACATCAATTTTAAAGCGGCAAAATGAGCTAAGTAAAACAAACATTAGCTATACATTGCAGTAGATAAGCATTCTCATCATACAAGCATCATACTCGCATTATGAAAGCATCACACAAGCATTTCATGGCATAAACATCGCATACACATTTCATAATATAATCATTACGTAAGCATTATATTCGAACAAATATTTTACTGAATTTCTCAATTATTCAAAACTTCGCAGAGATATTCAAAATTTCACAGAATTATTAAGAATTTCGTAGAATGTGATTATTTCACAAGATAAGATAAGCGAGCTGAAGAGATTATATTATTGCATGAGCACAAAACATGAGACAGAGGCAAAATAAGATTGCAAAAAACAATTCACTCAATCAACACTTTCTCAAGGATTCTACCCACATAGATAAAGAACGAGAGGCAACTATGGATAACCAAGAAACATTTTATGTTCTTCATCTTCTCGGCAAGAATCATTTCCAAAGTGGATGTTCGCTAATAAACAACAAGAATTCTCATCAAAAATGGAGTAATAATTTCGCATGAATAGAGGCAATACTTCTTATTCGCAATCAAGGACAGATACTTCTTATACTTCTAAAAGGATACTTCATACTTCTTATATATTTCGAGGATTAAGTACTTCTTATACTTCTTCAAGGATACTTCATACTTCGCATACTTCAAGGGTTGATACTTCTTATTTATTTCGCAAAGCTTCAGAACTTCGCAAAAGAATAGAGGCAAGTACGTACTTTTCAAGTCTAGTATTCTTTCGCTCGTTCGTTCATCAACAAAGATCAAAGACTACTACAACAACGGATTTTTTCTTAAAGATCGCTCTTCAAGCAATATTCAAGAAAAAAGAGGCAAGATGTAGGATCCAAATATCACAACAACAACACACTTGCGGAATCTTCATTAACAACGTCGCGAAACCGTCGCAAAGTGATTTCAGAAATGACATAACAAATGACGATAGCGTAAACATGAAGAAAGTGCGAAGATCTTGCGAAAACTAGAGTATCTGCGAGATTTAACATTTATACTCTTGCGAGGATGTCGCAAGGTAAATCCGAAATTAAGGGAAATATTAGTTGTACATGAGCTGTCATCCACTATGTAATATCCTATATAAAGAGGAGAGCAGGAGAGAGAAAGGGGGACAGATATTTTTTGTAAAAGGAGGAGAGATACACATTTTTGGGGAGGATACATTTTAGTAAGAGGGAGAATAATTTTGGTAGGAGAGAGAGAGATATTTTGGAGAGAGATATTTTTAGAGAGAGATTTATTTCCTTTATCATCTTCTTCCCCTAAAATTAGATCTAGAGCACTACAAAATATCCATTAATGGAGATTGTAAATCTAATTCTTATGTAATCTCAATAATCATAGTGGAGAACCATGGATGTAGATCAAATTGATCGAACCATGTAAAAATCCTTGTGTCCATTTTATAATTTTAGCATTTTAATCTTTATTTTGATTATGAAATAGATTTAGATCTATGAAATATTATGAGGGGTGTAGTGTGGGATTTCCTGCAACTACACAACTATGGATAACCAAGAAAACATTTTATGTTCTTCATCTTCTCGGCAAGAATCATTTCCAAAGTGGATGTTCGCTAATAAACAACAAGAATTCTCATCAAAAATGGAGTAATAATTTCGCATGAATAGAGGTAATACTTCTTATTCGCAATCAAGGACAGATACTTCTTATACTTCTAAAAGGATACTTCATACTTCTTATATATTTCGAGGATTAAGTACTTCTTATACTTCTTCAAGGATACTTCATACTTCGCATACTTCAAGGGTTGATACTTCTTATTTATTTCGCAAAGCTTCAGAACTTCGCAAAAGAATAGAGGCAAGTACGTACTTTTCAAGTCTAGTATTCTTTCGCTCGTTCTTTCATCAACAAATATCAAAGACTACTACAACAACGGATTTTTTCTTAAAGATCGCTCTTCAAGCAATATTCAAGAAAAAAGAGGCAAGATGTAGGATCCAAATATCGCAACAACAACAAACTTGCGGAATCTTCATTAACAACGTCGCGAAACCGTCGCAAAGTGATTTCAGAAATGACATAACAAATGACGATAGCGTAAACATGAAGAAAGTGCGAAGATCTTGCGAAAACTAGAGTATCTGCGAGATTTAACATTTATACTCTTGCGAGAATGTCGCAAGGTAAATCCGAAATTAAGGGAAATATTAGTTGTACATGAGTCACATCCACTATGTAATATCCTATATAAAGAGGAGAGCGGGAGAGAGAAAGGGGGACAGATATTTTTGTAAAAGGAGGAGAGATACACATTTTTGGGGAGGATACATTTTAGTAAGAGGGAGAATAATTTTGGTAGGAGAGAGAGATATTTTGGAGAGAGATATTTTTAGAGAGAGATTTATTTCCTTTATCATCTTCTTCCCCTAAAATTAGATCTAGAGCTCTACAAAATATCCATTAATGGAGATTGTAAATCTAATTCTTATGTAATCTCAATAATCATAGTGGAGAACCATGGATGTAGATCAAATTGATCGAACCATGCAAAAATCTTTGTGTCCATTTTATAATTTTAGCATTTTAATCTTTATTTTGATTATGAAATAGATTTAGATCTATGAAATATTATGAGGGGTGTAGTGTGGGATTTCCTGCAACTACAAGAATATTGCATGGGAGAGAAACACAGAGGAAACAAAAGGAGATTGAAGATGACATCGAAAAGCATTATATTGAACAAGCGCATCTAGCTTGCGAAAGGGAAAGATTAAGAGTAGAAATGGAAGAACGGGAATTGGAGGAAGCAATTCGGCAGAACAATCATGACAATCGAGAAAGAAGGCGCGAGCAAAATCGCAACAATGGAAATATCAATGAAGAATATGAAAGAATACAAAGGAGAGCTGATAGACAACCAAGAAGAGAAAATGATAGATACAATGGTGTGCGAATTCGTGAACGAGATGAAGGAGAAAGTCGCAGAAAGAAGAGAAGAAAATGCTGAACAAGAAAATCAAGGTAGACATGAACGCAGAAGGAGAGAGGCAGAGCTAAAAAGACCAATAAATTCGAACCCTGATGTAAATGAACAAATCTTAAGAGAGTTGGCAGAGATGAGAGGAATGTTGAACAATAGAAGAGGAGGAGGAAGAAGATAATTGGATGAGGCCATCGAAG
>JAJJWW010011808.1:0-27645 GCA_023531295.1 Papaver armeniacum | reverse complement strand
GTGGCCAAAGGAAAATCTTCCGTAGAAATTTGTTGTTGGCTCTTGATTATTGTACCCGAGATCCTATCTCCATGTATGTTTCTCTTCAAAGTAGTAACTTTTGTTGTGCTTTGTTGTAATTACCAAATAGTATAAAAAAATTTGTTAAGATGTCACTCTGAAAGCGGTTTTTGCCGCACCGAGAAGTGCTAACAACTCCAAGCCGAACACAGATGATGAGTTCTTTAATAAGTCTGCTACGGTTACAAGGACCCATCCCAAATTCGTGGCAACTCTTGGACTGATTCAGAGAATGATGGAGAAGTCCCATCGATCTATCCGGGCGTATAATGAGGTTTTGCCTTCATAAGAAAAAGTATATGGCTTCTCCCATAGACTTCAAAATCTGTCATAGTCCATTGCGCTCTTATGACAAATGGATGAAATTCATGATGAGCCGAGACCATGTAAGAGCTAATATGATTGGCGCGCAAATCGTGAATGCGGTCATGGCTTCTGCAACACTTCAAATCAGGAAAGACGCTGCAGGCTTGATTACTTTCATCTCCAGATGGTGTCCGGAAACTCACACGGTTATATGCAGATGGGGTGAGATGGATATTTCCTTGGAAAGCGTGGCTGTTCTGTTGAGTCTTCCAATAATTGGGAAACTTGACGTTGTCTTGTCTGAGGAAGAAGAAGAAATACATGGCTCTTTGGTTACGAAAGCAGCAGGATATGTTCGAAAGAATTATGAGTAAAAGTGCTTCTATAACTGGTGGGTGTCTGAGTGGTTCCCTGATGAGCCGGAGTCGGATCAAGTGTTGGATGATACACTCCATGTTGCTGCATTTTTAATTCTGTGGATATCCAGAGACGTTTTTTATGATGGCTCTGGCAAGAAGGAGATAAGGCAGAATCTCATAAAATTTGCTATCAAACTAGCGAAAGGCGTTGCTCTTCCCATCGGCAGTTTGTTTCTTGGCTCTTTGTACACCCATCTGGATCACTTAGTAGCAGACATGTACGTCTCTAATGGGTATATGAAAGTAGACTCGTATATCCATGTCGCCTTTCTCCAAGCATGGTTGTGGGAACATTTCAAAATTACGCTCCTAACCCGAAAACCTCATTTCTCTGATACGTATGGCGGCTCCAGATACTCCGTTGGTTGGATAGGCGTCCAAGGCTTGGCTCAAAGCTCATTGATTTTCTTGAAAACGCGCATGCGGTTAACTTTCATCCCCGGGTCTCCAGTCCACACCTCCATAGTTCAACCAAACACTTTTGATTCCGCGCCAAACATGATATAGCATTCTGCTGACGAGAATATGAGCATTGGAGAAATTATGTTCTTGCGCAGCTGCATATCTGGGTATGTGCCATCTTTTTTCAGAGGATCTTGTGGAGTAGTCTCTTATAACATTGACAGGGCTGCTCGACATATGGGCTTTGATCAGGGAGTCCCATTCCGTCGCCCGCTGACATCTCCAGATGAATCGTTACCCTCTATTCTTGATTACAGCGTCTTTGCACCGGATAAAAGTCTTCCCTTCTTGCTCTCAGAATAAAAACCTGTGACGACTCCCAAATATAACATCTTTTGGCAAGATGAGTTCCTCGCCATTCATCAGTTCGTGCAGGATGTTGTGACAAAATCCACGTGGAAAACCTTCATCTGTGGTTCTAGCAAAGCATAAATTGTTGAAACAGCTTCCTTCGAGCAAGCGAAAATCCTCTAGCCCGGATGTAGACAGTCCCCAGAAAAAGGAGCAAAGGTAGAAAAATCGTGCAGGTAGCTTTCAATCGGATTCGACGGCTCTTGTGACTTTCAGTTCTTTCAACACACAGGTGTGTATGGTTCCTTCACTGACTTGGCTGAATTACACAAATTTTCCATTTCATCATTGACTCCTCCTTTTTTTTTTTTTGGTCTCAAGGTCTTGAAAAATCGAATATCTTTTCCAGACTTGCCCACGGCCAAAAGACGGCGCCTCTTGAGAAAGGAGAAGGCGAGACTGAATCTCTTGAAGAAGAATCCGAAGAGGAAGAAAGCTCGAGATCTAGTGACGAGAAGAGCACTTATGAATATAACAGCGAGTCTTCTTCCAGTGGGCCCATAAATGAGTCGGTGAGTTTTCCACACTTTTCTCTTGGATTATTTATTTATACCGAATAAATGTTCAATTGGTGATATTTACAGGAAGAGGCTGCTTCTGAAAATAACTCTGAGATGGAGATCCACGGCAATGAAGGTGTAACAGTGTCTCCAGTCATGGAAACCGTACCCGCAGGTGATCTGGAGATGGAGGTTGATCATCATGAAGATGTTGTTGTATCTCCAATGGCGAAAAACGTTGTCGTGACGACGGGCGTGATTGCTCCCAAAGAGTCTTTGCTAGTCTCACATCCAGCCGCATGTGTCGTTTTTGATCCTCCATTTGAGGCTCCTTTTGAAGGTCACGTGTTGATTGGAGGATTCAGTGTGCTAGTGAAGTATGCGAAGCTATATACCAAGATATGGAAAAAGTATGGGCACATCGCCACGACCAGGAAGGTTGATAGTCGCTTTGCATTGGTTAAGCGCGTGGAGGAAACCTTATCTCAATCCATGACATGTGTGACGTGACTGGACACACAGTTTCTGGAGATGTAGTCAAAAGTTGGGAATTCCATTGGGATATGTGTGTAAACTTTGAGTTTAACGCCTCCTGGTTCTGTGAGGGATTTTCCAAGATCCAAAGGCTGCGGGCTGAAGCGGTTGATGGCCCTTCTGCGGATTTGATTAATCAACAGGAGGTAGAAGTCGAGAAGTTGTCCCATGAGTTTAAGCTAAAACAGGAGACTCTTCAAAGCATGAAGGACATTTTCTCCAAGAAGAGCAAGCCGTTGTTAGGCAATTTTCCTTGAATGTTTTTTATTTTCTGAACTTCCTTTTCTTAGGTTTTTTTTTTTCGAAAGACAAAAGAAACGCCTAGTTTATGTTTTGGTTTTCTGGTTTTTGGATTGATAGATGATTGTTTCTTATAAGAGTTTTTGGATTATTTTGGAATAATGGCCCTTTGATCAATCAATACGTCAAAATCTGAATTGCAAATGTAGGTAGCAAAGTCATTCGGGAAAATTGTGAAACCGTGAATGTTGCATGAGAAAAAGAAATATATGAAATCTTGGGATGATTGGGTTATCGACTTCCATTGCAAATGTGAAAACCCAAACAATAGATCGTGTAAACATTGTCTGACAAAACTTACTCACTTTAGGGTCTTTCACCAAAACTGAATCTTCAGGGAGTAAATCCGATTCTTTATGTGACGCCCTCCTTGCCGCGAGAAGTCCCAGTCATTCTTTATTGTCTGTGAAACATCTTTATGTCGATCCGCGGTAAGGCGGAGAATCTCTAGTCCCCAGACGTAATTCTCCTGAATCCATCTTTTCTTGGACGATGCGCTTCGAAGCATTGCATTTACTGGTAGGATGATGGAATTGAGAGTTGAATTTGCAACCGAGAGATTAACCTCCCACTGTGGTCGCCAATTGTTTGTGGGTGAAAACTGTTTCTGCCGATTTTGGTAATTTTGGGTGTGTGGATGAGAACGAATCTAAACCTAAACAATGCACTTGCATGGGAGTACTTTTGATTCGAGAGATCAATCATACAATCTGGCCTAAACCAAGAAATGGTCGTTCCGGGCTTGCTTGGTCACAAAGTGAAGGAGAAGGGCTGGTCTTAGGGAGGAAGCGAAGAAAGTGTTGAGGCTAGAATAGTTGATTACGAAGGTGTGGTTGTTTTATGACTTGTATCGAAAGTGGGCCCGAAATGAAAGGTATCACTTCTTTGGTGATTTACGGATACTATGTTGTTGCCGACCAAAAAACTCTTCTTTTTTTTGTGTGTGGAAATAGGTGAAGCCTATTTATAAAAGTCATATTGAAACATACCCTGGTCTCGTAGGAAGTGGAAACGATTGAGTGGTGGAAGAATGAAGTAACGTATAACCGCCAGAAACCCATGCTTCCATGATGAAGGAAGTGGATCCGTTTACACCCATTACTTCTTGCCGCCATTGATTGTCCTACTTCATGACACTTTCCTATAACGGGCGTATTGCACGTCGCACCTTTAAACCGCGGAGACCAATACCCTGATGAGTATCCCCCAGTTTGTGACATATTTGATGTCTCGAGTGTTTTCGTGGAAAACATGTAGCATTTTACTACGTGTGGCAAGTTAAAATCAAGAGGATTGTCGTAGGAAAATAGTATGTGATGCTATTAGGCTCGTCTTGGCCGGTCGCCTAAAACTTGCCACAAGTCTGTTAGTTCAGTGGCGAACTTCGATGGCTGAGATTGCAATTTAGGAGAGAGGGTGGCCGTCGATTATGGCCACATTCTGTTGGCACCTGTTAATGGCATAACGGTATAGCCGCGGCGTAGTGGCATGCGCCTACGGCATGGTGGCTTAGTCGCGTCTGTGGCGTTGTAGCATGGCCACGCCCGTGGCTTGGCGGCGTAGCCAAGGCTAGGATTTGGCGGCGTGGCCAAATTTAGGGCTTGGCGGCATGGCCAAGGCTAGGATTTGGCGATGTGGCCAAAGTTAGGGCTTGGCGGCGTGGCCAAGGCTAGGATTTGGCGTCGTGGCCAAAGTTAGGGCTTGTCCAAGGCTAGGATTTGGCGCCGTGTCCAATGTTAGGGCTTAGCGGCATGGCCAAGGCTAAAGTGGCTCGTGGCATGTTGTGGACAATGACCAAAAATTAGGGTTTCGGCTAAAAAAGTCTTGTTTAGATCACGAAATCCTAATTGGAGTCCGTTATGGCATTAGCCACGAACAGAAAGTGGATTAGCACGTAGTTGCGTCATTTGTGGCGCATTGGCATGCTACTGCGGCAGAGTGGCACATTGGCATGTTACTGCGGCAGAGTGGCATGTTGGCATGCCGATTAATATGTTGTTGTGGCAGGGTGCGTTTGGCTTGCCAGTTAGTATGGTGGCGCGACAGGGTGAGTTTGGCCTTTAATGTGTATGGTGGCGAGTTTAGAGCGACTTGATTGGTCAAGAAAAGGGGCCGGCCAAACATAAAGCGCGACCACACCTCTAGTGCTCGTGACGCATTTTAAAGTGACCGGATTGGTCGGTAGGAAGAAGAGGGGCCGACCAAGCATGGGCGTGGCTACACTTCCAGTGTGAGTGTGGCGGCTTTAGAGCGACCTGATTGGTCGATGGAAATTGGGGCCGGCAGGTATGGGCCCAGCCACGACTGGTGTGAGCGTGGCGGTTTTAAGGCGACCTGATTGATCGAGGGTAGTAGGGCCGGTTTAGGATGAGGGCGTGGCCAATGGCAAGTGGCGCCGGCTGGCCTAAAGAATGGCCACGCCTCCCTTTGTTGTCCTATGGCTCCTTGTTTTCTGATTCTGGGCAAAGTTTTGCACCTACTAATCCATGGAGGATTAATTACCTAGTTTGCATAGGCTTAAATTTTGACAAGCAAGGTCTGATATACTGCGCAAGGCGCAAAATCCTAACTTTTGCAAATTAGTCAGGGTAATCGATTGAATTCTATGTGTTGACACAGAGTTCTTTTAAGTTCATTGCCAGATAGCAGCATGCTTTCTAAATTAAATACCTTATGCAAAGACCTCATCTTTGATATTTGGAAATTCGTGCTACTCTGCTGCGAGTAAACACAAATTGTCATGCCATATCAACATTAAGGGTTCAGCCGGGGAACATAGCACAGAAAGTATTCAAAGAAACTTATATCAAGTGAATATAGGCAAGGCGCCGAAATTTACAGAACATCTGGGATGGTTGCTACATGCGCCAGTTTGGATAAATTTCATGTAAATATATTGAACGGCTCAATAAATATGTCGGTGGAGAGGTTAACACTCACGGCTCCGTTTCCTTACAGAGTGACGTTACATCAGATGCAAGGTTTTACAATTTTAACCCTAAGCTAAAAACCACCATCAACACCACCTCAAATGTGCACTAGTGAATTAATCGTTCTTCTACTTTTCTTATTTCTTTTTTGATTCAAACTAACTTTAGGATATAGATTCCTTTTTATAGGGCGTCAATTTTTTTTTACACAGATCACTATAATACAGTGAACAGTCTTAATATATATAAATGTATATAGGGCATCATTTTGGGGTTTCACTTGGGGGCATGAATTTCTCAGGGCCGGCCCTGTACATACAATCGTATGAGTTGGCATACACCTCTGCGAAGATAGAGTAACTAAACCCTGCATATCCTTCTTAAAGTAATTATATTATCATACCCTGATTGATCCTATAATCAGTTTCAGGCAGGGCTGCACAAACCCGACCCAACCCGCCGGCCGACCCACACCCGCCGGTTTTAACCCGCACCCGACTTTACTCGTCTAACATATGGGTCGACTATGACTCACCCCTTCTAAAACCCGCCATGTATTGGGTCGACTATGACTCGTCCATTCCAATACCCGACCTACCCGCCCAACCCGCCCAACCCGCCCAAAAATCTCCAAACCCTCCATTACCCTCTGATTACGTGAAGACTACAGTTAAATATGTAAATATTTAAAAGAGTGTTAAAAAAAATGAATGGATAACGACATAGTGTGGCCACTTATGCTACTTCCACATCTGTTAGTGGAATGTTAAAACATCCAACTTTCACGTCAAAACAAAATATAAAATATTCATTTCTTATCAAAGCAAGGTGGTGATGTTCTTAAGAAAAGAAAATGGATCTGGGCGTAATTTCAATGGAGGATTTCGAGTAACAGCTGCCGGCAAAATGAGATAGGGACTTTGACCAAGAGAATATACATGTGATGGAGAATGAAATCGGAGACGATGGAGTTTCGGGTTTTATGTTGCCAAAGATTATACGGAAATGGGAGCAGTTCTTGAGATTGAATGAATATGGACGCTACTACTCCATGAATGATGTCTGTTGTTGGAAAGAATTGCAGGTAGTCATGGTTGTTGGCACATAATTTGGTGGTTATTGACGTGAATCTTTATTGTGATGTCTTTGTACTTCAAATGATTGATTTTACAACAACAAGGAGGCAAAATTTTGTTTTTCGATGACTGCAGAGATGGGTATTCATTCAACATTTAGTAGGACGGGTATACCCGCCACCCGCCTGACCCACCCGCCGTATTGTTGGGTCGGGTGGAAACCGATCCGTTGTGTTGTTAGGTCGGGTGCGGGTGATAACTTTCATTACCCGCCATCAGCGGGTAGGGTGGCGGGTGATGCGAAACCCGACCCACCCGACCCAATGTGCAGCCCTAGTTCCAGGAAGAACTCAGATTATTATCAAGGTCGCGTTGCTTGTTCGATCTTTAGGAATCAGAAAGATTTCACAAAGTGTGTCTATATAGGTTAAACGAAAAAGATTATGTCATAACCAGTACCCTCACCTTTTCAAGGCAGATTACACTCCTCTAGTCGATAATAATACTAAGGCATTTGAGTTTATAGCTTTACATATTTTTTTTTCAGATTTTATGAGATATGGGTGTACAGTTGATGATAAACAACTCAACAAGAAAAATATCATATGATGCAAGTGTGTCTAAATCTTAGACTTCCTCCAAAAATTAAAACATTTGATGTCATAGATTGTTCGATATCTCCAATAATCGTCAAATTTATTGAACAAATGTCTACCGCTCCCTAGCTTATTTTATGCGGAAGGCTATTTTGGTGATTCTAAAAAATAGTTGTCATGTTTCCAATTATGTGTAGTTAAACTGATACCTATATGATTAACTTAAAAATATGAGGTTAACACTAATAATTAATCAATCAATCTCTATAGGAGGTAATGTAAATTATAACAATCTTTTTAGGGGATAATAAGTAAAAAGATAACATCACATATATCTCACATTTGTCACTTTTCTTTTTCTTGAATTTTTTTATCTCTATCTATATCTATAAAGATAAGATTGGAATCTAATATGAAGTTACACACTCTTTGTTTATTCAAGTAAGTTAATACTATCTGGTTATGGTTTATTACTGATAAAAAATATTGGTCATTAATAAAAATAATTAACATTTTCTACGATTACTTATTTTTACAAAGAAATATGCTAAATTGAGAAGCAAAAGAACAAATTAACCTTCTATTAGAACATACTGAATATTAAACGCTCTAAAATATTAAATTTCAATCTAGATAAACTCCTTTAAATGGCAGCATATTTACAAAAGTTATAATTAATTTTCAGTTAAACTTGCACTTACAATATTAAATTGTGTTGTACATCATTAACAATATCTACTACACTTGCTAAGTAAAGTTGTGCTTAATTTTTTTAAACGACAGAGAATGATTAGAATTGAATATTGATTCTTTTATAAAATATATATTACAGACACGAGCTTTACAATGACAGCTTCATGCAGATATTAATAAATCGCGCTATAAAAATAACATTAAAGAATGGAGATCCAACAATGATAGTATTGAATGATTTCCAAGGAGAATGTGGCGGCAATGATGGAGGACACAATTATTCAACTTCGGAGAAAATAGTATTTATGTCAACTCTAGTTCCACCATGGTTTGTAAGTGCAACTAATGCAGCAACCAGCCTTGCATCGCCTCCAGTATTGCTTATGTACAGATCTTTTTGCTCGAACTCGTAGCTTATAAAGTTTGTGTTGTTGGGCATCTTCAGCTTCCTCTTGTGTACTAACACCACCATACCACATCGACATCATAGGTATGGACATTGTTGTCCTGTGATGAAGAAGCTCCCTGACCTAGAACTGAATCTGAATTTGTCAAACTTATCTGGGACACCCACCATTGCCCAGTTATATTATGTGGGTTGTAGTGGGAATTATCTCTCCACTTGAATCCTTCAGTAAATCTATAGGTTTTTCCATCATTAGGGATGGAAGCACCTATATGGTACACATGTGTGGGATATCTATCCCCATACCCAACACATAACTTTTCAGGATAGCTTCAGTATGTAGTCAGCCCGTAAGAAATGCGTATCTTTTATATAGTTTAAAATAGTTTTGGAGTTTCTAATATTTCTAAAATTCTATTGAAATCACAATTAAACTAATAAAACAACGGTCGAAGATGGTGTTTTTGTCCTTTGAGAAAATGGAAGAAGAACAAATGTCAAGCTCCACAAAATATAAACAATGTAAAAAAAATAAATTAAAGATCCCATTACAATCACAAATATAAGTGCTTAAATTTAGTTTGATTTTAATTTTAATTTTTTTGAGTACGTTTTGATGGCGAAAGTGAGTAGTTTTTCAAAAAAAAAATGCATTTGAAAAACTAAGAGCGCGATAGTAATCGGTTAGCATTATCTTTAATATCAGTATTTTCTATGACGTCCTTTGATAGGTTTGACTAAACATGCAGGCCTTTGTAAATCCTAAGAAATATCATAATCTTTAATGTTTTTCAATTTAGTAATAAACTAACGTAAGATTCTTTTTTTCTTTTTTTTTAGTAATAGTTGTCTAGATTTCATACGTAATCATTCAATTTATGTATATTAGATGTTAGACGATATGCACCAGAAAGAAATTATTTGAGCCTGGATGATGTATACTAAATTCTAAGAAAAAAAATTCTATTGATATATTTTGTACCAAAGTATTAGATTTTGTAATTTTTTCCATCTTAAAAGTCCTAATTTAGGTGTCCGGATTAGTTTTTTTTTTCTTTATAAAGAGAAATTTTATTTTATTGCTTTTAGTGAGAAGAGTTAAGTTGGTATGTAGCTAAAAGACTACAAAATTCATTCAGAAATTCTCATAGTGTTGCAAATTCTTTTATGGTGTTGTTCTTTGTCAGTAATGCATCGGTACTACTTCCATGGCTTGAATAAACAAATAAGGATAAAGAGAATCTCCTTGTCTGATTCCTCTAATAGGTGTGAATTCTTCACATGGAGAGCCATTAAGCATTAGTAACAAAGAAGTAGTACCAATGCATTGATAAATTAATACACATAAATCATCATTGAAACCAAAATATTGAAGAACTTTAATCAGAAAAGGCAATTCCAATATGTCAAATGCCTTAGACATATCTAGTTTGAGTTTCATCCAACCTATCTGACCCCTCGTTTTCTTCATTGAATGAATAATCCCTTGAGAAATTATTGTATTACCTTGAATCATCCTACCAGAAACATATGCAGCTTGAAAAGGGGACACAATCTTGGTCATTAGAGGCTTCATTCTGTTTACCAACACTTTGGAGATGATTTTATATGAAGTATTACACAAACCTATTGGTCTGTAATCAACAACACATATAGACTTTTTCTTCTTAGGAATGAGTGACATGTAAGTTTTATTTCCTTGCCTTGAGATATGCTTTGTTTCAAAAAATCTTGTAACCATTGAACAAACATCACCACCAACAATGTTCCATTGGCTTTTGTAAAAACCAGCTTGAAAACCTTCTGGACCTAAAGCACTCCAATTCTCCATGCTTTTGATAGTGTTATGAATTTATTGAGAGGTAGGCATTGTTGTTATAGAAATATTATCTTCTTCAGAAATGATGGTGGGTAGGATGTTGTATAACCCTTCTTCAATAACAGGATTGGTGGTAGTGTTGATGCTTTTAAAGTGTTGAGTTAGATGTGTTGAAATTAACTCCCTTGTTTGCAACCAATTACCATTATGATCCTGAATAGAATCAATGTTGTTTCTGGTCCTCCTCTTGTTTGTTCTTGTGTGAAAATACTTAGTTTTGTGGTCTGTTTCCTTTATGAATTGATCTCTAGATTTCTGCTGGTAAAAATCTTCTTTGATTTTGTGCCATTTGTTTAGCTCCTTGTTTATGTTCACAATTTCATTATATATGATTGCTTGAGTCTCGAGGTCTTTCTTGAAGATTGTTCAGCTAGTTTTGGAGAGAATCAACCTTTTGATTTATATTACCAAAATATTCCATATTCCAAAGAGACAACTCTTTCCTTGTGACATGTAGTCTCTTAACAAGCTGAAAAGAAGGAGATCCAGTGACACTAATTTTCCAAACATTAGCAATAACAGTTGCACAATTTGCGTCATTTAACCAAGTAAGAAAAAACTTACAAGGTTTCCAATAATTATGGATTGTAGAGTCTGTAACAAGCATCACATGACTGTGATTCACTACCAACTTGTACTAGATGTATTAATTTCGAGTTTGGGAAGTCCAGACTCCAATCACTGTTACCTAGAGCCATATCTATTCTAGATCTTTTACTCTCTGTACATAGAATGCTATTGGTCCAAGTGTAGTCTTTACCAACAAAACCTATGTCAACAAGACCACTGTCTGAAATAATATTATTGACCCAACCATCTGTAGAGTATGAAACACTACTATTTGTGTCAATGAGATGAAAATTTAGGTCACCAAGTAAAATCCATGGGATACTATTAGCCTTACTAATTTGGTTGATGTAGTTCCATTGATCTTTTTTCCTAGCATAGTTGGAATGACCATACATGAAGGTGAGAAAGAACTCTAGTTTACTAGGATCAACTTGAACTAGAACATTAAACATGTTGTTATAGATGTCAACTAATCCACAGGAGAAACCATTTTTCCATAGTAAAACTAGACCACCAGATAGCCCTATAGGCTCTATGAAAACACTATTTGGGTATTGAAACTGCTTTAAAAGAGGTTTGCACTTATTTTGACTTATTTTTGTTTCACACAAGAAGATGATGTCAGGATTTTGAGTTCTAATTAAGTCACGTAAGTGATTTCTAGTGGCAAAATTTTTAAAACCTTGAACATTCCAAGAAATGATCTTCATTGTAAACACTTCACTCTCACTGTAAGCTAGATGAAAAATAACAAGACTAGTGTAAACCAACAAATGTAGTTGCTTTTTGAGAAAACAAAAGTACTGATGAGAGACTGGAAATGAAAAAGAGTTACAGTAAATGCATAAATAAAAGTCTAAAAACAAAATGTTAATGCAATTTGTGTAAATGAGTTTGAAAATATATATGAATAATGTAAAGGACTAGGAATAAGTTTATAAACCCGAGTCTCCTTCTGTGAGTTGATAAATTGATTATCTATTATTATGACGCTTTGAGATGTCAGATCATCTGTGATGGTACCAGTAATGTTGCTGATGCTTGTTTCATTCTCTTCTTCTGTGTCTCCTAGATTGCTACTTTCAGAAATCCTAATCCTTTTTCCCGATCTTGTATCATCAGTACTTTTTGTTTCTACTTGCTCGAGTAGAAAATCCATGTTAATAATTTCACCATCCTTTGGAGGAACAAAAGTTGTTGTCTTGAAAAACTTCTTCTAACTAGGCTTGGAGACTGGAGCATTGCTTGTTGACAACTGAACAATATTTTTCCTTATGTTACTGGCCTTGCCAAAAAATATGTCTTTTCATGTGCTTTGTTCAGGTAGTTAGCGGCATCCTTGCAGGCACCTTTTGAATGATTAATAACATAGCATTCTGAGCAGATTACATCTGGCTATCTTTCATAAAAGAATTTGATCCATCTACTGAGTCCTGCATTGGTGATATCTTTGACACCTCTTCTTAGTAGGTAAGAGAGGTCAACATTAACACAAACCTTCATTGGGTCACTGCCTACTGGTACTGCATCTTTTGGTTCTATTGTAGTAACTTCTCCCATGATGCTTCCCATTTTTTTTATAGCGGCAACATTCATATGCTCCAGAAGTAGATACTTGAGTTGTATCCAGAACTGTTGAAACCCCCAATGTTTCTCCGTGTAAATTATTTCAGGGATGTTATCATGTACCACCAATAAAAAAAAATTGGTCTTTCTTCAATGACTTTGTTGAGAAAAGTCCAGTTACTAAACTTGAAAATCATTATGTTAGGCTCCACTTCTATTATCTTGATGTCCCCTGCTGTCATAAAAGTCCATGTGAAACCGATGTACTTCTGAACAGTTTCCACCTTCGTTCTTCCTTCAATAATCACTTTCCCGATAGCACTTGCTTCCTAGTTTGTTTCCTCTTCTTCTACATTGTTGTTGGTATGTTAGAACACTACCACCTCATTGGCATCACCTAGCTCTAAAGTTTCTTGCTTGAACTTGTTTACAAGTTCTCCTAGTTGACTAGTTACCTTCCTCCATTATGTTGATTTGATTTAGGCTGTAAGCTTTCAATATATGTAATAGTTGCAGGTAAAAACTTTAGTATTGATATAGGTTTTAAAATTAAGAGAAAGGATATGAGATTTATTTTCTAGGATAAAATCTCTATAATTATGGAAACATAATGTGTATTCTTTGACTTTATCTTGGTAAGTCTTGCAGCTGGCTGCCATGCCCGTATAGTAATATTAGGAAACAAAATGTTTGAAAAAAAAACTGCAATTACGGAATTTGAAAAAAAATATTGAAACCTTAGTAGGCGGGATGCATTAATGCTCTGAACCATTGAGTTGAAACGGGGAGAAATCTTAAGATAGCGAAAACAAGATATGGTAGCAGTTTTTGCTTTTTCCTATTACGGCTGCTGATGTTCTCCTTCTGGTGGCTGCCAATGAATCCTTTAAGAGAAGACCTAAAAGTTGAAGTCTGGTACAACTTGTTGATGTGTAACATGAGGCCCCTTTCGTTTCATAAGGTGGTGAGAGTAGTTCTAGAAAAATAAGTCTCGAGGCTCGCATCATCATAAGCATCGAAGTTGGAGATAGTTGTAGCTTCCTTTGTTGTAATTGATAGTTAGAACCTCAACTTCTATAAAGCATGTCTTTGGAAGTAGATTGGCGTCGCCTAAGTGGAGTAGGTATCATGGTTCTATACATGATGAATGAACTTGAGAGTTTTGATGGAATCATAGTGACAGCGGTGTGGAGTGCCTTACTAAATTCAGTATCTTTGAGAGAAGTGGTGGTAAGCAGTCCACATTCACACATTTCGTTTCTTTTACCATTTGAGCAGGTTCAAGGTGTATTCCATTTCCATTTGGAAAGATAATTGTCCTCATGAGATAACACACTTAAGAGAGATGATGATACCTTTGCATCGTTCCTTTGAGAAGTAGGGAAGTTCTTATATGCGAATGACTTAATTGATGGGTTGTGAAAATATGATGAAGCTATTGACATGGCAAAAAGTCCTTGTGAACCCCTTCAGTACCCAGGTGCAATATCCTTCAGTAATTCAACTACTTCTTCCATGGGTGAGGAAATTCCGAAAGCGTCTCTCTTGTTTACGATGTTGTTGTCGAGCCAGATATGATGTAGCTTGGACGTGGTTTTCTCATTGCGGTAGTCGCTCCTGTGGTACTGAAGTTGGAGCTTACGGGTTTGGACCGCATGATGTTGCATCTCTGAGACGATGGCTTTCCTTTTGTTATTTCAGTGAAACTGCTTACAGAAAGTCGAAGGTTGTATTGCTTGGTAATCCTCCTTGATTCTTAAAAAGGATCTTTTGCATCAGATCGGTTATGGTAGGGATTTTTTATGGGTTCTTCATCATCGTGGCCAGAGAGAGGTGAGTTGATAGCATCAGGTTCCAGTGTTGACATCAGTGTCAGAAGGGGGTATCACCTACATTGTTGGTATTGGTGTCATTGTTGATAGAAGAATCGATACCTGAAGTACCAATGTTGGAGAAAGTAGCGGTGGCATCTGGAGTACCACCATTGCTAATTTTGAGATTAGAGTTGGTAGTTAACCTAACCTAAGACCGACCATTTATGTAATTGGAAAATTGAAAAGTTTTGGGATTTGATTTTGCAACCGATAGATTAACCTCCCACTATGGTTGCCAATTTGTAGTAGGGTAAAAAATGATTCTAGAGAAAAGGGTAAAAGTAGGTAGGTTGATGAGAAACTAGTCTAGACCCTAAACAGATGTACTGCACAGGAGTACTTTAGATTCGAGAGATAAATCTGTACAATTTTAGCCTAAACCGAGAAATAGTTGTTCCAGTCTTGATTCGGTCACAAAATGAAGGAGAATGGTTGATCTTATGGTTGTGTATGACTTATCTCATAAAATGGAACTTGTTTGTAAAAGATAGAAGCTGTAAGTTCCCTATGTAATCTGAAAGCTTGTTATTTTTTGATTGAATAGATTGAAAATCTATTTATACCAAGTCATAGTCGAACACCCTAATCTCATATGAAGTGGGAATTGTGGAGTAGTGAAGTAGTGGAGACGTGTGAAGGTGGTATAAACCGTGCCCTATTGTGGAGGTAGGACTGGACAGTTGTGTACCCACTTCTCCTTTTACTCATTAACTGCCCGCTCTTTCCGTCACTTTCTCATAATGAGTGAATTCCACAGTGCATGTTGTAAACTGCCAGACTAATACCCTAATGAACATCCCCCAGTTTGTGACATGTTTGATGTCTCGAGTGTTTTGGTAGAAAATAATACCTAGTCGTTCTACTTGCATGGTGAAATCTGATATAGAGCAAGTTACACCACAACTAATGAAAAGTGGAGCAAGTCTTGTATGGCAGTTGTTGAGTGGGCCCACCACTATGGCATGTGAGAAGTGGTCATGAATATATATTGTTATTCCAGCAACTAACATATATCGTGAGACTTGTTTGTAAAACTTAATATTTCCACCAATCACGCGCAAGTTAGGCAGCAGGTAGCCATAAGTGACAAGTCAAGCACTGCTTTTCATGACATCAACGAGAGGTGATGGGTGGTCATGAAAGAGGGAAAAAAATATAAATGAGTATGGAAGTAGTCACGCATATGTAGAAAGACATATGGTCCCATAATCACATTAACCTACCTCTTGAATGAAAGAAAGAATGGAAGTTTATGTTAATACATGAAGAAATTCGTGAAGTTTCGTAGTCAGAAAATGCAGATGTGAGATCCTTCACTAAAACTGCTGTAGAATTCCCATACGAACTCGGATTTTGGTGATCCGTCCCTTCACTCTTATCAGAACAGAATTTCCTATCTTCCCACGCGGGAATATTTAGGTTTCGAGCTCGAATTCGGGAGGAATTCTGTTAGTTTTCAGCCATGACTTGGCTCGTTCTTTAAGCTGTATCTTTTTGCCCGTTAATCCGATTGATGTGATTTTTTAGTATGTTATACTAAACATCCATACGAAACTTTTGAAATATAACTCATGTCCAGATTCTTTACGAGTTCCTCCCAGTTGTTCGGCCAACATTGGGTAACCTTTTGGATGTCAATCAACCTATTTAAAGCGATCTGATGGTGAGAGCGGAGCATGTAGGATATAAGCAATATGATTGGCCGTAGCGGATCTTGTAGGCTATAAGCAATATGATTGTCCGGAATAGTAGAAGGGTCATAGGTAGCTATCATGGAGCTTGCTCGACCAACCTACTTTAGATAATAATTTAAAGCGGAGCTTGCAGCGTATAAACGATGTGATTGGATGATAGGAAAGAAGAGCACGTGTGGGCCAGGAGTAGGGTCGGTCGGCCATAGGCGGCCCCATCTAGGGTTAAACCGTCCGGCCAAGGTTTAGTTTTGACCAATAGGAATCAAGATATCGTGGATGAATCTGATTTTGTGAGTCGACACAAAATTAGGTCAAAAAATTGAATTTTGTGTATTAACAAAATTACTAATTTTTCACTCTTACAAGTAGCATGGCGCTGGTTTCATTGACACAGCCCGCGCGCTTCTAATCAGGTACTTTCATGCATATCTTAATTCAGAAACTTCGGGAGATTCATGTTACTCAGCTAAGAGTGAATCATTAATCGTCATGTCATGTCAGTATTAAGAGTTCAGCTGGGAACACAACATAAAATAGGTACTCAGCAGGCTCCGCATTAGTGAATAATTAATGCAACTAGGAGCTTAATTGCGAAGCAGGCTCCGAGATTAGTGGATAATGAAACTAGGAGCTTAATTGCGCGGCAGGCTCCGCATTAGTGAATAAAGCAACTAGGAGCTTAACAGCTGATGGACACATTTTTGCGTCCGATTTGTCTCGATTCTATATATTGATAGTGCTCATTTTTGTACTTATTATGGTGTTTTATGTGTTTGTAGGTATTTTTGGGCAACAAACATTTTTGGAAAAATTGGCTAGAAAAGTGTTAAAGGCAACCTCATTTTGGATAAGGGCACCCCCGGGGACATGTGTTATTTACACCCCTGTCAAGGATAGGGGGCGACCAGCTTCTTCCCCAAAATTCAAACTTCAAATTTGGCCGGAAAATGGTGCTGTCACGAACCAGATTAGGGTTGAAAATTTGAGCGACTTCTAAGGAGATTCAAGGGCTTATTTTCACTGGATTGGATCTATTATAGCATAACAGGGTCGTTGTGATTGATTGGACCCAACCAGTTATGCTAGATAAGCCGGGAGAAGGAAACAAAGGAGGTGAAATTTATCGGGTATGTTATTGGATTTCGGTGGAGAATGTGTCGGAATTGGATGTCAGAAAGGATTGATATTATCATGTTAGACCCAAACAGGGAATATATGGTGATCAGACTCGAGAAAGTCGAGATATATCTTCAATTAAAGCAAAACAGGGGATAGGAAAGATACTCGGGATGTTTGGATATATGGATGGAAGTTTTGAGAAAATTTTACGCTTGACTGTATATATATCCAGTCTTGTTCGAGTCTTAAGAGGAATTTGGAGAGTTAAGATAACTTAGGGAAGGTTGGAAGACGCATGAAGAGAAATATTATCGCAGCTTGGCCGGGAAGATAGAACGCATATTTTTGGAGATTTCTTCGAGATTCAACAACCCTGTTGAGTATATATAGGCTGCTGGGAAGTCGAGCTAGGGTTACGTACACTTTGGGTCAATTGCAAAGAGAATCAGTCGAGTTGCAGAGCGAGATACACCAGCAGGAGAAGAAGCTGAAGAACAAAACACTATTCAAGACAGTCGTTCTTTCAATCTTAATATCTCAACACTTATAAGTCTCAATTTGTAACACTGCTACAGTATTTTCAACAGTTCTCTGTAGCAGTTCGTCCATTGTAACAGCTGGTTTGTAGCGCCAATACAACATTGCAAACAGCCTGTTTTATTGTTTTTCTTCCTTTTAATCAAATTTTGAACCATAAATCAATATTTTGAGCAAGTGATATGAGGAGCTAAACGCATTGCTGAGGCGACTGAGGAAGCTATTTTTCCAACAAAAAGTGGTATATTCTTATTTATTTATTTATTTGCAATTATTTCATGATTATTTGCCTTGATTGAAACTTGTTTGAATGATTTTTGTTAAGCAATTGTTATTTCCTTTGATAGAGCATGCTTGGCCATAGGTTTTTGATGCTCTACACTTTGGATTTACACTTGTTATTTTGAAAATCTACTTGTTGCAATAATTTAGAATCAAATTGAATGCAAAAATTGCATAAATATAAAATTGGATTTAATCACTTTGAACTTGGAAAATAGTGGAATCTTGGCCTCGGTATTCTTTTAATATTGATAATATCTTTGTTTGAGTTTTCTATTTAGTTTTAGAATTTAAGTCTAGAAAAATCCTTCACAAGTTCGAGAATCGAAACTCTTTTTACCACTATCTACAAATTACATCAATTTTTGGCGCCGCCGACGCGGACTTGTTTTTACGGTTTTAGATTTATTTTTCTTTTTTAGGTTTAGTTTTTTTATTTTTTTTATTTTTTATTTTTATTATTTTTGTTCTATTTTACGTTTTTGGGTATTTATCTTTTGTCTACAGGTTCTGGATCATAAAGAAAATTGAGCCAAAGAGTTTGGTGATTTCGTAAAGACTTGGAGCAAAAGATTAAACGTAAAAGAACGGAAAAGAAGACAATTTAATTTTAGTTATTTTTTTAGGGTTTTGTTTATTTTTAGAAAGAAAAAAAAAACTGTATTGGGGTTTATTTATTATTTTTGTAATTTTTCTTTTATTTTTGGACACTTTAGACTTTGGGACATTATTTTTATTTTCACCCTACGGAAGGGTACTTTTAAATATAAATTGTTTGCAGAGAAGGAGGACAATTACGATATTGTCTCTGCACCTTGGGTTCGTACACTGACATATGTGTCAGTGGCCCGAGTCGACTACAACCGATTCATCCCCCGTCTGGAACGGGAGGTAAGACTCTAAACACTCGCGAATCCCCCGTCGTGATTCTTGGACTCCTTCGTATGCTTATATGTTGAGGACTGAATACAGACATTTATTTTTCTAGTAAAGGGCAAGGCCTGGCGATACAAGATAAGGGTTCGGATTTCATCACCGTTCTCTTCTTGCCCGCCTTAGGAACACGTAACCTACGCGAACCTAAGCCTTAAAATATTGACTAGAACGAGACCAATAAGGTAACGAGCTTATAGGAAAGCCGTTCAAAAGGATCGTATTGGGTATCTTGTTAGCCTAGCTCAAAGTAGCCTAGCTCAAAGTTCTGGAAGATTACTGGAAGTCGATTAGAGCCGCCTTATAACCCAGGGAAGCGTTGCCAAAGAGGTGGGGGTATCAAAGCTCCTCAGAGCTTCTCCTGCTTCTCTTCGACTTACTTTATTCGGATCGTCCTACGAGGTTTGCTAAAATTGTACCTAGTTGCCTCTTGGAAGAGTAGAAATTGGTCTAGAAACAATCTAAGTGGAGCCATCATGCTTTTTGTTTGCTAGAAATCAATAGGTTTGATTTGGTTGAGTCGGTCTTGATTTGTGATTGCTTAGAATACCTTCCAATTTAGGAAATTTCTTTTGTATGCCTGAACGTAGAAGATACGCTCTAGGATGATTTATTAGTTCTAAGAATCTCGATTACCTTAATTCAAAAATTCCTATTTTCGGAAAACCCCGTTTTGAACGCCCTCTTTTACTGAGGAGAGAATCCTTATTGCTCCGATAGCGCCAGAAATGGCAACTTTGAAAGCTTTGTTGAATCCGGCTAGGACTACTCGTCCCTCATGTATTAGGTTAGCTGACACGGAAGCAAATTATGATGTGACGGACCATAGAATCTAGACTTCCAAGGAACCGGGTTTCAGCCCGCTTGACAAGCTCTGACTCCCTGATACACCACTCAAGAAACCGGACTTTCAAATTTTTGGAACCAATTCGTATTTGACCTGCAAAATGTTCATTGAATTATCCCAAGGACAACAAACTTGAGATCTTGCTAAACAAAAATCTTGGGTCTCAAGGTTGGAATTCTACGAGCATATGTCCCATACGATAACTCATAAAATTCCACGAGGGATCCAATTTCCAAAAATTTAAATATAAGAGTCAGCCAATTGCCTAAAATAAAATTTGGCAAGTTCCCAACCCAATAACTTATACGGCCAGTTGCCAAAATTAACACGGACAAATTTCCCAAAATAACAGACGGCTAGTTGCCAAACTAACAAGGGCCAGTTGCGCAAAAAGAATAGACGGCCAGTTGCCAAATTAACACGAGCCAGTTACCCAAAAATAACAGACGGCCAGTTGCCAAACTAACACCGGCCAGTTGCCCAAAATAACAGACGGCCAGTTTCCAAAATAACACAGGCCAGTTGCCCAAAATAACAGACGGCCAGTTCCCCAAATAATACGGGCTAGTTGCCCAAAAATAACAGACGGCCAGTTGCCAAAATAACACGGGCCAGTTGCCCAAAATAACAGACGGCCAGTTGCCAAAATAACACGGGCCAGTTGCCCAAGATATGTACTTGCCAAGGTTGCAATCATCTCTGAATGGATGGTATGAACTATGGATGGTATGAACTGCAAAGCAGTAAACAGGACTTTCAGATGATATAAACAACCTTGTAGAGTTGTGCTGAACCGCATAGCGGCTGCCTACGTACCCTCTCCGTTGCTCGAAGGGATCAAGCACGACCGTACTTCGTCTATTCCATAGATTGTATGAACTGTTTGTTGTAACAGCAACAACCTCATTGATAGTATGAACTACCTTCACTGGTAGTAACTATCTCCCACTAAATGATACGAACTACTATTTGAGTAGCGATCATTCCTTAAGATGGGCAGTATGAATTGCATACCAACAACTATCCTTTACAATAATATATTAACCTCTGTAAACCTGTAGCTTATCTGACCTGCATATCACACGACATTAACGCATTCCAAAGGATATAATTAACAAACCAAATTCATAACTCACATGTAACACCAGATATGGAGTATAGTAAAATTCACCAATTACCTATATGTGATAGCAGCACATGTAATCATGCTTTAGGAGTCGGAAGGTTAGACAACCTTATTTCTTATAGCTAAATTAGATTTCTATCTTTTAAAATCGAAGACTTACACAACAGTTTATAAATTTCAGACCAACAATATTTCCAGTGCCATAAAAATACCACAAACTCAGTCGTATATCTAAGGTAACTCTAGATCTGGACATCCCACATATATTAAAAATTAATAGACAATTTCCACTAAAAACTTAATATCAATCAAAGAAACTCCAAATGGAATCCATCCCTTAAAACGTCATATAAGACCGACTACTATTATCGCCACCGCGGTTCTAAACATAATTTAAGGCGTCTCTTAATCATCAAAGTGGCCACAACTCAATTGAAGGTTCAAGTGGGCATCATAAGTACTAGTAGTAGTAATCTAAGTTCAACAACAACATGAGAAGAAACAATAGGAGACCAACCTTTATAAACTAAAAGAATGGGCTTAAAATGAACACCAAGCTTCATTAAAGAACTAAAATATTAGTAGCATCACTTGAGGGTGTTGGCCTGAAACTTAAGGAGGTCGAACAGAATTTTACTAATGGTTCATTTTTATACAAGCCAAGTCATGTACATGCTCATGAACATCGAGGTCACTCAATCTGTTACTCCCTTCAAAAAAAAACACTAATAAAAATATTATGAGAATCCAACAGTTATGGAGAAGTAAACAAAAGGTTTCTAGTTCGGTTAGATATTCTTGTCTTTCGCTCTTACTATTTCGCTTAGTGTAAGTACAATCAAACTGAAATGACACTTCCATTTTATGTAATACAAAGAGAATTTAAGAAAGGGAGATGCCATACTAATAATTTTACAAGATTCCCATAAGTGTTATGTAACTCTCTATTACCTTGGCACCCAGTGTATTCAAGCTTATAATTACAATGACGACACATGTACATATAAGCATTTACGCAACAAAATCCCAACTAGAAGTTGTAGTCATTCCCATGACCATTCTATAGAATCAAGAGGTACATATTTGAGTAACAAATAAAAGGGACTTGTGGCTAAAACCTATCTGAACACTTACGAAATAAACAGTTTTATTAGCAAATTAGCTAGCCTCCATTTTACTTCATTTAATACAAAATACTAGATATCTCTAGAATGCTCATAGGATGACTAAACCAACAGGCATAAAGGGAATATACTGCTAACTAAAGGAAATGCATCCACAATTATTCAAAAGAAAGGTCGATGATTGTACTTATTTCTATCCACATGTTACTCAAAGATTATTGAATACAGATTTTGGAAAAAATGTCGGCACTAACAATCATGTTCGTGTAAATCGTGACCACGGTTTTCGACCAGCAAATATAATAAGATTCACTTGAGATTTATACCGTGACTTAGAAATATAATATATGATAACGTATAAAATTTCTAGCTCAACACGATGACTAATTAATGAGATAATGCAAGACAAACTATGTTGCACAGGATTTCTATTTCGCAGAGTGCAGTCATGGTTTTCTAATATTTGCAATAGTACATACTATCCGATCATCTCCACATTTTTGCAGTAGTGTTATGACTCATAATAACACAACATACTCAAAAATCACAGCATTCTGACGGTTCAATAAGAATATATATGCATCCTAAATTTACTACTTGCATTTCTATCCTACAGAAATCAGACATGTTAAGCTCATACTTTGGAACATCTAAAGTGCTCAGAAATTTATGAAAATTTCACAGTAGGTTACTTACATATATACAAACAACATATTAAAAACTCAGCTTAATCCGATATACGAATAATGAGACACACCCATTCCAAGTAGGTGGTTCAGGATTTTAAACTTGCAGAAGGCAGTCATGATAAGTTTAGCGATTTTGGTACTTATCTTTGTCTGATCTTCCTCAAAGTTTTACCGTAACTTCATGGATTAATGAAGAACAACATACTGAAAATTCACAACATTCCAACGGCTGGAATGAAAGATATCAATACCACAGTAAAACGTAATTTTAGGGTTTTATATATACAAGAAATCCAAGCACGAATTGATCATGAGAAATTACAACAATTATAACAATCAAATAAATTTTTGAGCAATTCATGATGATAATTAGATACCCAACTAATTTATTTTCAATAATATGGGTTATAATAAAAATCTCCAACTTCACAACATGAACCCTAGATTCTCAAATATCTCAAACCAAAGTTTTCATGTGAATGGATTTCATGAATTTGTTTGATACAACATAAACTCACCTTGATTTCTACCAACCCATCCCATGGATTCGCTGATGGAATAGATTTATAGCAAAGACCCCCAGTTCTCCAGGGATTTCATTTGAAACGAATTTCAGAAGTACCCAACTTCATGACTCCTAAATTAACAACGACCCGCTTCCTCATGTTCAGAAACTATTTGAAAGTGAGAAGATAGAAGGTGAACAAATCTATGGGTTGGTCTTCTTAATTCAAAATTTCTTTAGTGACAGTTAAGAGATGGAGATGAAACCACAACAACACACTCAAGTAAAAATATGAAAGAAAAAATGGTTCTTGTTCCCCCAGAATCCCCGTGAAGAAAGATGGAGTTTTATTTTTATTTCCCAAAAACGCGACGTGTCATGCTGCATGCATATCTATTTAAGCACCCTAGTTTATGATACCAGTTGCCCTCCCAGAATACATGTTTTGATTTTGGGCAGACTCATACTATTTAGGCATTACTATTCATTGTTCGGGCAACCAAAGAGTGTTAAGAATACTTGAGGATAAGAGTCTTAGCCATTCTAGGTGAGTCATTTGTTTAATGGGTTTTGTTAAACCCGAGAAAAGGTTTGGAATGTCACATATGAACTTAAACCTGGGACCTTACAAATGCTCCCAATCTTTTTAGGGAAAGAAAATGAAAACCCCTATTTCCATGTTAGGGATTTTGAAGAAATTTGTAGTACCCTAAAAATTAGAGATCTTGATGATGATGCTCTGAAACTTAGGTTATTCCCTTTTGCCCTGAAAGATAAAGCCAAATCTTGGCTATATAGTTTGACTTCCGGGTCAATTGAAACATATGAACAACTTACATCTGCCTTTCTGAATAAGTTTTTCCCTAGGCACAAAACATCGTCTATTAGGACGCAAATCTGCACGTTTTCTCAACATGAGGGAGAATCTTTATATAGGTATTTGGAAAGGTTCAATGATTTTTTAACACAATGTCCTCATCATGGTTTAGAAAAGGTTAGGCTTGTTCAGATGCTTTATGAGGGTTTAGATTATTCCACAACAACCATGGTAGAATCTCTGTGTAGAGGTGGGTTTGAAAACCAAACGTTGATGCGGCGATGACATTTTTGAATGAAATCGCCGAAAAGACCCAACAATGGGAAAATAGTAGGGAACCCCAGAAAACAATTCTTATAGGCAGAGTAAACGTTAATAGGGTAGAAGGAGGCTATGAATCAGATGCCAAAATTGTTGCTTTAGCGAAAAGGTTAGAAGCTTTAGAAGTGGGTAACACTAGTGGTAGAGTGGAGCCTTTTTGGGAAGGCCTGATAAATGAAGAGCAAGCCAATGCTCTTTATAATAACACTAGATTCGATAACCGTCAAATGTTTGACCCATATTCAGAAACCTATAATCCTGGTTGGAGAAACCATCCGAACCTTTCGTGGTCTAAGGGCCAAAGTCAAGGTCAGTTTAATAATTCTAATGCTCCCCCAGTTTTTGGTTACACTAAGAATTCTTCAGGCCTATAAAATTAAACGACTAACTTAGAGGAATATATTAAGATGTTAGCAAAAACTCAGGAAATGTAAGCACAGAGCCATGTCAGTTTTCAACAGGAAACCAAGCAGAACTTTCAAACTAATTCTCAGACCCTTGCTAAGTTAGAACTTCAAGTCGGCCAAATAGCTAAGACCTTAAGTGAGAGAGATAACGGAAGGTTCCCTAATCAGACTAATCCCAATCCTAGAGGAGTTCATGAAGTAGGTACAAAACCATCGAATCAAATGAATGTTATTAGAACCCTTAGGAGTGGTAGAGTTGTAGACAATAAGGTAACCATTCCCGATAGTGAACATACTGTAGTTCACCCCTCAGGAACACCACTAGCTGAGGGGACTGATAAAATTTCTAATGATGCCAATTCGGTTCCTGAGAGGTCTGATTTTGTGCTTAGAGCCCCATTTCCCCAGTTATTAGTACCAACAAAGAAGGAATCGAACTTTAATGAAATATTGGAGGTTTTTAAGTAAGTTACCATAAGCCTTCCTTTATTAGATGAAATTAGGCAAATTCCTCCTTATGTAAAGTTCCTTAAGGATATGTGTACGCGAAAGAGAAAACTTAGCGTCCATAAGAAAGCCTTTTTAGCTAGTCACGTAAGTTCAATCATTCAGAACACCACAACTCCAAAGTACAGAGACCCAGGTTCCCCTACCATTGCTTGCACAATAGGTAACTTCCGGGTAAAAAAAACTTTACTTGACTTAGGAGCCATTGTGAACTTACTGCCGTACCATGTGTACTTACAACTAGGACTTGGTGAAATGAAACCTACTCAGATGACACTGCAGTTAGCTGATAGGTCTGTTAAAATTCCTCGAGGTGTTATCGAGGATGTTTTTATTGAGGTCGACAAGTTTATTTATCCAGTGGATTTCGTGGTCCTAGATACCCAACCTGTCTCATACCCATAGAACCAGATACCTGTGATTTTAGGTCGCCCATTTTTAGCTACGTTTAATGCGATCATTAACTGTTGAAATGATGTGATGAATTTATCTTTTGGTAATATGACTATGGAGATGAATATTTTTAATTTCAGTAAGCTACCTTATGATCTAGATGACACATGTGTTGAACAGGTGAACATGATAGAAGCCTTAGTTCAGGAGTCATTACTAAACATTTTGTCTGAAGATCCATTAGAAAGTTGTCTATCCCATTTTGGTTTAGATTTTGACGACGATAGCACTATTAAAAAAGTAAATGCTCTATTAGATTCTACCCCTGTGTTAGACACTGATAGATGGAAGGCTAGGTTCGAACCATTACCAGTTTCTGAGACTACCCTAATTCCTTCTTTAGAATAGCCCCCTAAGTTGGACCTCAAACCATTACCAGATACCCTGAAGTATGTGTTTTAGGCCCATATGAGACTTTACCTGTGATTGTAGCTTCCGATTTGGATAGTGATCAAGAAAGTAGGCTAGTGAATGTACTTCAAGATAATAAAGAAGCTTTAGGGTGGCCTATAACAGACATTAAGGGTATAAGTCCTACTGTGTGTATGCATCAGATTCATTAGAGGAAGACTCCAAACCTTCTAGGGAGATGCAACGTCGACTAAACCCTAACATGAAAGAGGTAGTTCGAAAAGAGGTGCTTAAGTTGTTAGATTCGGGTATTATATACCCAATTTTAGACAGTAAGTGGGTCACCTCCGTTTAGGTTATCCCCAAGAAATCAGGTATCACTGTAGTCCAGAATGATAATAATTAGTTAATTCCAACCCGAGTGACCACGGGATGGCGTGTCTGTATTGACTATAGGAAATTGAACAAGATCACAAGGAAGGATCACTTTCCCCTTCCTTTTATAGACCAAATGCTAGAGAGATTAGCTGGACATAGTCATTATTGCTTCTTAGATGGCTACTCCGGATACAATCAAATCGTTATTGCCCCAGAAGACCAAGAGAAAACCACTTTTACCTGTCCCTTTGGTACCTTTGCGTATAGACGCATGCCTTTCGGGCTATGTAATTCCCCTGCGACTGTTCAGCGTTGTATGATGAACATATTTTATGATATGGTAAAGCGGTTTTTAGAGGTCTTTATGGATGATTTTTCTGTGTTTGGTTCATTTTTTTAATGAGTGCTTGCATCATTTGACATTAGTGTTGTTGACTAGGTGTAAGGAAAAGAATTTAGTGCTTAATTGGGACAAATGCCATTTCATGGTTAAATCGGGAATTGTATTAGGGCACATCGTTTCTTCAAAGGGTATATAGGTAGATGATAGACACATTTTTGTGTCTAAATTGTCCTCAGTGTCTCTATTGTTAGTGCTTGATTTTGCGCTTATTAGGGTGTTTTTATGTTTGTGTAGGTGTTTTTGGAGAAAAACACTTGTGAGGAAAAAGTTGCTCAAAAAGTGCTATTGTCCTCAGTGTCCCATAGTCCAAGCACCTAACTGGAACCTACCCTTTGAGATCATGTGCGATGCTTCAGATTATGCTATTGGTGTTGTGCTAGGTCAGCGAGAAAACAAATTACTTCATGTGATTTACTATGCTATCAAAACTATGAATGACGCCCAGTTGAACTATACCACTACAGATAAGGAACTGTTAGCCATTGTGTTTGCCTTAGACAAGTTTAGACCATATCTCTTAGGTTCTAAGGTCGTAATATATACTGATCATGCTGCTTTGAAATATCTTCTTTCTAAGAAGGATACGAAACCTAGATTGATTGGATGGATCCTTTTATTGCAAGAGTTTTC
>JAJJWW010011807.1:0-174385 GCA_023531295.1 Papaver armeniacum | reverse complement strand
GAACAAGCCTAAGGGAGAGATTACCATGCGAATTCCTTTGAAGGGATTATCTTCTGAAATTCTATTTTGTGTTGTTGATGTAGAGTCACCATACAACGCGTTGATCGGTCGACCTTGGTTGCATGGGATTCTGGGAGTAGCTTCAACCTTCCATCAATGCATTAAGTTTCCTCATCCTAATGGTGTTGGAATTATAAGAGGAGATTGGGTTTAAGGGAGAAAATGTCATGCAATCGACGTAGAAAAATGTGAAGAGAGGGTAACTAAAAAGGTCAATTGGAAGCACAATGTCAGAGAAAAGCAAAGAGGCGAACGATTGATGGTAGACGTCGTGGGACATGGAAAAGAAGATATTTTTGCGAAAGCAACGGTTGCTGAGATTGAGTATCAGCGAATGTTTCGCAAAGGAGAGTTGGTATTACTTTTACAGCCTATTTTTCAGAAAGATTATGGAGATGAACATGCGAACAGATGGGAAGGTCCATACACAGTGACAAATGTGCTTGAAGAAGGAAAGTATGAATTAGAAGGAGTGAATTATGCAGTGTATGACGAGAAACATCTGCAGAGGTATGGTTTAAGGGATGATGATGACCCAAAACCAGTAAAGGATGTTCTACGAAATAAGATCATCAACAGTGTGCGAGAACTTAAGGAAGTACAAACACAGGGTGAAAAAAGTAAGAAGAAGCTCAAAATGTGAAGTGAGAATGAAATTGATGAAGTTGGGTAAAGAAGAAGACAAAGTTGAATGCAAAAGATGTATTCAAAAAAAAATATATCTTTTATGAAAAGAATGAAAATATGCATTAATTTCGCAGAAATTATATTCAAAAGAGTGAAAAATGCGATGATTTCGCAGCGAAACTCTTATCGAAATAATCATGCGATAATTTCGCAAGATTTATGAATTTTACAAAGAAAATACAAGAATAAACAAAAAAGATAGAGGCACCCAACTTTGGCGTACACCCTAGTTCGCGAATAAAATTTCGCAAGAGGCAAATGTTAGACCTAAAGTGCGTCATTGAAGGGGAGACCTATTACATGGCTCAGGGAAAGGTTACACCGCCCCGGAACCTGGGTCATGGAGACTTGGGTTTTAAACCCATCCAGGAGAGGCGCCTTGGATTCTTAGCTTAAGCTTATGACTTAGGTTAGGTGACTAAGGTAAGAAGGTCTCTTCTAAGGAGTGCAGAACTCGATCAAGGCGCCGAGGTACACGGTTGAGCCAAGAGTGCCTGGGGCGTTTGAAGCGTCTCGGCCATTCTTGGCAAGTCTTGGCTATGATGCACTCGTCCCGAAGAAAACTCCACTTAGGGTGCGGTCTTGTAACCATGAGCCATATCGGCGAAGGGATAAAAGGCCGCGAAAACAACTGGTTGTTGTAAAGAAACCGGATGGGAGGAGCCAACCTTGTATGGTAGAGGTACGCCTCCTTGAAGGGGCAACCAGGGGGATGATAAGGGCGGCACCCTCCATTAGGGAGCTGATAAGTGTCTAAAGACGCAACTGCCATGAGACTTTTTACTCATGGGAGTATTAAGGCTTGTCATATTTGTGCAACGATCCTGCAGAGGTAAAAATACTAGAGAAAGATAAGACGAGATCAATGGGTCGGTGCACGAAAGTGTAAAGACGTCCTTCGATTTCGTCGCAAGACGGAAATATCATGGGGCTTTATGTTCGCAAGAATATTTAGGCCTGTCATATTGTCGCATGAAAAATATCCTGTTGAGGCAAAAATACAAGAAAATGAAAAGGCAAGATCAATGGGTCAATACATGAAAATGTAAAGACGTCCTGCGATTTTGTCGCAAATATAAAGAGTGGCAAAATAAGACCTTTACTTAGGAAGGAAAGATAATACCACATAAGAAAATAATATTGAATGAAATTTTGGGAAAATCACAAGATACATATGATAATGAATTTATCATAGCGAGATTTCGCAGAAAAATACAAATAAAATTGCGAAAATGACGCACAAAATCTTGTATAACATTGCGACATGATTAATCTCTCATTTGAAAACAAATAACAGAGGCAAGTATGGGAATGCTTAACAGAGGCAAATGTTATTTGCTTCCACCTAATAGATTAATACATATATGATTGATCATACTAATCTTTGGTTGTTATTGCGAACAAGGATTGCCTTTCAAATATATGCAGGTAAAACAAGAAGAATAGAACTTATATTGAGAAATTTTGGAAATTTGGGGAGATTGCAGTGGCAGATTTACATAAAGATCAAAGGAATAAAAGATGTACAGATGTTACAAAAAGACGAAAAGCTAATGAAGAAAAGGGCAGTTATTTCTTGTTCGATGCTTCTTCTTCGCCAATGTATTCTTCATTTTCTTCTTCTTCACTATCGTCACTATCCGAAATGTCTGGAAGTGATACATTTGAAGGAATTTCATCTAAGAGGCAGGGATACATATAGTGGGAAATGCGGTTATCATCGCAGACCTTCATGATAGTTTGGTTGCGAAATTTAAGAATGTCATTCTGGAAGTTGGCAACAGTAAGCTTCAGTTGATTCTTGAGCCGATGGCATTTATCATTGCGAGAAGATAAATCTTCTGCGAGCTCTATCTTTTCTGCTTCAAGAGATTTAGTTTGAGTCTCCAATTCTTCAATTCTTTTACAAAATTCTTTTTCAGCCTCTGCGAATATACAATATAATGTCAATAACTCAAGCAAAGGTTATAAAAAAAGGATAACCAATAAGAAAGTAAAAGTTAGCAACCTTCTCTGTTAGAGATCATATCTTTGATCAAGGACGAGTGATCAGCTTGGAGGCTAACATTTACACCTAAATTATTTCTGGCATCATCTAAGATTTTCGCAGCCCAAGAAAATTCATCATCTTTAGTTATCAGAAGACGAGAACGAATCTGATTTTCTCTTTCGACAAAAAATGGCATTCTTATGATTAACTTCATCTCGCTCAAGCTGGATTTCGAGGAGAGTTTTGTGAAATTTTTCTAAAGCTAAGCACCTTGACTAGTGATGCAATCTTTATCATCTATAAGATCACTGATCTTAGCTCTCAATTTGTTAATCTCATCTTTGGAATTAAGGTAGCGGCGTTTTAAGTCGTGAGCTATTTTCAAACTGATTTTATGGTCAATTTCTAAAAGATGGAATTTAGATCTGAGTTCATCTAAAGAAAGGGAATTTGTTTTATCATTGGTGTAACTATTTAAAGAGGTATTAAGACGTTCGAGAAGGGTATCGTCATCCATAGATTGAGGAAAGGTGCGAAGAAATGTGGCTTCATCAGAAAGACCGTAAATGTCTGCAAAAATGATTAATCAAATAAGGGAAAACTGTGGGAAGAGGATTAGAGGAGAAGAAGAAATACTACTTACCATAAAGTTGGTCATTCGCCTGTTGAAGGCTGGATATTTTATTTTGCTGAGTGGAGGAATCTATCTCTAATTGTTTGTTCTTCTTGCGAAGTTCAACAATCTCAACTTCTAACTCTTCATTTTTGCTGCGAGATTCCTCAGCTATCTTATTAAGTTTGGAGTTTTTCTTTTCAAAACTCTCACATCTTCTAACTAAGTCAGAGGCAACTGCATAAGAATCCTTCCCAGCCCGCGAAAGAATAAAGAGAAAAATCAAAGTAAGGTATAAATTTTGGATTATAATTAACAACGAGTTAGAGGAATATGGGTTTACCAGAATACCAAGCGAGTTTAGAAAACTTGGAGTAATAGATCTAGAAACACCATGAAGGGATTCATTATCATCCAAAAGAGGGGCATCACATATGTTCGCAAGTGCCTTACAAGTGTTAGCTAAAGGAATGTTGCCTATCCCTTGCAGAGAATCAGATAATATGTCAGACAATTGTGCCATAGATGATTCAGGAGAAGAACTCTCATTTGCGAAAGAAGTTTCAAATTCTTCATCCATGCTTTCATCTGATTGAAAATTTGAAGGAGAGGGAGAGCGAAATCTTCGTTTCTTTGAAGAAGGGACAGTTGATTTCTCCTTGCGAAGAATACTTTTATCTTTGCCTTTGGTTTTCACAGTCTTAATAGGTTCTTCAACTTCTGGAAAAATTTCTATTTCAACCTGCGTACACGCATGAAGATAATAAATAGAGGCAACAATATTGTTATAATAACGCAAAAAAGTATTTCTTACTTCATCCGTGATTGCACGCAATGCTGTTAAGACGCTTGCTTTCCGAGTTTTGTTGTAATATTTTGTCAGCTTCACAATCTGAAAATTTCGCAAGATAAGAAAAGAATGGAATAGAATAAATGGAGAATCACATATCGAGCGAAGTTTGGAAGCATACTTCTGCGTTCTTTTCGGGCCACTTAAATACCCAGGGTTGATATGCAGCGACGTTTTCAGGTAGCATGATAGAACCAGAAATGTAAGGCCCCTTCAGAGTCAATGGGAAGACACACCATTTGTCATCTTTTGATTGGCACGAAGTCTTGTTAGTGCCAGAATGCCAATCAATATCTTGCATTAGCATCTTTTCGCTAGCAACATTTTCTTTCTTCTTCAAACAAACCCCCTAGCGAGTGTTGTCTTTCTTCATAGTGATTACTTCATAATTCTCAAAGAAACTCGCTACAGTGTATTTCTCAGGGATGATTTCTAGGTCAGCAAATTTAGGATCTCTAAGTTTCGACGGGTAAAGAGATCATAAGCCTGCACCACGATAAGCAAATTCTAGTATAAGTCGGATGCAGTCTCCACACAGTTGATAGATGGCTCGTGAAAAATTCGCATGGGAAATGATCTCATAAAACAATGGAAAACTAGGATTATAAAGAGGGATAGGAAGACCATCAAGGAGTTGGCCGAGTGATACTATAATTTCTTCATTGCTACACTGATGATCAGAAAATAATTTAACAAAAAGAATGGATTTAAGGCCGTGATCGGGAATGGTAGACAATGTAAAACCCTTCTCTTTAAAGTCTTTTTGAATTTCTTAAAATTCACTACCATATTTACGACCACTTGGAGGCATTTTTGAGTGTGGGAATGGAGAAGAAGAAAAGACTTAAAATTTTTCAGTAGCAGAAGCGGAACTTGCGGAAGAACGATGAAGAAAAGTTGCAGAGAAAATAAAAAGGAAAGTAAAAAGAAAGCACAAGAAGACAAAGAAGGATATATATAGAGGGAAGGAAATCTCGAGAATATAAACTCATTAATGCGAAGAGATGATGTGAACGGTTAAGAAATGACGGTTACTAAAGATGTGTCAAGAAATAAATGGTAAAGGAAACACGTATAATTTATTTCGCGGGAATCAAGGAAGATTGTCGGTGGAAAAGGAAAGGGAAAAATGAGCGGTTGCGGCATTTAGAGATAGAAATTCTCATATCATTCTCTTCTTCGCAGAGAAGACATGAGAAGAGGCAAGATGTAGGAGCAGAATCTCGCAACAATTATACCTGAGCGAAGCTTTAAATAATGGATGGTTGCGAAGGTCATCGCATAGTGTTAAAGAAGTGATGTAGCGAGTGACGTCAGCTTAGTCATAAGGAAAGTGTGAAGATTCTGCGAAGATTGGGATTACCTTGCAAAGAAAACCCTTGTAAGCTTGCGAGAACATCACAGATCAGATCCGAAAATAAAGGCTGGCTTAGCTATCATCCACTATGTAATATCCTATATAAAGGACCAAGCAAAGTCGAGAGAAGGGAGATCTTTTGAGAGTGAGAGAAGAACAAATAGGAGAGAGAAAGTCCAGAGCTATTTTGATTTCCTTGTATTCTCATTACTTTTATAAGAATCATTAAAAAGATAAATAAAACTTTATAAATTTATCATGGAATTTGGCTAGAATAGTATACAATCTTTGAGGGGTGTGGTTGTAGAAAATCTTGCAACCACACATCTTTAGTTTTCTCTGAGAATCTCGTCCCAACCCAACTGATGTAAATTGTTGAGTGACCATCCCTGCCTAAACAAAATTTTGAAAAACAAGTATGACTCTTTGTTTTTCTTTGGTGATTTTGGTGGAGCTAGATGTTTAGATTCTAATTTTTATCTTGGTGTTTATAAGTATGGGTTTTTATGATATTTGAGCTTAGGGTAAGAAATTAAGAATTCAAAATATGGGTTTATTATCTGTTGTGTTTTCTAGTCTAGATATGTTTGTTATTCATCGCAAATCGGCTAGAAATCTGGTTGAAGATGATTCGGATATGGTAACACAGATCGGGTTCAAGTTTTAAATCTGAAGTTGTTCTATTCTTAGTTTCTTCTCTGTTTTTTTTCCCCATCCAACTTATACAAATAGGAAGTATCAAAAGCTTGTAATAAATATTTAGGATATTTCGACTGAAAACTTTTATGTGTTTCTGAAGTATAAAATGGTTTACTTCGATTAATTCCATGGTTTAGGATGGAAATAAAAATAGAAAATTTTGAATTTTGGACGGGAATGATAGAGAAATTGATCAATTCCGATCGATTCAAAGGAACAGACAAGGAAGCATTTTTTTTATCCTATAGAAGGCCTCCTTTCAGTAGGCCGATAAGAAAAGATGACATGGCTAAGGCCGGTTTGTATAGGCATAGCAAACTGGCAAGTTTACCAGTTTTGCACCCATTATGGAGTTGGCAAACCAACAAACAAACCTGGCTAAGTGGCAAATTGGTCGAGTCTCTACCAAGCGGTGTAGTATCGACCGCTCGATTGAAGTTCCACCGAGCGGTCAAGACTCGATCGCCAGCGGCTAACTCTTGACCGCCCAAGTATATCCTATCCAACGGTCCTAAATTGATCACCATATATATACCCAATCCAAATCTTCACTCCAGTTTTCATTCTTTCACTCAAATTTTCATACTTTCACTTCAATTTTCATACTTTCAGTATAAAGATTCAACATGGCAGTTCGGGGTCGTAGATTTCTCTTAGCTGAAGATGAATACATTTGCAAGAATTATGTTTTGTTTAAATTGGATAATTTCAATCATGCACAACAACAGCGACTCACTTTTTGGGAAAACATATTTCAGAGATTTCAAGAAGAAACATTGAACCTCAATTATCGATATACAAATCAGTCATGTGGTTGTTTCCGGTCAATGAATAAGGATGTAAACTTATTTGTTTCTTTGCTTATGCTATGAAATCTAAACCGAAGAAATGGTGAAAACGAAATTGATGTGGAGCAAAGGTGTCGGGCGGAATGGTGCAATGAAAACGGAAAATATTTTCAATTCGAAAGTTGTTATCAAATCTTGAAAGTGTTGTCCAAATATGATGCATTTAATTAAGTTAAGTAAGTTATATGCATGGGTCCAGATCCTCCCAAATGTGCCCTATGTGCCCGTAAATAAAATACCCTAGTTAAATACGAAAATAGAATATAATGGGATTTCGTTCTTACTTTGAATTTCAAATTGAAAACTGAGTCCTGTTGTCACGGTCGCATCCGCTTAACAACCTAAATGAACCCGCGGCTTGCTGTCGTTAGATCCGAATCTTACTTCATCGATCTGCTTGTTAAATATTTTCTATTATTCTTTTGTATTTTATTCTTTAGACACCCTTGCACTTTACATATCTTTTTAAATAAATCATATTGTATCGCTGAAACCGATCCTCTATCTCTCGAACCTAAAAACTTACAGATCTTTCACTAGGATCGATTCAGTAGATCATCAGCACAATGAACAAATTTTCTCATTCTCTAAATAATTACCCGACTTTCAAAGTAATCCCATCTTTATTTATGCCTTTCTCTTTAACAATCAAAACAAAAACTATGACTTCATTAATTTCACCATTAAATCCCATCTTTATTAATGAACATGCAATTGGGGGATATATAAACTAATTGGGGGATATGAATTACTTCCCCCAACCCATGATTTCGGCTAAGGGGTGACTTTTGGGGGCGAAAATACTAAAATACCCTTCTCACAAAATAAAAATCAAAAACTTAAAATCAAAAAACAAAATCATATCCCCCATTTCCATCTCCACTTCTTATTAATCTTATTTAGGGGTGGAGCTTTGAAACTCAAATATTTCCCATTCCCTTTCAAATTCTAAACTCTCCCACTCTATATCAAATTCTCTTCTCCTCACTTTGGAAACCAATTTTTTTTTTATTCGGAAGTGATGAAGATCATGCTGAAAGTGAACAGGTACCGTAAAAAATTGTGTATCCCCCCGAACCCCCCGGATAGTGGCAAACAATTTATGAACATTTCCAACAATTGCCCGCATGGGTTTTTGGTTGAATACCATGCCGGCACCAAGCTTTTTCAAATTTCACAACAATGGTGGATTCAAAGAAGAAAAAATCAATTTTTCAACCTCTTATTAGCGGTAATTCTCTCATCACAATCATCTTCCATTTTCAAAAAAAAAAATTCCACTCAATTGTGAGTTGTTATCATTAATCGAAGATTGAAGATATGATTGTTGTTGTAATTGAGTTAAAGATTCAAGAAATTTATAAGTCTCTCATCACAATCATCTTCCATTTTCAAAAAAAAAAAAAATTCTACTCAAATTTTTTTTCCCTCATTCTACTCTCAACTAACCCACACAAATTCAAATAAACATAAACACACAAATTATATCCCCCAAATCATTAATATTTTACTAATCAGTATTAATTACTAATTATGATTAGGGAGGGTTAGATTAGGAATTAATAATTTAATTATATAAGGGGTAACCCATCTAGGATATTTGGATCCCTATTTTGTCATTTAGCTATATCCCCCAATTAGTTTTCATATCCCCCAATTACTCGTTCTTATTAATCTCCCCCTAAAAACTTACGGATCTTTCGTTCTTTTTAGTATCATAAAAAAAAATGTTTAATTTTAGTCAGCACAGTTGCTTTAGTTTCTAAACAAGTGGATGATACACAATTTGTTTCCATCCTTGTTTCATCCATTTAACTTGGATTCACATTAGGTCAAAAAAGGAATCAAAAATGAGAAAAAATATTCTTTACCTGCATCATCAGTTTGTACATCAAAAAATAAAAAGAAAAGTAAAATCTCTTTGTTTTTAATTTTTGATCTGTATTAAAAATCAAATCAGTTTCAGATCTATCATAATTATTTAAGTAAATGTGTTTTTAGTGCTTATACATCTGTAAGAACAAATATATTACAAATTCATTAAAAATAAATGTCTGTATTAAAAATCAAATCAGTTTCAGATCTATCATAATTATTTAAGTAAATGTGTTTTTAGTGCTTATACATCTGTAAGAACAGGAAAACATAGTTATCAATTAACTAGTTTACAAAAAACATGGAAATGGCAAAGAAAACTTCCCAAAAAATAATATATGAATCTGAAACCTTGATGATGATCCTCTCATTATATTACACTGAGGATTCGATTAAAAATAAATGCAACGTTTAGGGGTGTTTAATAAAAGAATTAAAAAAATATCATAAATACGTTGATCGATGAAGTCAGATTCGGATACAACGGCAGGAAGGTGCGGGTTCATTTAAGTTGTCACACGCGTATACAGTTAAGATCTTGGTTTACTTACGTGTTAATCAGATGAAGGATCTGATACATGACTATTAAAGTTATTAAGCACGATTAACTAGTTTACAAAATGGATTCAAAATTTTATGAACTGGAACATGACTTCCTAACTGTTTCCCGAAAACGAATGTGAATATCTTTTAATCTCAATAACCCTTAATTTAAAAGATCATTGATTGATTATTTTTGTTTATGATGCTAAATAACTTCAAAATGAGGAAGTGCATACACTTAATTATGATGAATTAAGACTAATCAAAACTTAGTCATCTTACTATTTCGTTTTTAAATAATTAGTTTTTAGATCAGTTTTATATATAATTGTCACATTTTGATTTTCACGAACAGATAAAACAAAGGCTTCTTCTAATGGAGAAAGCAAAAAGATTGAAAAGAATGGAAATTTTATGAAAATTAAGAAAGTGGTTTAAATTATGTTTCCGTATTTAACTAGGGTAGATATAGTAATAAGGCCTATTCCTATGCACATGCCAAAAAAATGGTGTTTGGCATACCAGGTTGCATGGCAAACCGTCTGCGCCACTATGGGAAAACCGCGGAGCGATCGAATTTCTAGCGAGCGATGTTAACAATATCGACAGCGATGTTAACAATATCGACAGCGATAAAGTCTTTACCGCTGTCGATATTGTTAATATCGCTCGAAATTGACTCCATCGCTGACGTTATAATCAATATCGCCACCGTTCGAGTTTCTGACGCCTATAAATACCGCACCTATCTTCTCAACTCTTCTCAATTCTTCTTCTCAAAATCACTGATTTTCTTAAACTTCTGTTCTAAACTTAAACGATTTTCTTTTGATTTTCTTAAACAAATATGGAGAGAAGAAAAAGAAACAGAAAAGCGAAAGGATGTACTAGTACCCCAGGCAGTGGAGTAAGTTTTGTTGTGGATACAAATTATGAGTTTAATAATGTTAGACAAGTAGCTGGTGAAGGTGTATTCTCTAATCACCTTTATGATCATGAGGAGCGATCTAACTTGATAAATCTAAGAGGTGGATGGACTGAGTTACGTACAATTTTCCAATTACTTCCCCCTGTTGTTCAAGAGAGAGTTAGAAGGTATCCTTGACAACATCTATATCAAATACAACCTAGAAACCACAGGACTCATGGTTCAAGTTATACTAGAACGATGGTGGAAGACTACAAACACGTTCTTTTTCAAGGACTTTGAATGCGGTAAGTCAGTCTTTTCTAGTAATTTAATTTTTAGATTATGTGTTTTGTTTCATAAAAATCAACAAATTCTAATTATGAATAATTATTGTTAATAGGAGTTACACCGATAGATTTGTACATGTTAACTGGAATTCCATGCCAAGGAAACTTACTTCCATTTAACAGACTAAATTGGTTATCAAACGGTAGATGGAAACAAAGACTTCCTTTATATTCAAATAAATTAGAAGAAAATCCTACACATAGACAAATAAAAGCGCATGGGTTGAAGGTGTGCTGGTTGAAAAGTTTTTTTCCAAATTATGCTAGGAAAATGAATGAAAACAGGGCAGCTGGTAATGAATATTTTATTCCCTACCATTATGAGGAGCTAGAACGTCTGTTTGTATTGTGGACACTAGGCCAATGTCTGTTTCCAAATGCTAGCTCAGTAGTGTTAATTGGGTTTTCGAAGCATTAGAAGATTTAGATCAAGCACCAACATATGATTGGGGGTCTGCGATTTTATCAGAGATTTACATGGCCCTCGGTGATAACTCGACGTGTGGTAAAGATAGTTTTAAAGCTTTTTGGGGAGTTCTGGAGGTAAGAACCAATATTTTTCACATTATGTATTTATTTGTCATTTTCATATGGAAAACTTATTAACCTGCTGAGTGTTATTATTTTCAGTATTGGTGGTATACATATTTTCGTGTTTCGGAACCTTGTCTTAAGAATCATACCAATGTATTTCCGATCATACGGAAGTATCCGAGAATTGGGAAGCTGCACAGATTGAAGATGGTCAACATGCTGCTATTGTTCATAAGATTCGGCAGTTGAGTAGAACAAGCCATAACCTTGTCTCCCAGCCATATGAAGCACTACCTGAGATCCAAGAAGAACTAGGTCAGAGAATGGTACAGTTAAGCCTTACAAAGATGGTGTTATACCGCCCTATTTCTGAGAAGGGTGTTTGGTATTATGGTGAAAGACATCTTCTTCTGTTGCAAGGAAGATCAGTGATAGCTGTCAACCCTTATCCCATTTCAGATGTTTCAACAGACGATTACTTCAAATTGATAAGGGAAGGTCATCATTGGCAAGAAGCTGATGAATTGATCCAGGAGCCGATGGACAGAAATGAGTACCTATCTTGGTATAACACTATTTTCAAGCCAAATATTGCTATGCAAACGCAAAGTTTGGGTCGAATGGATTTCCCAGCTTTAGGTAGGTTGCCACTTGACAATGAATTTCTTCCTTCCCAACCTCCACCAGAGACAGGTGACGCATTTGCATATCCTTCTCAAAGTTCATCGTCAAACATGCCACCATTTTCTTGGGAAGTAAAGACTATATCCAGCACATCTGGAGAGATTGTTACTTATCCAATTGTTTCTAGTGCACCTACTCGGACTTATCCATACTTCGGGGTCAATGCTACAGAGTTGCAAAGATGTCGGACCCGGTTGAACGATTTTGAGGCTCTATTTCAGGGATTTCAGAATATGCACTTGGATGAGATGCAAAAATTGAGGGAAAGCATGATGTTTGAGATGAGTCAAGGGCTTGAGGGTAATGATGGTTCAGGTAGTAGTCCCGGCGTTACAGGAGATGGTAGAGGAATGACTCATTTAAGTCCCAGTGTTACAGGAGCTGGTAGAGGAATGAGTCCGGGTGGAAGTCAGCAAAGTCGTGGAAGTCAACAAAGTCGTGAAAGAAGTGAAATAAGATTGGGACGTCGTCCTATGAAGGAGGTACCAGAAAGTTCAACCCCAAACATGGTGTTAGATAGTCAAGGAGTACGTGGTAGTGAAGAAAACATTGGCTTGGATACAACTCCTACACGTATGTTTAGTCATTTTCAAACTGACATAATGACTCCAGGTGGTGGTGTGAACATGGAAGTAGTTAGGCAAACGAATATGTATACCCCAATTGCCTCAACCTCATCAGCATTTCAACCATTCCAGCAACAATATCAACCACACGTATTTCAAGATTTGTATCGAGTTCCCATACCCCCTCATCCCATTGCTTATCAAGGTTATGGTGATTCTGATGAGACTCAAGCACCAAGTGAGTCTCAAACCGGCACCATAACTAATTTGTTGAACAACTCTATGGATCCAGAAAATGCAGGCAATTGGATCTTTGGTCAGGGAGGAAATGGACAAGGAAATGAGTAGTTTAAATGTAATCTTTAGTTGACATGTGAAATGTAATTTTGCTTTTTAGATTAATAATTAACGGAAACTATCTTTTAAATTAATATTCAGATTGAAACCAGTTTTACATTTCATTAAAAAATAACCTTGATTGCATAACACGATACTTATAATTTGAATCCCTGCACATGAATATTGTAGAGTTCATAACATTCGTCATGACTAAACCATCTTCCATTGTCTTCGGCGAATTTGATACGAGCTCTAATTTTTAGTTCTTCATTTGATAACCCAAGATTATCCCCTTTTATCAACCACATAATTTGCTGATACTTTCTAACATTGTCATTGATGAAACAATAACGATTTTGAAGACACTCATTTGTTCTTGTTGGATTTACATGACTTAACGCCGTAAACTTATGAAACACAGTGTCCCATAAGTTAAAAGTCTCTAAAGTGAAATCTCTATCGCTTGCAACTAAAACCCAACATGGAATTAGATAAACATCTTCCTCTGGAGTAAAATCCACTTCGGTTATGCGAGCACTAGGCATAAAGAAATGAATTTGAAGTTGGGTTGGAATTGGTAGAAAACAGGTATTTATAGGGGTTGAAATGGTAGCCGTTAGATGAAGATCTGATTAGCGATTATCATAGTAGCGGCGGCATAGACTTGACTATCGGTTTGTCGAGTTAATGACCATCGAGCGTTGTGTTGACCATCGAGCGACCGAGACTCTATCGCTCGCTGGTAACTCTGTCGTGTATGCCTATATGCCAGGAAAAACATATTGGAATATGAGTTTGGCAGTTTGGCATACCCATAGTGGGTGCATATATGCCAAATATCATGTTTTGGCATGTGCATAGGAATAGGCCTAATAAACAGAGTTAGCTAGATTAAGATGGAAAGACATGTGTCGCTATTTTATTTGCAGGCACATAGGGCACACGGCTGCTTGGGCACTGAGGATCCGGACATTGCGTGCATTTAGTTATGTTAAGTAAGTTGTATGTATTAGAGGCGCGATCCGCTCACAGAGTCTGTTTGACAGAGTCCCACACAAAGTCGTATAGCCGTTGGATCGTGCAATTTTCAATGGCTGAGATTTCATGCAAAAACACGCGGGTTTAATAAGTGGTCCATGACCCGATTGAAAAGTTTAGATACTTTTCATCTTTCCTTTTTCTCTTCTCTCTCTCTTCTACGCAGAGTTTTAGTGAGTGGATCTCGTTCTCTCGTTTTCTTCCATTGTTCTGTGCCAAAAGAAATGTTGATAGTTGCAGATCAAAGACAACTTTGGATTCTACTGGTCATGACACCCGCAATTGTCCAACAAAAAAAAGAAGCGCAGCAGTTGGGTGTTATGAGTAGCATAGTTGCATAGGTATGTATGTCAAAAAACTTTCTATGTCTTGTTTTTCTTTCATTCAACATACACTTTTATATTCTATTTGTGATTTGAATTACAAAATTTTAAAATTTCACTATTGTTTCAGGGAGTTGATGTACATGGGCTTACATTTGGCGTACTTTGGAAGGAAAAAAATGCATCAGTGAATGGTTATGTGCTAGAGGGCTTTTATTATCAATGTTATTTTGCAACTGTGTGATTCTTTTTTTTTGTATGTTCACACTGTAAAGAACTCGTAAACTGATGTCAGTAAAAAATTTGTAAAAAAAACCTTGCAACTTCTGTAGAAAGCTGAAGAATTCGAGAGGAAGAGGAGAATTCGAGATGAAGAGGATCTGTTAGGAGGAGATAGAGAAAAAACAACGATAAGTCCAATACATATAAAATCGGGTCGTGGGTTGTCGTATAAACCCGCGTGTTTTTGCATGAAATCTCAGCCATCGAAAACTGCACAATCCAACGGCTATACGACTTTGTGTGGGACTCTTGTCAAACAAAGTCTGTGAGGGGATCGCTCTTAGTTAAGTTAAGTTAAGTAAGATTTTTTTGAAATAAAAAGGTTATATTTTTTGAGTTTCCCCCTAAACAAATTAGTGATGTAGCTTTCTCCCCCAAATTGTTAATTCTAGTGACTTATCCCCTAAATTATTATTTTTGTCCAAAAACTCCTTAACATGCGGGTGCGATCTACGCATGGCTAGTACATTTCTGTCCTAATATACCCGTTTTACCCCCACTTGTTTCTCCCCATCTTCTGCGCCGCATAAAGCATGATGAGTTAGGGCAGATATATGACTTTCTTTTTCAACGAGTTTCGTGCAATTAGATTAGGGTCCAATCTTTTTGTGTTCATACTGTATTAGATATGAATTTACCATATCATTATTATTTGATTTTACTCATATCCCACATTAGGACACCCAAACGATCACCTAAAAGAGTAGATCATGAATTAAATTCCAACAGTGTACCAAATCATCGACTATTATTCAACAAGGAGATGTGGCCATGATTTTTCTTATAATTAAGTAATGGAGCTTTTGCCTGTATACAGATACCCAAAAGAAGAAGAAAAATCGTCGCACAGCACTAACAAAAATGGAGAAGATGATAACACAGTTTGGGCCAAGAACAGCTATGAGCTTTCTTAGAATACAAAGGGGAAACAAATATTGAGTTAGGGCGTCGGCCAAACATGTAAAGGGGAAAAAAATAGGTACGGAGGTTAAAATGAGCTAGTCATTCACATGTATGCATCGCACACATGCGCCAAGGAGTTTTTGGACACAAAATTAGTTTACAGCGTAAGTTACTCGTATTAACAATTTAGGGGAAAGCTACGTCACTAATTTGTTTAGGGGGAAAAACTCAAAAACCCCTAAAATAAAAGATATATTTGTATGCACCTAGTTAAGTTAAGTTAAGTTAAGTAAGCTTTTTTTTTTGAAATGAAAAGGTTAAGTTAAGTAAGCTTTTTTTTTTGAAATGAAAAGGTTATATTAAAATAAAAGATATGTACAACCCAGAGAAAGATTCAAACACTTATATTAAGAGTATATAACCATTTCCCAGTTAAACGAAATAGACCTAAAGGAACATGTCTAAAAGTATTCTTCTAATGAAGCCATAAAACAACACCCTGCTTAATAAGCATAACTAACTCATTCACAGACTTATGCCTCGCTCCAAAAACTCTATCATTTATCTGTTGCCATAAGTTCCAAATGATAACATAGTGAATCTTCTCCCGAACATCCTTACTTCTGCTCTGAGTTTACACCGACTCCAAATCTCAAAAAGACTCTTTAGAGTATTAGCATCACTCGTTGCATTTTAAAAGCCTCCAGGAAATGCATCCAGACCTCATGAGCATACTTACACATCACAAATATGTGATTAGCTTCCTCCACCTCAGTCAGACATAAATGACATCTACCTAATTTGCAACGTTGTACACATTATGTTAAAGGGGCAGGATCCAATGACATGGTTATATTGACATAATCATGACATGGTTTGCCCATTTCTACAAAATCCAAGCGACAACGAGTTTGAAGTTAATTTGATGGTGACATGTTCCACTTATATAACTCTACATTCCTGCTAAAAATGAGAGTATTCCGATATACAAAACTTCACCATCCACAAAATTTAATTTCAACCGTTAATCTTCAACGGTTGATATTCAAAATGGTAGATGGTAGTCTTATATGTCTCGAAATGCTCTCGTTTTTTGTAGAAATGTAGATATATATAAGAGGAACATGTCACCAAAAAAATTAGCTTCAATACATTGTTGCTTGGGTTTTGTAGAAAAAATGGGCAAACTATGTCATGATTATGTCAATATAACCATGTCCCTGGATGCTACCCCTATGTTAATTTTTTTTTTTGAAGCATGAATTTTATAAGAGAAAAGTTTAAATTACAACTTATCGTGGGTATGTGGTACCCACGGAGTCCTGAAATAAAATGTGACTGATAAAAGATGGGATTGCCTGGTCCCAAATTTTGGTTGAATAGTTTCGTACTTGGCTTCCATCTGCTGCATGGTTTGCTAATCCGTCCGCTGCTTGATTGCCTTCCCTGTAGTTGTGTTGTACGGAGACTTGCGGGATTTGCCTAAGCCTACTTTTTATTTCTTCAATCATTCCTACTATGTGCCAAGGTGGCATGGTGGTTGATGTGATGAAACGCAAGAGGTTCTCTGAGTCCGTTTCAAAGAGAATTCTAGGCCATTGTCTCTCTGTTGCTGTTCTTGAGGCCAATAGTAATGCTCAGGTTTCTGCAGTTAGGGCAGTGGTAATTCTCAGTGGTTGAGCCATTGCTATTAACGTTCGTGCATCAGAGTCTCTACAGACGAATCCCGACCCTGCAAATCCCGGGTGGCCTCTGGATGCTCCATATGTGTTAATGTTTATCCAGTTGATGTTCGGAGTGGAGCAACCTACCTATGTTAAATGATAGTAAGTTGTATACGTTATGTTAAATGATAAATTAAAAATAACATATAATTTGCAACGTTACTTCTAGTTCATAAATCTAATTTTCGAATTAATTTACATTCCCTTGAAAGTGAATCTAGATAATAAGATACAAATTAGACAATCATTCTCTATATAAAAACAGAATTTTTTCGAGCGCTCTCATTAACCGGAGCTTCTGGTTGATTCTGGCCCCACCATAATATTTTTTGTTAGTAATTTTATAATATTTTTGGTTCACAATATATTTTCGGCCAATCACAACAAACAAACAAATTACCTAAAATAACTAAAATCTAATATATTGCCAAAAATATAAAAAATCGGCCACATTTAATCCTAACAATTTAATTCACGAAAAAAATAAACAAAAAAAGGATTACAAACAAAATTAAAATAAAATCATATTTAAAAAATATCGTTGATCATGGTTTCATCACAAAATTAAATCAATCACAAAACTATAAAAATAAAAATGTCCAATGTCCAATTACAGTTTTTGATAATTAAACTAATCCTAATTACAATTCCAAACTATTAATTAATATTAACACTAACTCTAACTGCGGTTACATTTACAATTCGAAAGAAGTAAAAATACTCTAATCAAAGCTTATAAATCAATATACATAGAGATGTGAATGCTTACCAGCTCAAAACGTGCTACCCGTTCCGCAAAAAATCGATCGTTAATCCTGTCCAATAGTTCGAAATATCAAACCGTCAATAAAAAACATGGAAGTAGCATAACATGATTCAAACAAAACTAAAATGATTATTCAGTTATCTTCTTGGTTAGTAATTCAATTTTTGTTTTGGGTTCTTGGGTTAAATTGAGGTTGAGATTTCTTGATGTTTGATAACGATGGTGACAAGTAAAAAGTTTTTTAGGTGAGAATGGGAACTCTGCGATTGATTTTGTTTTTGATTTTGTTTTGGTTTGGAAGAGATGACGAGGAGTATTGAAGAATGATTATTAATATCTGAGACGGCAAAGACATACCATAACAGTATCAGGGTCTTAAAAATCTCACACACAATGTGCAGATTCAGGATTTATGTCCCAATTTAACCATTTACATTTTGAATAGAATTATATTGCCTTTGCATTATTGTAGTAGATCTAGTTATTTTTTGAATCATTATGTTGTTTGATGAAACATCACAATGTTTGCATTATTGTAGTAGAGAAGATCTAGTTATTTCTTGAATCATTTTGTTGTTTGATGAAACATCACAATGTTTGCATTATTGTAGTAGAGAAGGTCTAGTTATTTCTTGAATCATTTTGTTGTTTGATGAAACATCACAATGTTTGCATTGTCATAGGGGAGATTATCTAGTTATTTCTTGAACCATTGCATCAAACATTGTGTCTATTCATGACTCAACACATTCACATACATCCATGTATATAAAATTCATCATTCACTATATTTCTCTATTTTGGATTTTTGTTCATCCCCAACAATTTCCAAATGCGGAACCGTGAAGAAGTTTATATGGATATAGTCATTGAAGATCTTTCAACCTTATTAGAAAGGTTTAGTACCTTGCAAAACGTGTGAGTATCAATTGTCATTTCTTGTTACTCGATTTGGAAATTTGATTTATTCCGTTTCCAAATGCTAATTTTGTTTTGTGTTGTTTGTAATCTGTTGTGGTGATTAGTTAGGCGATGAGAATGAAAGGCTTGTGTTGAAAGGAGCTTTAGACAATGCTCGGTAAAAAAAATGAGTTAGGATTCTTATCACACATAATTTCATTTTCTTTTTAGGACAACTCCTATAAATCATCTCCATTGTGCCATCTTAAAATAAACTCCATTGGCAATTAATTTAAGAACTCAACAAATAAATATAATTGTCCAAAAATAATATTTATTTATTTATCTTATAGGAAATCCTAAGGTTTCCACGGAGAAGGAAATTTTTTAAGTTTTGTTACCTAGACGGACAGAGTCAAATCAGGCAAATGTCCTTAGCACAAAATCGGCATGAAATGACCTTCTAGTCCCTCAGTTTAACTTAACCAAACCGGGAATGGTATAGGAAATCCATACCCGGCATATGGACCCGATACCCAACTTCCCTAGCCATCGTTTTTTGCGTCTCTTCTTCCTCGTTCTCCTTCATTTTCCTTCTTCGTCGTTTGTAGTTGATTGTACTGGCGGTGATGTTTTTTGTTGTTGGAGTTGATGCTGGTTGTGTTGGTGGTAGGGGCGAGCTCTGCTATTTTGGTAATGGCTGGGTTGCTGCTGGAGGAGGTAGACAGGTAAGATCATGCTTCCCTTCCACTTTCAGTGGTCAAGTTCTTCTCAAACGGTAGTGATCGAATTTCTTGGTAATCAAGTATTGATTTTTTTAGGTTTCTGGTAAATTAAGATATGATATCTAGATGCGCGATGTCGTCAAATGAAGTTCCCCGCTTGTTTCAAAGCTTTAATGGGATTCAACAATTAGCAGAAACTAGTCCATTGAAGGCTTCATTCTTAGATCAATTTGTAGTCTTTGATAATGGGAAACAACCTTATCTAGGAGCCATTTTTAGGCGTAAGCTTTGTAACACTATTTACATTTTCAATTAAGCATTTTGATCATAAGACTGATTATTATTTTTTCTAGTGGATAAACTGTCTAAATATAGTGCTAAGTTGGTGATAATAAGCAATTCGTCAAGACGTGCTTCCACAACTATTGAGAAGCTGAAAATAATTGGATTTGATCATTCTCTATTTACTGGGAATATCACCAGTGGAAAATTAACGCATCAGTATCTTCAGAGGTATAATTTCTCATATCTTCTTTTGAATTAAAAGATTCAAAACTTTTAACAGTTAACAATGTACTGTCCAGGTTCAAACTCATCTCGTTGGGTTAATTGTTTGAGGCGCACAGTGACGCTTGATCGTTGTTGTCAGAAGACTCTGATCATTTATATAAACCCGTCAGATTGTTTTTTGTTCACTTAATGTGATAGATTGGTTATTCCTAGGTTCCACTTGAATGGAACAACACTGATATCTTCTTACCTCAGAATGTAAAAGTGCAAAAACACTCATTCTTTCTTATGCTTGTTCTTGAGTTTCATCTCTATATCCTGGTATAGGAGGGACGATTCCTGGTTTGCGGCACTCGGAAGATCTTGCATTCACATGTCTTGGAGTGATCGTGGAGCAATATCTCTTGAAGGTAACCTGACATTTTGGAGGGTTTTGAAAGTACCTCGTTATTATCTTTTTTACTTAGTTTTTTTTTCTTTTTTCTTAAGACTCTAAAACAACTACAAGTTTACAAGGGATATAGATGTTATCTCAACTATAGATGTGTTCACTCAGCCGTTTTAAACTGTCGGTAAAACATACATTTCAACTTTCAATATTATGTTTTTGAGGTTAAGTGTTGAGTTGGTGCTCAAGTCTATCTCTATCGTCGTCATTTTCTTCAATGCAATATGAGATTCTTTATTCTAAAATTCTAAATTATGTGCACCACTGTGGATTTTGTTGGTTTGAGTGTTTTCATCCAAGTCTTCGTGGTTCTTGGTGACTTGGTCTAAAGATTTTCTTTTAGGCCTCTCAAATGCTTAGTTGGTCATATTTGGATAAGTGCATACCATTGAGCCTAATCTGAATTTGTCTTTTCACTCATCCGTTAGGACACATTTGTTGTTGCTCAACATACTGCTGAAAAATTTCATAACCAGCCTTACGGAAAACATCTTTCTTTATGTAGAAAATAGACCTTCGATTTATTCTGGTAGACCGCTACTATGATTAGTTGATTTTTTTGGGTGAGACAATTAGGAATAGTGATATCTTTGGCCGAGTGCTTCAATTCTGTGTATCTCATACAGTCTCCTGTGACTAGGAAAGCTTGTCTGCAGTTTGTAGATATAGGTAAATTTTATTAGTCATGTGCATCTTGTTCCAGAAGGTACATATGATAGATGTGGCAGGCACAAATTTCTGAACTTCTTTGGTATTTCTCTTTACCGAAATGAACTTATTTTTTCTACAAGTTGTGTAACCCTCTTAATGGGTATAGTAAGTCTGGACAAGGCCATGTTAAACACAAATAGCTACGCAATTGGGATATTGCAATACTCTTACCGGCGAGAACTTATTATTATGTTTACGCATATTAACAAGTTACCTCAAATATGGCATGACCAACATTAACTTTGGGTTTAATGAAGTTTCTTTTAAGAATTTTCTAATTAGAAATAAAAACCTTGAGTGTTTGTGTATCTTGATAAGCGATTCTTGATATAATTTGAAGACGGTAGAAATAGGAAGGGAAGATGAAAGTAATTTATCGCTTTCCTCTAAAATTCTACTCCGTATGCTTCATATGTAAGGGACTTTGAGGGTCTATAAATTTAACTAGGTACCCGTACCAGTTTATAGTATCAAAAGAATTGGGTAACGTTCCAACGGAATAGTATATCATTCAAAGTCGTATAAATTCAACTAGGTACCCGTACCAGTCTGTAGTATAAAAATAATTGGGTAACGTTCTAAGTGAATAGTATATCATTGTTCTGCCAGTTCATATCAGAGCAGTTCCCAAATGATATTGCCGAGGTAACTAATAAGGTCTATGGGAAATTTGAATTTCAAAGTTCACAGTTGGGGTCATGTTTTCTCATTATACCATGCTTCACAGTTCACAACAATCATGCGGGCTTAATTTATGATCTGAGTGAGTATCATATTGGGTAATCCTTTTTTTGTTGTTGCAGAATGATTATTCTGAACAATGGGCATTGGCATGTGGGGAAACATTCATGGTTGTATAAGCTTGTTCGTTTGTTTTATCGGATTGCAACAGATTTTTGTTTACAAGATTATTAGAGATGTGCCTATTAGCACAAAAAAATAAACATATTATTCTTGATATAGTCGTATAAAATAAATTGGGTATCCTGCTATGATGATCATATAAAATAAATTGGGTTATAGTGATAAGATTGCGTAGAAAAACGACAGTCAGATGAGCTCCGTTAACTATATCAATTGGAATTTATGGAGCTCCGTCAAAGATAGCTCATGCAAACTGAGACACGCTACAACGTGGTTTACATTGTCTATCATGTTCTTCTTAGTTTCTCCAAATGTTCTTCTTAGTTTCTCCTAAGAAAACATGTGTGTATAAAACTCTTAGGTCAAAAACAACCAAACAAAACCTGAATTACAAACTAAAGGCGCATCTACTTGGAAAAAACTAACAACGATAATGTCCTTAAGTACAGTAAAAAAAATGGACAACGAAATATAACATGGGGAACTTCGAGATGTTTTGAGAAATACGGTTAAAATAAAAACTGAAACCCACATTGTTTTAACAGTGAGCAAATGATATATGGTAAGATTGCAGGCAAGGAGACGCATACAATTGCTGCTAGATTTGATAGTATTCTCCTAAACATACTGATAGTATTTGCAACATAAAACAGTTAGAATACTAGTTAGGTAACTGTTTCATGCCCAACAAACCCTATTAATGAAAAATCACATAATTATACTATGCAATAACGGGAATTCTAATGGTGGTGGATGATAGTTGAGAATGCGGCACAAACACCACCACTCACCAAGACCACCACTACACAAACTAAATATGCGAAAATAGTTCCAATGGTTGTGGTGGATGATAGTTGGATATGCATGGACCACCACTAGCCACCAACACCATCACACACAAAGAACACCACCACCACCACAAAATTAAACCATGCAGCACAAAGCATTAGAGAATAGTTAGGTTACTATTGCATCCCAAATGAACTACAAGAATTTACTTCAAATTAAAATCAAAATTAGGTACTTAAATAAAACACACCAAGAAATACTTGGGAATCTAAAAAAATTGAGAATCGAAGAACATTATCTTGCCACTGCCTGTCCGATTAAGGGTTTGAAATGAAGTAAACACTCATTTCCTCTATACTATACTCCCTCCGTCTCTAAAAGATAGGCAGGTTTGTGTGTAAATTTATACACAAACCTGCCTATCTTTTAGAGACGGAGGGAGTAATTGTTCCCTTCAGTGGATACATCAACTCATCTTCAATAAACTTCACTAAAATATGAACCTGCATCATGCAAGTAACAATATGAGATTTGGATATTGTATCAATCACACAGAACCATTTTTAAGTTATCTTCCTTCATACAAGATTGCAGTAATAAAGAATTTAATTGGGGTTGCTGCTCTTTAGGGAAAATTACCTAGGGTAAACACTAAACATGCTTCTGTCGGGAGAAAATGTGGATCCAAATCAAAGACAACTATATTCCAAAAATCCAAACTCATTTGAGGAATAACCATGGTTGACTAATTAAATGTAGTTGAGGGATAAAACTGGAAGGGAAAAATGAAACTTAAGGAACATGAACGGACAACCGATTTTGTCCGTCAATTATGGTTGATTAAAATGTTGTCCTCCTACGACGCTTGACCCAATTCTTTGGATTTGTACGATGATTTCTCAAAAATGATGTGTACGGTAAGAAAAATATATTAGTATTATTTACCAGGTATATTCCATTAATAGAAAATAAAAATTTAAATTAGGTAAACCAAGATTTTGGTAGCCTGAACTTGCCAAAAGAAATACAAATTATACAATATAAAAATAAAAACAGCTAGCCAAAAATATAAAAATCCCAAATATTTTTAGATATCGATTAATATTATTTTCAAAACAAAATCTTTTTATTTATGGAAAAGTTTTTCTTTATATATCAGTGATTGGAGCATAAGCCACGCCCCATCTTCCACGTCGCTTCTCTCTTCTAATGGCAGCTTCCTTTTTTCTTTCTTTCCAGATTTGTTATATTGTTGTCTAATCAACAATCTGTTGTAGTTTTGCAGGTATCCTTGAAACCGTTAGCGCTGCAAATGTTATGTGAATTGGATGGCCAGTAGATATTCACATGAAAGGTTATTTCAATGGGATTTCTAATAGATTTTTGTATGGAAGAAATTGGTAATCTCTTTCTCTTTAAAATTTTGGCATATGTACCAATTTTCTCTCTAAATGAACGACCCGCGGTAAGAGATCCACCCCTCAGTAAAATCTTATTTATTATTGAGCAAAAGCCGAATTTTGCTTGAAGGTTTCTTCATAGTCTAGAGCTTTTTCCTATATTTTTTGTGATTTAGTTTTTCGTTATCTCATGTATTTTTGTTGTTTATTTTGCAAGTACATTCGAATGTGTAATCAATTTGGCAGAGGCTATAGGAGGTAACGAGTATTGAATCGACGATAAGATTATTTGTTTTGAAAATAACATGCTCACTGCTCAAACAAGGTAAAACCAGATATATCCCATCTATTACTTTCGTCTATGTTTTATTATATTAATAATTTTGTGGTAGTGAAATCAACCTCTTATGGGCAAATATCTGGATTGACTTGCAGAGGGAGGCAGCGTTGTGAAGTTTCTGTTTGAAGAGGAAGAAAAAGCCCTTGCTTGAAATCCATTCTTCCTGTGATTTTTTTTCTTTCCAAGATGTTACTTATGACTTTAAAGTTTACACGTCTCATAAACGAAACCGAAATAACATTGTAACAATTTTACCGCAGGGAAACATGAGTATTATTTCACTTTGTTACACCCGATTTGAAGTTTGGGTCATTAATTCTGCAAGGATGCACTTTCCAAGTGGAAAAGGGAGGTTTCGGCAACAGATTCATCTTAAGGTAGTTTTACATCTTTTTAAGTAGTCTTATGACATTTATAGGGTTATGATAAAAGATTTATGCAGAGTCAGTAAGTTTGGCCAAGTGTAAGGAGATTGAAAATGCAGGATTCAAGGTGGATAAACAGGTGGAGTGTCTAATGCTTCAAAATTTCAAATGATAAAGATGTTGGGTCTGTTAAGAGCTATATAAGTTTCAAGTAGAACGAAAAATTTATATCTTGCTTTTACATTTGAACAATGGTTCCAGGAAAAATCTCAACACGATGAAAGAAATTAAAAAAAAAAATCTGGACAAGTAGCTCTGCCAGGGAAATAATGCACAATTTGTCTTGCATATACTTTGATAATGGAGTGATTCACCCGCGGATACCATTCAATGCTATTGGAGCGTTGCGTAGTTTTGCCTTGGTACCACTTTTAAAATAGTTGCAGCAAATCCGCTAACATGTAAATGTGAATTCATTTCTAATTCTATGAACCATTAGTAGTAATATAGATAAATCGATGAGCCATAATCCCTATTATCTCTGAAGCTTCTAGCACAAAGTGATGCTTGGCAATTTAAATAAAACGACCTTATATATCAAAGAATATTGACCCCAATCTCTTTAAAATGTGGGTATTGCATCAATCAGGTCTCAATTCATTGCATTAATTAGGTATGGTTTACTAAACCCAAACACAAAAATAGTTAATATACATGTGATTATTGCAAGTGATAATGAGGTGTACTTCATAATGGTCTTCATCCCAATCAGGAATTTGAGTCCAGCTAATAAATTTTGATTTGTCTAAATGAAAAAGGGGAGTACCTATTGATTTGCCATTTTCCATTTTCTTATTGATTTTCCTATCTTCTACTTACTTCATGGCAGCAACCTGAAACAGAAGTATAAAGTGCAACCTAACTATGTTGAATTAGGTGTACTTCCGTAAGAATTTGCCATACAAATGACGGGTGCATGCTACATGAGTAACAATGTACGTATACATTGAATACATTGATTCATTAATTCCAGGTAACTGAACATTTTTTGATTCACTTCCTATTATAGTTCGCTCGAAGTCGAAGATTTACAAATGTTCCCATTATGAAGTACATAATATGTTATACGTAATCATATTAGAATGAAGTTCAAAATAATTTTAAAGAAAAAGCTTATAAGAGTAAGCAAGAGACATAAAGAAGCACCCCAAAAGGACAGGAAGAAGGGGCGGCGAACATCTCAACCTCCCCAAACCCAAGAGAGCCTAAAACATCTTTTAGGGGAAAAAAAAACATGACTAAGTTACAAAAACAAAATAGATCCCAGTTAGCAATGACTAAGTTTCATAGACAAATTTTTACACCAGAAGGTTCGAGTCTTTATGTCTCTGTGAGCTTCTTGAATCTCGTTGTCCCATTGTTGAAAATAATTTCGTTCCATCGTTTCCAAATACACCAACAAATAGCAGCCAACAACATTTTATGATTGTATCTGGCTCATTTTTTTACGTAACACGACTCTATTACTCTGTTTTCTTTAATCTATTGGTGTTATTGGCATTTCTATAGTGCATTATCTAATTTTCGAGCCAATCAAATAATTTGCTTAAAAATATTATATTTGTTTCAGGAAGTAGTGAGAAACATGGTGTATCACGGGTATTCATTCCAATTTCTCTTCAAAATAATAGACATGTATTCAAGGTTGGTCTTTATAACAAAAGAAGCTCATGAGAAGATGACTAAATATGACTTAAATTTGTTATAAAGTGCTTTTGGCGACAAACAATACAATCACAAATCGACTTAAATCTGTAGAAGATGACTAAAGAATTTATCATTTTCTAAATTCTAAAGCTCATTCATCATTCTCAAAATTAGATTATAGCGCCAATGATGAAAATTGAAGATATCTCTGATTTTAGCTCCGACCTTCCGATTCCAATAGTTGTTGAACTCTTAGAATGGATCCTTCTTTTTTATCACGTCGAAATGAAATATATCTCTTCAATACATATAGGATTTTGTGAATGCACGTAAACAATTTAGATGCACACAATATATCCATGGGAATACCCATGTTTAAAATAATCAAAGTTATGTTTTATGATAATTCACATGCCTAAATACACTCGATATATGAGTTTTAATGCGCACGGTACATTGCTCAATATATATGGATAGTTCAATTTGACTCCATAAATATCTTAATCAAAATCTGCGTGCTACACTTGATAAACTTGAGACACCATTCACCTATAATTAACGGGTATGCTTATAGTCACTCGATGTCTTATAGTTTTTTCTTCTTCTTCTTCTTTGAAGCATAGTTCTCAACTATGATACATTCACTCATGCGGTTATCTCAAAAAGTTAGTATGAAAATCACAATAAAAATCTTAGGAGCTACATATTAATAATCATTACAGACTTTGTGGTTTTGGTTTTCAATGGAAAATATAGGTCTGTCCATGGAAATATAAGATTGCACTTCACCAGTCAAACACGCATCATCTCGGTTATGAAAGACGATGAATATTCCATTGTATATGATTTTATTATCACTGTGTTATTTAAATTATTATTTATTTTATATTTGCTGATTTGCATGTGAAAATTCTTATCGCTTTGGGTATAGAAAAAGAAAATCAAGAGAAGGCTATTAAGCTATCGATGAAATCGCTGCTCGATACCCATTTTATCTTTAAAAAATTGCCATCATAATCAGGTGATAATATTGAGATGGAAGAATTTATTAAATGTCAAGCGGTTGAATGAGATTTTTGTTGAAATTATGATGTATCATGATCTCGATGACACTTCGATCGATGAAGTACTGACATACAATGCAATCATCTGTAGTTGTTTTTATTAGTTTAGTTTTAGTCTTAATTTTTTAAATTTTGATAGTATTTTCGTTTTTAATAAAATTAATTTTAACAATGCTTCATATGCGAAAAACAGACCCGTGCATATCACGGGTGAAAAACTAGTAACTTAAAATAAAAGACTTTAAAAATAAAAATTAAAGACAATGTTCTTTATCTTGTTTATGTTCTTCATTTCACATAACTTCCAATCAATACGCTCATGAATGGAGTTTCCTTTGTTCTTATTCTTTTCCTTCAAATTTTCCTTGCCTTGAACTCTTTTTGCCTTTTCTTAGCTGCAGGTTTGATTCGGTTAATATCCAGAACTTATAAACTTCTTTGCTTTTACCTATTTCTTTATAATTGTCACATATCTTGCTAACAGCAGCTTCAAGCACCACTCCAGAAAAATCAAGTTGGGTTGCTAATTCAAGTTGGCTTTCAAATTGTGTCATTTGAATTCTTTTGGGAGAAGATATAGAGAAAAAAATTGTGTAAAAATTTTGGGGTAAATTTTGTGTTCGAATTACACATATTTATAGCAATATATAAATAGCCATTGGAGAGGGAATACCCACCGAACGACAGAGATTAAATTGCTAGAGATCGAGTCTTGATTGCTAACGGTTTAGTCTCTACCGTTCGCTAGAGACTCCATCACTTAACCTTGTTACCATAGTGGCACGGCCAGGTTTGCCAACCCCCATAGGAACCGATCTAAGTGGAGGTAAAATAAAACGTCTAGATCGGAGATTGGATAATACCATCCTTAAACCAAAATCTCCTTATTTTAAAGAAGACATCCTTATTTTTAGTCTTTAAAGAAGACATCCTTAAACCAAAATCTCCTTATTTTTAGGAAATTGGATAATACCATCTCCAACGGGACTCTGGCCAAATGTCCAAAGCATATTGGTTTCCAATTTTATTTTTAAGTTATCCTAAATCTGGAAGAAAAAAAACGTTAGAAGTCTTTTAGATAATTAACTTTATCACCTTTTAAAACATAAAAATAAGAATAAAGTGGCTAAGTAGAATTAATATGTCTGTTACAAGATCCTTTAAAACCCTAGGGTGTCTAATCAATAGGTCTTGAGCTCATCCTCACATTCCCTCTTTACATCTCTGTGGGGGGGGAAATATTTAGGTAAAGGTTGTATATATCCTAGGTGACAATGTGGGAGGTTAAGATTCTCCCGTTAAAGTTGCTCTAGGACTTTCTCCATGATCTTGGGTCTTCAGTCCACATCATCATTTTGTTTCTAAATTTAAACAAAGTTTCTTAAATAAGACCTTGGATTGGAGATGAACTTTAGGTAAAAAGTTTTTATCTTTATTTTTTCTACGAAAATGATTTGTGACACGCTCATTTCATACTCGTGTTGATCTCGATGTTAGTTAGCAAACATGTGGCCAGAAAATTCAGAAGCCTCTTTGGAAATTCAAAAGTTCGGTACACAATTGTTTGTACCTAAATTTTGTAACTAGATAGGGTAAAACAATATATTGTGTAAGTACTTTAGTTCAGAAGATCCAAGTCGCAAAAGCCGGCTCATACTAATAAATCGTCGTTTCATCCTTGCTTCGGTTATAGAGGAAACATAAGGGTTGATTTTAGGGGAGGGAAGCAGAGAAAGTTGAGGAATCACGGTGGTAATATTTTGCAGTGTGGAGTTGTTGAACTAATGTGTGGAGGCTAGATCTGTGAACATAGACTTGTCTTGATCCTCCTTATTGGAAATAAACGAAACCATGTATTTATAGTTGTAGTGAGCACATATAGGTTCCATGTAAGCAGTGGAGGTTGTGAAGATGTGGAAAAGTGGAGTTCGTGGAGGTAATGGTGAAGTCATGTCTGATTTGTTAGGGAAGACCTTATGAAAATTATTCAATTACTCGTCTAATTGCTCTTAAAAGTTTTCTCATCATGGAGTGTTGCCACACCACATGTTGTTATAAATCACCAGACCAATACCTCGTGAGAATTCCCCCATGTGACATATTTGATATCTTGTAGAAAATAATTGAGTCATGGACTACCTCTTATTTCGGCTAAGCCATAACCATGGCGTGTTGAGACTAGATGCACAACTCTAAATAGACTGAATAGTTTCAAGTATTATTATAATGATAATGAGTCTATTCATAACTTGTAAGTCTAAGAGTAGATTATATCACCACGTCTTAAGTGTTGAGATCTGCTGATGATACTATATGAATCTGAGCAAGATGATACTCATCAATGATGTGAATGACCAATGATGGTGTCTTAGTGATGATCTCATCTAGAAGATTTAATTAGAGAATATTTACGACTCATGGCTTCGAGAAGGTAGCTTAGATTTGAACACCCATGAGTAAGATGAAGGTATGGTCTTTCACCTGGGTAGAAAGCTTGGTCTTTCAACGAGGCTGAAGACTTGGTATGGCACGAAGGCTGAAGGCTTGGTATGCGTTAGAGCACTGCTCGGTTGAACCCACCAAGCGTTGGTATTGTTAGAGCACTACTCGGTCGAACTCGCAAGTGTTGCTATCTCAAGCTTGTTTGTCAAGTTTAGTTTCCAAAACTATAAGTCTTGATTTCTAGTCTACTTATAGCTAGGACTCGGATTAGGATAGAAAGTGTAGTTGAGCATTAGACTTCACGGTGTTCATCGATTGAAGATGAAGAACTACTAAGGAGATCTTGTGGAACTTCATTAACAAAAGGTATATGGAGACTTGAACTCATCTATCACTCAAAAGTCTATCTACTTTATCTCATATTTGAGACAAAAGTCGTATAGCTATATAGACTTCGATTATACACATTTGATATTTCGAGCTGAGTTTAACTCGCCTACATATTTCTCAAAATATGTGTTGGTAAGCTTTCGCTTTAACCAAGTTCATCTTATATTCTTGACGAAAGTCAAAAGATGATCATGTGAAAATCACCTGGTAACATCTTATATGATTTGTGTGAGACAATCATTTGATGTGAGACTCTTCAAATCCACCTTTAACCTACACTATGTCTTCAACTCATGAATGTTTCGTATTGATCATTCGATCACTTGAAAATTGCTTTGAAGCTAATAGTTTGTGTGAGACAGCAAAGTATTCCCGTCTTCCATGAGAATGTTTCATGATTGAAATGGGAGTTCTCTAATCCGAACAAATAACCATGATTGGATATAGCACCTCTTCTCGTCAATTCGGCTTGTTTGCGTTGACTTGTTTTCTCTATGCTAAGAAGCTAAGTGAGAGAAAACCCTAGACCTAGAGAGGTGGTGCGGATGCAGTTATTCCAAGTCCGGGAACCATGGTATGCTTACACGTATACGTTGGATGCTTGATTGGTTTAGTAGAGGTCTGCAAACTGAAAGTCGGAGCGAGCGTAGGATGTGGCGTGAAGATCTTAACGGCTCGGGATGAGCGGCGTGAGGTTCAAGTTCCGGACTTTACTCCTCAATTTCTCCGATTTATTACCTAAAAACACAAAATTAATTAATACAAATATTTATTCTTGTTTGGTAGTATGCGTGTATAAATATGCAATATTTGGCACTCATCGCGTCTTCCGAGAATGTTTCTGATTGAGAGAACCCAAACTTAGTCCAAGTTATTCCACTTAGGTATGCGTACAAGTTTGCATACTTGATTAGGTTATGTTCTAAAATCGGTTTGTTCATGAACTAATACATTTATATACTAAGGAATGCAATCTTTTGCAAACCATGGCTATAATGTTCATGAATTGATTCGAGTGAATCAAAATCGATTTTGCTTCAATTGTGTCTTGTATACTTCTATGAGAATATAAACAATTGAACAACTCTATAACTAGTTTCATTTGAGTCATTTGAACTAGTTATGGTTAAGATGAATAAGGTTGATATGAAAGTGTTTATATGGCTAACTTCGGTTAACTATTGTTGAGCCAACAAAGGTGTACATGTTTAGGTACGATTACTCATATCTAAATGAAGTCACTTTTCATTTATGTGTAACAAGCTAAGTTTGATCTAACGGTTGAAAGATATTAGCTCGAGTCTTTTCATCTAACGCTGAATATTGAATGCTTTGTTACCAAGGTAATATTGATTGCAAACCCTGATTTGAAGACTATATAAAGGAGAACTCTAGCAACTGGGAAACCTAATCCCCTCACCTCCTGATACTAGTTGCGGCTAGAGTCGATTCTCCTTTAACCTTAGGTTTTTTTTTAAACCCTGTAGGTTAAGGACTTGAAGACTTCATTGGGATTGTGAAGCAAGAGCCAACTATTTTCTCTGTGGTTGCTTGTTCTGATCTTGCTGTTTTCTATCGTAATTGAGTATTATCTTATCTAAGATTTGCTCGAGATTTATTCTCCGATAAGCAAGATAAAAAGTAGTCTCATCGTTTGTGATTCCACAATATCTTGTTTCGCTACCATACGATTAAGATTATTGTGAGGTGATTGATATTTCTAGGCTGTTCTTCGGGAATATAAGTCCGGTATATCAATTGGTTCATGTTCACCTTGATTTATCAAAAGACGGAACAAAACTCATAGGTATATCTTTGGGAGACATATTTATCTATTCAATAGACTTTTCTGTGAGGCAGATTGGTTTATCAAGTCTTCGACTTTGGGTCGTAGCAACTCTTAGTTTTGGGTGAGATCAGATAAGGAAATCAAGTGCATAGAGTCCTACTGGGATTCAGAGACATAAGGAGCGCGGCTATACCTTGATCAATGTGAGATTGGTTAGGGCTCAACTACATTCCCAGTCCGAAATTAAATTGGAGTAGGCTAGTGTCTGTAGCGACTTAATACAGTGTGGTGTTCAAATCTGGACTAGGTCCCGGGGTTTTTCTGTATTTGCGGTTTCCTCGTTAACAAAACTTCAGGTGTCTATGTTATTTCTTTTTCGCATTATATTTGTTTATATAATTGAAATATCACAGGTTGTGCGTAAATTCAATCAATTGTGAATCCAACATTTGGTTGTTGATCAAATTGATTGACACTTGGATATTGGTCTTTGATACCGTCCAAGTTATTTCTTATATTCAATCTGGCTCGCAAATTCGTATTTGTTTGATTGCAGATTGAATTAAGAAATAGAGATATAACTCTTGGATATACTTTTCTTAAGATTGATTCTGACTGTCTAGTTGATTCTCTTAAAAGTATATTGGAGTTAGTCCATACAGATTGCTAAGAGAAATATTGGTTGTGGTTGTTAGACCCCCGCTTTTTCAGGTATGTCAAGGTTGGTTGTCATATTTTAGTATCAAAACTCATAAGTCGCTTGATTAGATTATTAGACTAGGAAAACTAGGAATGTTGAAACATACAAGTATTACTCTGAAGACCTGAAGATTCCGAAGACGTATCGATATCAACGATGACATCATCCTTCCACTTAAGGTTAGTAATACATGACTTGACTTGTTTCAATTTTTATATCGTAAGCTTTCAAGTCTTTTGTGATTGAAAACATAACATGCAAGGTTATAAACATGAAACTATATTATAAGAGACTTGATCAACATATTGTGATCAAAGTGTCAAGGAACAATATATCAATAGTGACGAGTGCTTTATATTGGTATATTGAATTACGAAGTATAATGCTTATCTTTTGAACTTCGTAATTGCGACATCAACATAATCTTTGTAACTCGTTATTAGATTGTGTAGTGAACATAGGTTTGATTTCACGCCTAGAACACTATGTTTAATTACATGAGTTTAAGGAAGTATACGTACGAACTTATTTTGTAGTTGAAAGAAAATTAAGAGGATTGAAATTCCGGTTTCCATTGAAAATCTTATGGTTGGACCGATCCTAACCTATATAGGGAATCAAGTACCAATCCTAGATTATGTTGGGAGTCAAGGTAGAACCATGCCCTACCTATATTGGGATTTAAGGTAGAACCGATCCTAACTTGTTTTAGGAGTCATGGTAGAACTGTTTCCAATATGTAAAACCGAGATTTCTCTAAGTCACGTGCACTTTAGGGTTTGTGTGATTTGGAAATTGGTTTTCAAAATAGGAAAGTTCTAGATGTCGACATAATGAGCAATTTGAACATGTGCTGAAACCTTATTTCTTAATTGTTCAAAGATATTCCTTGATACTCAAGCTCAGATCCCAAACCGAAATAGTAAAGAATCTTTTTGATATGTTCGAATTTATATGTTTTGTTTTACCATCAAGCAAAACATATATCTTTAAATATATATTAGTTAAGTGATAACTAATACTGAGTTTTCCATGAAGATTTCGGTTATACAGTTGGATATTGGTTGTAATTAGACAAAACCGAATTTAGGCGCTTTATTGCATGTCATAAGAATATTTTCGGTAATGGAAATTCCTTAGTGTCCAAACTACCTTGTCCTATTAATAATGAAGTTTTTTTGTCTTACAAACTTATCATGAGGCAGACACTTCTTTACGTAGTCACTGTTGTAGCCGACTAATAGTACTACTTGTAATACTATCTTGGAGGAGAGTAACCTAATTAGGCAAAATCTCTTACGTCCGCTAGTTTAAAGACTTCTTTGGGATCAAAAAGTGTCTACTAGTACTGTTGGTATTAACTCTTGATTGTACCTAGTTTGATTATTCTTGAGAGCCTTCTCTTCTGACATAGGGTTACTCAAACTAGATCAAGAGATTAGCGGTAGTTAAGATATGATTTTATATCTGAAGTTGACTTGTGATCATCCATTTTTAAAAGACTTCGTTCAGTACGTGATCGATCATAAGTTGGAATCAAGTTTGTTATTGTGCAGGTACAGAAGACTATTTAAGATTTGAAGATAAAAAGATTTTTCTTATTGGTTTCATATCTTTGTGATTTGCTTCGTGCACAAACTTGGCTGGGATTCGAATAGATATGGTTTATATTTTGATAAACTTGTTATTGCTAGTCGTATTTAGATCGACAAGCTATATATCATTTGGTGGTACTCTTCAGTATCCGAATCTGGTAGTTCTATTTGACTTGATCTGGTTAACTTGTTAATCCAGATCTTGGAAGATCTAAACCCAACAAAGGAGTTCAATTGATTTTAAACAGAAAAGTCTTTGTCACGCTCAACAAAAATATTTCTGATTAATTTTATGAGATAGGAGAGTGGTTACCAAATAGACTAGTCTTTTTAATGTTTGGAAGACGATCGGAAGGGTTGAGTGCTTAAAGTCTTCAGAGAGGTCGAAATAACTTAAGATAGTGGACTCTATCTTAGGATTCACGTGTGTTGGCCAAATTGGTTGTAGTCGCAGGGATACTTGAATTAACTAGGTAACTAGGTGTAGTTTACTTGGTCTCAACTATACAAAGTTAGTAGTTTCTTTATATTGCGGCTTAATTATGAGAGTATTCAAAACTGGACTAGGTCCCGAGGTTTTTCTACATTTGCGGTTTCCTCGTTAACAAAATCTTGTTGTGTGCTTTTACTTTACTTTCCGCGTTATAATTTGTTTAAGTTATAATGAGAGTAATTGCACTTGTACGTTAATCCCATACACTTGTTTGATCCCTATAGTTAAGGTTCGGTTTCGAACTAATAACTACATTTCAAGTGTATACCTTGTGGTTGCTATCTTCTTGACAGTCTCTGCATTTATTGGATCACGCAAGGTATAAGACTTATAGGTTAATATTGAGAAGATTGTGGTGTACTTGGTACCCTCGTCATTTTAGTGTGGCACCAATGGTGGAGGCTCACCAAAGCTGAATGCTTGGTATAATATCAAGGCTAACAAGATAATGGTGAATACGTACCATAGAGAGCCAGAAGTTTCGAGAGAATGAGCGTGTGAATGAGTGAGTAAATAAGTGAGTGAGTGAGTGAGTGAGTAGAAGGCCATCGCCAGAGATAGTGACATCGCTGGAGCGAGAGAGTTAACGCTAGAAATAGTCACGTTATCATATAGGGTTTGTCCTCCTGTAGTAAAAACGAAGTATACTTTAACTTCAAAATTTATGACAGAAATCATTAACCTCAAACGTGAAGTATACTCTGGATAAATTCGTGTAAACACAAATTATACTTACGAAAACGAGTGTGCAACTATATATGTGCACCCGCGGGTACATATTCTTCCCCTCCCTATTTACTAGGTCTAACGGGAATTCTACTATTTTAGAATTTTATTTAGAAAAAGATAAACACAAGTTCCAAAGATGTTTTATTTTCCATTTGTTCTGTTTCTCTATCTCGTAAAGTTTCTACATTAATTAATATCATTAGCTACTAACTTAAATTTCACAATTTCATTCACTTATCATAAATATGAAGATGAATTCATATGAACAATAATTCCAAATAACAACACCTTATCGTGAGTAACTAAGAGCTAATGGTTTTTTTTATTATCATCTCTCAATAATCATTTGGATTCTTTTTCTTTGATCGGATTTTGTTGATGGTGGATTTTCGACAAAGGTCAAAATCGTAAAATAATGATACTGCATGTTTCCGACCTGGCTTCAGGAACGCATGTGACGATTAATATATTATGATCCGTGAACCGTTCACGATCTCTGACCGAGCGAGCATTCCTCTCAGAGCCATGATGAATATGTTTCTCGAAAAGCCTCCCAACTGAGTGTTCGATGTTGCACATTTCATCATGACCTCTATGTAGAATCAAATGATTGGGCGGTTCTCTAGACATAATTGTTTGTTAGAGAGATTAACGCCTTCAGGACGTCACACCGTTCGTTGTTCCCTGACTACATAGAGAGACCCACCTCTACATAGAATAATGATTGGGTGGTTCTATAGACATAATTGTTTGTTAGAGAGCTTAACGCCTTCAGGACGTCACGCCGTTCATTGTTCTCTAACTATGTAGAGAGGTCGTGTATATAATCTTGATGATTGGGCGATTCTCTAGACATAATTGTTTGTTAGAGAGCTTAACGCCTTCAGGACGTCACGCCGTTCGTTGTTCCCTGACTATACACCCCTCAAAACGAATATGATGCTTCAACTATCTCATATCTCGATTCTGCAAATAGATTAATTCTATCGTGACATTCATCCACTGAATTCCTAGAAAATAATCTATTATATCTCATTACTTTGTACCTGAATCCCCCGGCTGAATTCATGGATTAGTAATAGATAACCATTTTATCTCATTACTCTGTTCCCTGAATTCCCCGACTGGATTTCATGGATTAGTAATAGATACTCAATTCATTTTATTACTCCGTTTCATGAATCATTCTCCACTGAATTTCATGAATTAGTAATAATTACTCAACAATCGAGCATCTTGACTATTACCGAGTAAGCCCCAAAAAAATGGTGCAAGTGTACTCAACGATGATGCACGAACGAGCACCCAAATGCACGAATGAGCATTCAAAAATATGGACAAATGAGGAAACCTACGCAAATAGGAGAGAGAAAATAATGATAAAAAATAAAAGAGGCGCCTAGGGACCGGGCCCACTATCCGGCCGGTCATGCCGCCATGGCCGGTCCCCCACGCCTCTTCCTTTATTTTTTCTTATTTTATTATTTTCATAATCTCATGAAGACTCATCCGTTCGAGCAAATTTCTTTGTTTGAGCAAAACTCACGGTTTCTCCATATTTTCCCTCAAACGATGAAAAATAATAAAAATAGGCAAAAGTGTCACGGGACCCGGGCTACCTAGCCGGCCATGCCCTAGTCGTGGCCGGTCTCACACTTTGCAATCCCTTGTTTTCACAATTATTATTTCCCTCATCTCATGAAACTCCTCCGATTGAGGAAAAACCATGTTTTTCCATATTTTCTCAAATATTGCTCAAACCATGAAAAAGCCAAAAAGTCCAATGGTCACATGACCGACTAGGCTACTCACGAAAAAGAATATTAAAATATTATCATTTTAATATTCTCAAAATATTGATCAAATGAGCAAAGTTTCACTTGCTCATTCGAGCAAAATCAAGAATTTCAGTCAAAGATAAATCTCTTCTGAAAACCCAAAATATTGCTCAAACGCACATCAGAAAATACCAAAACTCCCAGGACTGAGACACGGACATTATGGTGACACGGGCATGCTTCCTTGACCGACCAAGGCCGGCCCTAAGGCTTGCAAGGAGCCGGTTCCACACATCTTTATAATTTTGACCTAATTTGCTCAATTGCTCATATTGGGTCCAAACTTTTTCCAACCAACTTGGAATTGCTCAAACGACCATCAGCTGGTCCCACGACCACCAAGGGCCGGTTTCATGACCTCTTGGTTGGTCCCTGACTTCTCCATAATTAGATTTTATTACCTAACGCTCAGATGAGCACTATTTTAATAAATGATTAAACCAGCATTTAATCATCCTTTCACCAATTGGTCAACAAAGGAATTTTGTGCATTCTCACTCGAGCATTCAGGCGCTACATGGTCGACCATCATACCATGTAGACGGTCACTCCTTCAGTGACCTATTTTCAGTAAATCATCAATTGATCAACAATTGATCAAAATTAGGGTTTCGAACAAATGCTCTGTAAATCATAATTCTGAGCGAGTTCAAACACTAATAATTTTACGTTGATCCAACAATCAACATCTGAGTTAATTACATAATATTCGGTCAGGCTACCAATATTTTAATTAATATTTTATTGGGTCACGTTACCAATAATTCATTGAATGAGCAATACTTGCTCAGTTGCTCGAATATTGATCCAACTATCAATATTCAGTAATTTATCGAATGAGCAATACTTTCTCAGTTGCTCGAATATTGATCCAACTATTAATATTCGGTAATTTATCGAAAGCTTGCTCAAATGCTCGAATATTGATCCAACTATCAATATTCAATAATTTCTTCGATGCTCGAACATTGATTCAACTATCAATATTCAACGATTCATCGAGATAATATTTGCTCGCATTTAGCGACTCAAAATATCAACATCATTCATTCAAGAATTGCACGTCTCAACAGACATGTTCAATCCATGAATCACTGAGTATTCGTCAATCATGCTCGATTTAACAAAACTTAGACTCACCGTCTAATTAAGTCAACAACTGACTAATCAAATACACGTTTGTTTTGCAGACTCCACGTTCGTGAGACATCAATCACGTCACATGGGGGATATCAATTAGGATTTTGGTCTGGCGGCCTACATCACGTGTGTTCATCCACGATGAGAAATGTGAGTAAGTCGTGCAAGCAGTTGAGGGAGTTAGCAAAGTAGTGGGTGGACAATCAACCAAGTCTCCGCACGACCTGGAACTTGTTAACACACGATTTCCCACTTTCCCACTCTTTCACTCGAGCAATCGTCACACTTACTGGAGATCAATGTGTCTACTATTCTGGCAATATAAATAAGTCTCTGAATCCACGATTGTAAACAACACAATTTTTCGAGCAATCACTCTCAAGAATTCCATCAATCGACCAGAACTTATTCGAACTCAACAGTTCACAGAAAACTTGCACAAACCCACAACACATTCACAATCCTTGATCATCATTGATCTCACACAATTCTTAGCTCCCTCCTACAGATGAACCCATCTCCCTCTTTGCGACCGAATTGACTCTGGAACGGCCAGATTAATCTCTCGAACTCAAAGCACTCCCGTGCAGTGCATCTGTTTGAGGTTAAGCAGTTTGCTCGGTTGAGGAGTCTCGTCCACACGGTCGTCTCTTCACTTTCCTAAAAAACCAGCAAATCGTTTTTCCACCTCTACATATTTGATTCAGTATCTTATACAATTATTTGTCTTGGTGTGCTTATACTATCTTTATTTTATTCTTAATTGGTGGGCGTGCTTGTATCTGATCAAAAGTGGGTGTGCTTATTTTTGATATTAAGACTTGTATTAAGACCTTGATTAGAATTATATACTATTATGATTAATTCTTCCTTAAATATCTTTACTCCACGTGTGCATACAACCTTTTTTAACTTCGAAATTGTCATGCACTAGCGGATATTCATATACTATCGTATTCATTCGAGAATGGCATAGCAACACATTCTGAACGTATTCTGTGTAATTAAAGAATTCGGGATACCCACATCAAGCACTAATAACTCTTCTGAAACTACAGAAATTTGAAGGATTTTTATACAAAAAATCAGTACTAAGTAATACAATACATATATTATATATACATAGAATATTGAGAGTTCGGTTGACGAAACTCTAATATGTATGTTGATGTGTACATTTCGAGGAAGGATATCAGGCTAGCATAGAGCGCCTGTAGCTACTAACAGAGCCGCTTCTCTTAATTCTCTCGCGGAATATCAAATAAAAGCACAAACTCCATATTTTCTAATAAATGATTAGAAATGTACAAGTTTCATATTTCTGTTGCGGAGCAGAGGTGATTTTACAATTTTCACCTTTATAAAAAATACACCATCAATTACTATCATGCAACAACACTTGAGAGAGAATGTTATATCCTATTACTTTCATTCCCATCTGTTGATTTGTTTCTATCTCGATCTCCAATATGAATCAATTGCAAAGTAAATTCGTAAATTTACAGTCGAGAGAAAAAAATAAAGCGAAGAATAAAAAAATCGGAAAATGGGTCAAATGACCACAACCCATAAAATTGTGGGAAAGAATGACTTCAGAAAATATGCGTCCTGGTGAAAAAGACATAAGAAAAATTAGTCATATATACCCTTAACTTTAAACTTTATTCTTTATCATGTCCTTTTCTCTCTCTTATTTATTTTCTCACTCCAATATAAAATTAATCACGAGAAATGTCTTAACTTCCAAAATATAAGTCCAATTTTAATAAAATTTATATTTTTGGAAAGTGCTCGAAAATCTCTACAAAACAAGATCCATTGTTGATATGAAATTCGAAAAAAAAAATTATTTTAACCCAAACCGAGTATACATTATGCGCCCAGGTGCAACCTGGACAAAACTTATTTCCTATAAAAATATGCATTATGCACCCAGGTGCAACCTGGTCAAAATTTATTATTCATAGGAATATGAATTATGCACCCAGGTGCAATCCGTCCAAAACATTTTTCCTGTACGAATCAGAAAAATATACATTATGCACTCCGGTGCACCTGGGCAAACCTATTTCCTATAAAGAATATGCATCATGCACTCGGGTGCATCTTGTGTAATTCGGAGATAAATCTAGGTTTATCCTACTAACCGCCTACAATATAATATACACAACCAAAATCGTTAGTTCATTATCTCGAGCAATCAATCCGCCACCATTACCATTACATTCACCATTGGCCATCAACCAAAATCAAGTATTAAAGAAGAAAAAATGGGGAACAACAAAAATAAAATAAAAAAATATACATTATGCACTCGGGTGCAACCTGACTAAAAAGGAGTTTTCTGTTAGAATATACATTATGCACCCAAGTGCATCTGGTGTATTTCGTGGACAAATCTATATTTATCCTTGTAATCACTTCCAACAACCGATGGCAATACCAATTCCATATAGTAAGGGTGACATAAATCATTACCAATAGATTAGAAAATTCATTTAATTCCTTGCAATAGTTTCATTCCTAGGTTGATTTCTCTTACTCAAAATTTTGCTGTAAAATCAACTCTCATTCACCTCAACATTCCAAGTGAAAAAGAACTCTAATCACTTTTACCCATCTCTATGCTCTCACCATTAATCTCTGCAGTTTTGCTGCAGCGGCACAAACAATTATTGTAACTTTAGGGGTCTGCAAAGAATGCACATGTCAAGCGGGGTTTGCAAAGAATACACATGTCAAGCAAATTACAATACCACGTAACGCCCCCCCCCCCGTGCTAGACTCCATTGATCAAAATACTTAATTCATGAAAAGTAAACAAAATCTGACCTTATAAACAAATTGAGCATAATCCTAAACAAAGCACTAGAAGGATAATCTTGAACCATCTTTTTATATTATGCTCCAATTTCGTTTTCATTCGAACAACACCTGTTCCAAACTTTGCCAAATTAAAATCACCACCAACAACACTAACTCTACGAACAATAATTCCAAGTCCGACAACAATAAATAATGATGAGTTCATATCTAAATTCTCATGATTAATCAAAACCCACCACTGTAAATCAAACAAACAAAAAAAAAACGGATCAAGATCATAACCTCAATTGAAAGCAAACAACTAATCCGACAACAATAAATAATGATGAGTTCATATCTAAACATTTTCCGATTGATTGGATTTTTTTCCGATCGACTGGTTGATTTTTTTTTCTGTGTTTATTTGGGAAGAACCAGGAGACGCAAAGACTACAGAGAGGATAGAGGAGAACAAAGAGATGAAAGACTTCACGTGAATATGATGACTTTATCTTTTTTGTACAAGGGTATTTCGATAACTTAATAATATATAAGATTATTTTTATTTGGGCCAAATAACCAAAAAAGGATAATACAACCATATATTTTGAATTTTTGGTCTTTGAAAGGTAGTCATATTTTACATGTCTTGTACACCCAAGAATTCACATCCAAGGCCTTTTTAACTAAAAAAACTGATAAAAAAATGAATTTACAGTTGTCCTTTACGCGTTTGCAAAGGAAATTTGTAACGCATAATAATAGGATTTTATGTTTTGTAATTCTAGAATTTGTACATTTTGTAAATTCAGTTTCATGGACGATTTTTGTTCTAATTGTTGATCAATTTCTCTGTTACGTACATCAAAAAACAATTCTTAATAGAAATCCATGGTGTTGTTTCAATGCACAGGAACACTTGTTGGACCCAAATTTTGGAATAAACTGCAAAGAACTTCAATGTGGATCTAATTTTAAAGACGAAAATCTCAAGTCTACATTCAAAATCAAGTTAGAATAGAGCTAATCCTTCTTTAATATCAAAATACAACGAGTTTTCCGCATATTGTTCTTCCTATTTTCGAGTTTTGGTTGACTCAAATCAAAATAGATATAGGGGCTATTTTGCGTTTCCTCCCCTGCCAAGATTGTTAATTAGCGTTTCCTCCCCAAAAAGATTGAAATTAGTATTTCCTCCCATCGTTAGTTTTTCCGTCCATTGCTCGATTAGGCGAGTCGGCAATCGTGTACACGTGGTAAAAATATACACGTGTCATACATAGTTCCCAAGAAATACCCTCCTTTTCTTCTCATCAATCAAACCAAAGATGATGTCCCCAAATCGATTAATCCATGGAAGATCAAAAACCCAATTTAGGAAACAATTCTCCCAGATCCTTCTCCCAACTCCGGCTAACATACAGATCCTACTCCATCTTTGATGCACCAGTTCTGCAAATGGGTTATACCTATTCAAACAAGTAGAAATTAACGTTTACTCCCAAATTGGATGGGCTTTGAACACTCTAGTCCTACCATCTCAAGCCCGGTACACTCTAGTCCTAATTTCTAAATGCGTGTACTATTTAGTCCAAATTTGAACGGGTTAGACCATATTTCAGCCGATTTAGAAAATACGTCTTTTTGTTATTACCCTCATTACCCTTTTTCATGTTTTCTTATTCATCTTCCAGATCTAGAATTTCTTTTTTGGAGAGAAAGAGAGACAGACATGATTCATACTTCAGGTTAGCGTCTGAGCTTCTAGGATTATGTTTGTTTGATTAATTTTTTCTTCTTTGAATTTTTTTAGGTCGGATTCGTTTCTCGATTTGATCTTCTTGCAATTTTTTAGTGGTTTCAAGAAAATGGGAAAGCTTTTCTGTGCTGGTAGAGATCTTGCAGAAGATTTCCATGGGATCACTGAGGGTAATGGTTCGTTTTATTATATTTGATTATAAGATTCATTAGCCGTTAAGACACATAAGTTCAGTCTGACTTGTTATATACCACTTTGTTAGTTCAAATAAAATAAATAGATCAGTGATCAAAACTGGAATACGAAGCCTAATCATAGAAATAAAAAATCGCATCATTGTAGACTCATTTTCTATCGACGGGAGATTAATTGATAGGTTTTTTTTTTTTTTTTTTTTACATTGAAATTTATTTTTCATCCACCAGGTCATTGGAGATTAGATGTGAAATTTTTTTGAAGAACATAATCACCTTAGCTTACCAAGTTGCGACATTGCGCAAATGCCATGTGGCTTGTTGCATGCGGTATTTTGGAAATTTACTAATTATATATTCTTTTGAGTTCTTTTCATAAAATTATATATAAGCGATACCTTTAATATTTTTAGTTCTTTGGTATGCCGTATAGGGTCCATATTCTTTTGTGAAGTTGCTCTATCCGAAGTGAATGAACCTCAAGCTCTAACCCATTATGTGAGTCATTTTGTAGTAAAATAATACAGACGTGAAATTAAGGACAAGACCCAATGAAACCTTTTGAAACACAGGAGAGCCTTGTTGTAGCAGAACGCTGATATAGCATGGTACCTATCAAGACGCCCTCGTATGGTATGAAATGTTACCAGACGTACTAATCTTAAATAACATAAAGGGGTCAAACTTTGTTCCACTCAGTGCTTCAAAAGATGCAAACGGAATTGCGATAGAGTGAGAGAGTACACAGGTTCCATCATCCCTTTTGCGGCAGTTTCCAAAGCGGTGGGTGATTGTCCATCGTTGTTTTACGTCATCCCCTTTTGCAGCAGTTTCCAAAGCGGTGGGTGATTTTCCAGCGTTTTTTGCGGCATTTCTTCTCTGTAACACGGGGACGGTAATTTATCTATATTTTCTCTCTTGTATATGATTTTACTTGTTAACAGTCTTTAATTCTCTATAAACATGCTTTCCAAAATAGAGGTGCTTATCTCCATTATGACATAAGTGGCGTATTATGTTTGTGACTTGTCCTTCATATATCTATACCTTGTTTGCTGACCATTCTACTCATGCCATTTTGACTTAGAACCACGTAATATTTTCTAAAATTTTTTTATGAATCCAATGTAAAAGTGTTCCTCTAGAAATTGAACTGAACTGTTATCAGGCATAAGCTCTAACATATAGGATTTGGCTATCATCTAAGCATACCTGCATATTAATTAATCTTATAAGCTTGCAGGAAGTTTTGCAGATAGGTATGCATGTTTAGGATACATATGTGCACACCTATTTACACATGTGTACACACGTTCTTTGTTAATGTGTATAAAGTTGTGCACATTTTGATTCTTTTTGAAGGTGAACATAGACCGATGTGATACTCTGTACATCCTTCCAAGTGTTGTTGCCTTATGTATTTAGACCATTAGCCTCATAAACTTTTAGGTATTTCATCCCACATACCACTTGATAGTTTTAATTCCAAATAAAAATGTGCTCTCGGTACTTTTTGTTGGTCGACTTTGAAACTGTCTTTGCCTACCAGGCATGACAGATTTTTCTTGTCTGCATTAGCAATGAGTGTAATAATTGCTTATATCAATTGGAAATAATACCATCTTTGTACACATCCATTGCATATATGGATAATGATTTCTCTATACTACCTTTAATCATTTCATTGATTAGTTATTACAGTATATCTATTGATTTATCATTTAAAGGATAGTCTTGAATTCGTGTCTTTGGATATCTTGCAAATTTATTTGTATATGGTTGTGTATTATTGTTTCCCTTTTCTTTGTTTTTTCATTTTCTCGAATTTCATAGCAGTTGAGTTTCAGCAATCACCTTTTGTTATCGAGTTGTTCACATGTACATAATTGTACACTTGTTCATTCTTGATGTGTACACAATTGTACACCTATCATTGAAGTGCACATTGTTGTACACTCATTGATCGTCAACGTGTACATAATTGTACACTTGTTGATTGTTAATACCTAATGGGCCTTTTGGGCGTGTATGTTGGAATTAGTTAAGTTTCTAGAATGGTGTACATATTTGTACACTAGTATGTTCTGTAATTACTTGTTTTAAGTTTATTTTTTATTTTGATTATATACATGTTTTGTACTTGTACACATGCTGATTATTGATGTATACGTAGTTGTACACATATTGATTATCATTGGTACATAAATTAATATCTTGTGCGGCTATTAACCATGGTTTGGTGGCTGTGTAGAGGGTATATGGGCAGCGAATAAGACTTGACTTGGAATCCAACATGAAAAGAAGACTTTGGTATCAATTTGCCTCAGTATTTGGACACCAGTGATTGCGAGTTGATGACCTGGACTGCCCCACCCGTCCGCACTTGAGCAACAAGTCGAGAAGTTGCATTGTGTTCTAAAACTTGTCAATGTGTTAGAGTTTTGGATTTAGGGTGGTACCTAGATAGGTACATTCTCCTTTATATGTTCTTTTTTATGGAAATATTTTGTTGAGAACTCGAGTTTGTTTGTTATATGCATCAACTGGAACTCAATGTATGTTTGTTAAATGTTACGGTAGTATTATAGGAACTCAATGTATGTTTGTTAAATGTTACGGTAGTATTATAAGTAGATCAAATGAAGGAGGAAATGAAATTGGAACTTCAGCACTTTTGCTTGCACGGTTATATTCATGTTCTCAACAAGAAATTGACATTCCTATTCTAAAAGACTAATAAGTTGTTAGGACACAGCAAGGTGTACTTAATTGTACACTTGTTCATGGTGATGACTTAAGAGAGGAAATGACTTGTTCATTCATATAGGATGTGCACATTATTGTACACCGCAATTTCACTTGGTGATGAACGGAGAAAGCAAATTATAATCTTCATTTTGGATTATGAATGCTAGATTTTGTTAGGTTTTTATAGATGTGTACATTTTTGTACACTAGTATGCTCGGTGATGATTGGATCCCTAGGTTTATAGGTGTGTACAGAGTTGTACACCATTGTGATATCTCAACAATATATGGCATGTTTTGTAGGGTGAATGTTAGATTTTTGTAGATATGTACATAGTTGTACACCATTCTCATGTGTACATAGTTGTACACCATTTTGGATATGGAGTTGAGTTAATTAGTTAGTCTAGGTAAACCTTGAGAAATGTCATGTGTACCTATTTGGCAAAGAATACACCCGTATGAAGTTGATTTGTCATTTTTCATATGTATATGCTCCTAGTTTCCACCGTATGGATTTGCTTTTCTTCTTTTTTTTTCTTCCTGTTCTTGTTGTTTTATGCTTATTACTTCTACTTTTGACTTTTTTCTTCTCTTCAGATTATGCTCTGGAAGGATGAAGGCACACCATTGCAGGTATATTAAATGTTTCCCACTGTTTAATAAGAAAATACATCAAATTTCAACTCTACTTAAGGATCCTTGTTGGTCACTAGCTCATCTGATATGGATGACTCTTGAACTTTACCCACATCTATCGTTCCTGAGTTTTCTTTTTTATTTATCAAAGGTGAATTCCACCATAATAAGATTAAGTTTCCTCTGGAGTACCCATTCAAACCACCAGGCATCAGGTATTATTTAAGGACAACGTAGGCAGAGAAAAAAACATGCCAGAAGGGAGGAGAGATTAGCTCAGGTAAGACGATGCATTTAGTTCAATTTAACTTCTTACCTACCTAATAATAATAATTCTTATTTTTATCATTTTTTACAATGGCTTAGTTGTACACATGTCGATTCTGTATGTGTACATAATTGTACACGTTGATTTTTAATGTGTACATAATTGTCTTCGTCATTGTATGTATATAGATGAACAGTATATATACATCATTTCCATGTCTTGCGTATCAACAAGATGCTTTCATGTGCCGGAGCTGACAGGCTTCAAACTGGTATGAGAAGAGCGTTCGGTAAACCCTTGGGAATGGATCACCTAGCTAACTTGTTATCGTATGAGATTCAGCTGCAGTCTACTTTTGCTATGTTGGTGTACAAACTGGTACACCTTGTTTTGTCTTTTGATTTTTTGGATTTTTGTAGACATATACATGTTTGTACGGCACTATAAACTAAGATTTTTTTAAAATGAAAATTATATAGGCATATGGGTACTCTTTTTGTAGCTCTTGGAAAGAGCTTTCTGAATATATAAAGTTTGTGAATTTTGGACAAACGGTTGGAAAGATAAATTGTTTTTAAATTTTTTTTTATATTATTTAAAATTGCTGACATCATTGTGAGTCACTTTGGACTAAACTGTAAATATTTGGACTAAATTGTAAATCAGGAAGGTTATTTGTGTACTTTCAATAAAAAAAGGACTAATTTGTACCTAGTTGAATGGGTCAGGACTAACTAGTATATTTGGATGGGGTTTTGGACTAAACCGTATTTTCCCCTTCAAACAACACCAGTAAACCTCAATTTCCAAAATCAATTCTTTCCCAAATACTGACCATAACATCATTTCCATTCTGAACCATCTCAATCTTGGCAACAACCCCAATTTCTGTCCATCAACGCATCACCAATTCCATCTATTGCTTCAACAATTTCAGTATATAGTACATATAAGAAACCAATTTCAGCCGACAAAAAATTCCGTCATCACCACCAGCATTTTTCTTCATTGAGTACTTTAAATGAAACCCAATTTCAATCACATCCAGAAATCCCCAAATCCATGGTTGTTGTCAATCACCATTCAATCAAGATCGATTCTAGACATTTCAAAAAAAATCAATTAATCTCACAATCAAATTCGTTTTTGTAATAGAAATAAAAAAAAAAGAAAGAAAAGAAAAGAATAAAGCCATCTAAGGTTTTAGATTTGGAATGGAATATGATTGACATCATAATATTACTACCGGGGATGGTAATGGAAATATTACATTATCATCTTCTGAAGCAGGAATTCCATCTGGACTTAATTGAATCAAAACTACTTGTAAATCTACTGATCTATTATTAAATTTTATGAATAATAATGAAGGTGGTTCTCCTAGATCGAGTGGAATTGGATTTTTTCGACCTCCACCCCCTCCTCCTCCACCTGTTGCGGCTGTTGCCAAGCATAAAATTGCTCAAGATGGAAATAAAGAAGGTTTTTTCTCCGAATTGATCTTTGCTTGTTTTTTTTTTAATCGATGTTTAGGTCCAAGAAGAAAAGTTCAAAGAATGAATTTTTTTTTTCTGTGAGGATAAGCTTTGGACTCGAAGAAGGAGGGGGTATTCTGGGTAATATATGCGACACGCGTACAATTTTATCCACGCGTGCACAGGTGCTAACTCGGCTAACAGAACAGTGGATGGAATACCTAACGATGGGAGGAAACACTAATTTCAATCTATTTGGGGAGGAAACGCTAATTAGCAATCTTGGCAGGGGAGGAAACTCAAAATAGCCCTAGATATAGTGACAAAATTTAGTGAGAATAAACTGAAAGAAAGAGCAAAAGTTATGTGATGACTAGTAGTTGTAGGTGTTGGAAGTTTCTTGCCACGTGCTTGCCAACTAATGTTTGGAGCAACGCAAGCATGAAATGGGAGAGTCACAAATCATTTTTGTTTTCTTTTTATCAATGACTCACAAAAAAAAAGTGATAATCAGATGTCTACCTAGGATGATGACCTTGACCTCTAGCATTAGAGACGCTCTTAGTGAACCGAGATTCTCCACCCATACATATAAATGAGTACAAAGGTAGGCATTTTCTTCCCCATTTTTTTTGCTTTCCTATTATTACGACCATTTTGTGCGTTTCATTGTTCTTTTCTAATTTCATCTTTCTCTCCTTGTTCTCTCCTTGCTGGAGATTTATCTGGACGAGGAATGGATAATCAATGTAACTCAAAATCATATTCCCTTCATCCTAAAATGAGTGAGTCTTTTTAAATTTGCACAATTTTTAAGGAAATAAGGAAAATGGGGAATTTTTTTTCTAGCCCATTTCTCCTTTTCTTTATGTATGAAACCCAACATTAAAATTCTATATATAGAGAACCCATATTTTTATTTATAGATAAGGGTTGATTACATAAATAACCTTCTATTATATTAACAAATTAATTCCTAAAAAAACTCCATAAATAATTCCTTTTTACTTTTAAGACCAATTCCTCCTAACATATCTCCCAAAATACGTATATCTCCTAAAAAAAGCTTGCTTAATATTTCATTTTATTCCATTTATTTGGTTGTCCCCATAATTTTTTCTTTTATTGCAACCGACCAAACAAAACCCATTTATCACCCGTGGAGATTTAGGAAAATTCCAGGTTTCACAGGGGGTTGTTTGGTGAAAATGCAACGACAAAAAAAATATCCAATTATCACAAGTGCAGATTCAGGAAAATTCCGATTTTCACATGGCATTGTTCGGCGAAACTTCCCGGTTTCACACAATTATATTTAGTGAAAATTCAAGTTTTTTCCAAAAACTTTAATTTTTATACCAAATAATATGGTGTGATGGGTGAAAATTACAATTTTTAATGAAAATTCTAATACTTACCGATTGATATTCGCAATTATCACCTTTAACAATGTCTAGTGAAAATTTTAGTTTTCATCAATAATATCTAGTTGAAAAAAGAATTATTATCTTTTTGATTTTGAAGAACAGAGGAAAAGAAAATAGAGATAAAAAAAACAAAAAAACAAAAACAAGAAAGATATACTACTAGAATCTCATACTCAACGAGTTGAATAAGGAAGAAGGCGTAGGCGTTGGTAATTAGAGCTTCTCCAATGGTCATGTGGTCAGCTTCATATGTGGCATTGTGGTAAGACATCCTTTATTTAGTTTAGCAACAAAATTTCCTAAGAATAAGGGAGAAAAAAATATCTTCTCCAACCTATGGACATTTTTACTTATTCTTTGCCGAGCTGTCTTATATCCAAACTGAATAAATATTTTATTCGGTATTTAATGGCCGAAATACTGTCGCGAAACTCCATGATAATTGTACCTGTGTAAAGCTTCAATGGATTGAAACTTATGTGCAAAGTTTCTGCGGAAGCCATTAACGAACCAAAAGACCTTGGAATGTTTATTTTGGCAATGTTTTATTGAAACTTTAGGAGTGCATCTTTTAAAGAACATGCTAGTAAGCGTACTGCGTACATGCTTCCAGCCAAATAAAAAACAAGAAAAGATTGAAGTATCCATCTTATTTCAAAGTAACATGTTACAGTTCATAATAAGTTGGTCGGAATGGTGGAATTCATCTTCACTTAAAAACTCATCATGCCAACTACCAAGATTGCTTCCTGTTCGTACAAATTCCACTAGTACTAGGTTTAGGTTATTTTTCAAACTCTTGATAGAGATTAGATTCTCTGCTGCTTTTTATTTTCTAATCATATAGTTTACTGTCCAGCATAGGCCTCATTGTTCATTCAAAAATTAAACATTCCTACCCTCAACAAAACTTCACAACCATATAGTTGCAGATCAACTTCTGTAATCGAAATAAGGAGAAGAGTACTTATTACTGTGACCAGAATATGACTATTATCTTTATCAAGGTAAAGGCTTAATTTTACCTCGGAATACATTTGTACCTCAATTCCTATGGATGATGATTTAAAAATGACGATGATGAAAAATTGTTAAATCATCTCATTTTAAATAAATTAAATTTCTTTTTGTTTTAAAAATGCCGACTAGGATGGCAACAAATCCTCTTGGTGAACCTCTGAAACCAGAGGTTGAGGAACAGGATGTCAACCTAAAAATATGCCATGTCATCTATAAGTCAGTTAAAGAAGTTAGGGTTGGAGATATTTTTTTGAGAAAATGGTAGTGCATCCTACGTGGAAGAAGAGTTTTTTCTTCATACACATTCCATTGGAGAAGCTCTTATTAGTACTTACGTTTATTCCTTATTCCTTGCAAGCTACAACCGCCGAGTATATATAGGTGCGAAAAGTACGGTATGATGACAACACAAAACGGATATTTGTGATTAATGTTAATGCATATACGTTGCATGGCAAATCTAAATATCCTTATCCAAGCCAAATTAATCGGTGAGCAGACATACTAACGAAACTGGGTGATTATGGAAATATAACTAAGGGCGGTCAATAACGCCCATAAATACGCCTGATAGTTATTTGACCATATTTAACCACTTAAAAAAAAAAATCTTTTATCGCTAATGGATAAAGGTTAAATTATTCCTAGTGAATGTTTAGAAATCTAGATTTAATCTAAAACTACTAATCCTAACCGTACATTTTAGATTTTGGGCTAGACATATATATCATCTTATATATGGGTTTATGAAAGAGAGAGGCTGCAAATTCGGGTTCCTCAGAAATTTCCACCAAGGAAAATGGTGGATTATTATGATTTTTTCTATTTGTACCATTAGGTCTAACAATCTATTTTTTTTTAGAAGTGACTTATCTCTCAAACTACAAACCAGAAATTTGTATATTTTATGTCGTTGTAAAAGCTTATAAAAGATCTACTGGACGAGTATAAATATGACTAACAAATTATATACATTTATCATAATAAAACTTAGCAACACTAATCATAATTAAGGATTATATATTTTGGAAGCATATATCATATAAAAAGATCAAGAGGGAGGATTCCTTCACACTTTTTTTCTTACACTATCTCACATTTTAGGCGTGTTTTTTTGCGAATCAAAACCAAATGTTATCGGCTTTAAAACTAATATTCAGGGATCCGCTTGTCTTGCAAAGCTCTACATCCCTGCAAAAAATGGATGCATTCCGAGACGTATAACACAACCATCTACGATTTTGAAAAGTGGAAATTTCTGAGGAACCCATGTTTGGTTCCTCTCTCTTCTATAAACCCATCAATAAGATAGTATATATTTGTAGCCCAAAACACAAGATGTACGGTTGAGATTACTAGTTTTAGATTAAATTTAGGTTTCCATATTTTATGTGAGACTAAATTAACCTTTATCCCTTATATATTACTATTAAAAGAATTTTAAAAAATTTCATTGATTTACGGTCAATTAGGCGTGGGCGATATTTTTGGTAGAAGTGAAAAAAGTATTTACCAAATCTTACGGTGAATTAATTTCACTAAGAAATATATTGAAGAAAATATTTTCGTATTAATTGCTTGCATTATTTTTGGTAATGAATTGATTTTGCAGATTTATATTCCACGTTGACTTTTCCTCTTCTCAAAAATCTTTTCACTTTTCACTCCCTATATCAATCAAAAATCTTATTACGATTGCCTTCTCTCTCCATAATATTTTGCAGCTAGTAAATTTCTTTTTCTGATTTTGTTCTCCATTGTTGGATTTTTTTCATTTGATTATTGAGAAGAAAAAATGTCAAAGTCTTGAATGGTTTAGCAATGGCTTAAGGTTTATTTCATGCTCATCGTGGAAGTACGTTTGTTGTTGTTATTTCTAAAGAAATCATGAAATCTCTCCACTTCCAGGTTCTTTCTCTGTCTTTTGGTAATTATGTGTTTAGTCGACCCAATTTTCATATACGCGTTGGTATTATCAGCCATACTTCTAACGTTGTTTAAAGAAGTTAAAAAAAAAAAAAACCTTCTACGTACGACACCTAACAAGTATTTTATGTTTTGGATCCATTGATTGGTTTTAGAATCAAAACATTCATCATCGAGAAAAGGCCGTTGTTGCTCAAGTATTTCCAGCCAACATGCAGATCAGCTCCTTTTGCTACAATTTTGTTCTTAAATTCTGACGTTCTTTGTTTGGATATTCTTTTATCACTCATGTTCAAGTGAAAAAAATACAATTACCACTAATTTACGTATTCAACGACCCGATGATAATTAAAATTCTCACTAAATATATTCTGACATGTGAAAATTTCCAATTATCACTACACTGTGAAAAGTAGAATTTTCATTTGTCACTACATTCTGAAAAGTAGAATTTTCATTTGTGAAAAATTGCAATTATCACTAGATTCTCGGCGAGAATTTTCATATTTTTGTACGTAAAAAATACAATTATCACTACATTGTGAAAAGTAGAATTTTCATATGTGAAAAACTGCAATTATCACTATATTATGAAAGCTAGAATTTTCACATCTTGCCTTTAATTATGTGAAAAAAAATATAATTATCACTACAAAAACTTCGATAAATTAATCCGCGATAAATTAATAACTTCGCTAAGATAATATTTTTTGCCGGTCCCAACTTGGGCCAGTGTATTAAATTAATAACCTCGCTAAATTTATAAGATAATAAAAATTCTAAGTATCCAATAGGGCCCAACTGAAATATAAATTAATAATCATTGTAATAGCATTACATTATTGGTGCCTTACTAAAATAAGATTCCAAAGCTGTTTGTGTTTGTTTCTCGTTCATATTTATGGAACATTGGACTTCATCTCTGATTATTTATAGTCATTTGAGGAGTTCTCGAGTGCTTTTTCATTAATTCTTTCTCTTGTTCTTCAAATAATTCTCCGCTTAGATTCACACGCTCATGGTATTGAAGAATCCATTCATAGAGAACCTTCTCTAAGTCTTGATATTTAGCCATTTTCTGCCGCTTACAAGTGATTTTTCCTTGATCACTTCAGATGTATTCCGATGGACGCTTAATTGTATTTGATATTATTCCTTGACACACTTGTATGTTTAATTTTTCAAGAAGCCATTTTTTTATTTCGGTTTGAGTCAAATTTGGATTAAAATGACTACATTCAGATAATATTTTTCGAATCTCGTCTGTTATCGTGGATTTTTTTGACACCTTTGAGATGAGAAGTATAAGCCATTGTTACACTTTTCTTTTGTGTTGTTTTTTAGTTTATTTTTAACACCAAAAGATATATAAATTTATGCACATAATATGCAATATACTATACTATATTATATTATATTATGCCAAAAATTTATTAAAAATTAGTTTCAATTGAAGATAATATCAAAGATAGCTCGAGAAACCTTTAAGTTTAACTTAAATATTTTATTTTATTTTTGAAACTTAAATATTTTATTTCGATAATTTAATAACTTATTAATTTATCGATAAATTAATACTTCGCTAAATTGATAGAATTTGGCAGTCCCAACATTATTAATTTATTGAAGTTTTACTGTACATCATGAAAACTAGAATTTTCACATTGAACCGGGCGTGGGAATTAAACAAAAGATGTAAAAAGGAATAATTTCAAGGAGAGATTTTAGGGATTTTTTAGAATAAAAGGAATTATTTTAGGGAGATATTTTAGGGATTTTTTTGAATAAACGGAACAAGAGTCAAAGGAGTAACAAAGAATAATTTCGGAGAGAGATTTTAGGTATTTTTTTAGAATTAACGGAATAATAGTCAAAGGAGTTATTTAAGGGAGACTTCGAGCTTGACTTTTGGGATTTTCCTAAATTTTTGGTTTTTGACTTCTTTTCTATTATAGACCAAAATTGGATAATTATTAATAAAAAATAATAATTGCTATAGTAAAAGATCAGTATAGTAAAACTAGTAGTTCTAAAACTAATTTTGGGTTTCTAATATACGGTATCTTAATGGTGGGTTCCTAAAATAAAAAAATTCAAAATTGGGTTAGAAATATTTTTCCCCATTTTGAAAATGAGCCGTCAAAAAAAAAAAAATTTTAACAGTTGAAATTAATTGGTAGATGGTGAGTTTAGTATTTCGCAACACACTCATTTTTGGCAGGAACGTAGAGCTTCATTAGAGGAACATATTCCTAGGATATTAGTTTCAAATCCGCTATTGTTTGGATTTTATTTACAAAAATGGCGTATAATGTGTCACATAGTGTGAAAATAACCATGTAAGGGGATCCTTTCACTTAATTTGGTAGCATAAAGAAAATACTTATTTTAGAACGGAGTAAGTACTTGTTTTCTAAATTTTGACTTCTTGATCAACAAAAATAAAGATGAGATTTATAATTAGTCTCTCTAGGATTGGTTCAGACATGTGTTAATAGTTATATGTATTGATCGTCAATGTCAAAAATCTCAAACAAGGAGAAGACACAAATTTCATCAAGATCAAAAACAAAGGAAAGTTATTGAAAGAAGTTTTTGTAACCAAATAAATAAAACCCATTTTCTCAAAAGCAAATCGGGTCACAGGTCGTGAAATATCCATCTAAGAGCATCTATTCTTACCTTATAAATAAAGAACATCTATTTAACGGCATCTAACGATCACGATTCCTTGTCAAAATATGGTTTGTCAATAGATCCGCCCTCAAAAAGAGAGAAGATAGATTTAAGAAAAATAAGGGAGAAAGAAAAAAGTTATTTTGGTCTTTTGAATATTTTAAAACTAATGTCCCCCTTTTGTCAGAGCGACTGCAGTGGTGCGAGTATAACCAAAGACCAAAGAAGGGAAAAAAGATCAAAATTTAGGTTTAGTCTGGTGTGTGACGCTACGGGTGGAAGACTAAATTTGGTGGAGCGTGGATTATATTTCGAATACCCTACATTCACTAAACATTCACTAAACATTTATTTCGAATACCCTAAATTTGGTGGAGCGTGGATTATATTTCGAATACCCTAAATTTGGTGGAGCGTGGATTAAACTAATACATCCCTTTTTAAAAATGACCAAACAATTATTTCGAATACCCTACATTCACTTAACATTTATCCGACTTGATTAAACTTAATTCTCCCTCGCGGAGTCGCGGTCAGAATGATTTTCCTTTTAATACTTCTCTTTGATAAACTGACATAATGTCTGACTTTAGTGGTTCTCTTTCATAAAAAGAATTTGTTTTGTACATGGCGTTTTTTCTCCAACTAACCAATCTCTAATACATCATAACAATACATGAAATTTTTTGTTATTAAATCTTGGACCCGTTGAACAAAAAACTTGGCCATTCTCGCATACTTATTTCAAAGGGTTTTCATTTTCTTACCACTTCATTCTTAAGTTAACCACATTTGCTTTGGCCGGTATCTTTGGACTAAACATGCCCTAGTTTTTTTATAGTCGAACCTCTTTAATTAAGCTCTAACTCTTCTCCTCTAATTTACAAGCAAGAACCACAATGTGAGAAAATCCCCAATTTTTAGAAACCCTAACATTCAATTTGAATCTATATAAAGTAATAAAACAATAATAAGGAGAAATCAGAGATACCCATTTCATGGGTTCACAAAGAACCATCATTTGGGCATACATGAAAATTTTGGGGGCATATTGAATAAGACAAAAATAGGATTAGAAATAGTGTTTTAGGGTGCCCCTTATCTAGTCATTTTTCATAATGGCAAAAATGCCCTTATTATTTATATTTTTTTAATCATTTTTAAATTAAAAAAAAAAATTTCTTTAAATTTTTTATTTTACTAATCTATGTTCGGCGGACAAGTGATATGCCGAACCTAAACATACGTAGATTCGGCTAATAATATTTCAGCCGAACTTGTGTTTTGTGAAAACATACCTAGGTTCGGCAGATTCGATAAAAAAATAGGACATCCGAATTTAATATTATTCTTCACAAAGTGAAGTTCTGCTAACATCTTCGTGTTTAATTATCAGCCGAACTGTTCATCGACACTTTCAGGATGAAAAAAAAAAAGAAGTTCGGCTGATAATTTTGATTTTATTGTTAGCCGAACTTTGCTCTGTAATTTTCGTAAAAAAAAATTCCACGCAATAAGAAAAAAAAATTAAAATTTTCAAAAAAAAAAATCAAAAAAAAAAGTTATAAAAAAAATTAAAAATTAAAAAAAAAATAAACTAAAAAAGTTAATATTAAAAATTAATTAATTAATTAAGGGTATTTAAGTAACTTAACCACTCATTAGACACCCATTATCATCCCACACTAGTTAGGGTCATCCATATGTATGCCCCAAAATTTCTATGTATGCCCCAAATGAGGGTTCTTCACAAAAGAAGTCAAATGTGATGAAATCCTCATATTTTCAGTGAGGAATTGAAAGTCTCAAGATGACCCCTAATGCATTGAAATCAACTCAAATCAACTTGTTAGAACACAATTTCATGGCGATTAAAAACATGAATTTCAACAATCAAAACCGAAGCTAAACATTCTCTATATAAAAATAGAGTTTTGTCGAGCGATGTGGTTAAACTATCAAAGAGGAAAAATCCATTCAATTGATTCTTTTTTAAATAAAAACATTTATGGGTAGTTACAAAATTCCTACCTTTTATGTTTTTGACCAATAAAATTTGAGGAGAATCTTTTAGCCCCACAATATATTACATAAAATAGGAAATCTAATAAAATCTGATAAACTCACCAAAAATATATTTAAAAAATACATCATAATATATTTTATCTTAAAAAATACGTCATAATAAAATACGTCATCGATATATTTTATTTTAAGATCGAAATTCCCAAATAAAGAAATAAACTGAAAATAAAATCACATCGGGATATGTATTTTTCATCATGATTTCATCGCAAAATTAAATCAACCATTAAAATTTAAAATAAAACTGCCAAATGTCCAATGTCCAATGTCCAGTTGCATTTCTTTTAATTAAACTAATCCTAATTACAATTCTGAACTACTAATAAGTAAACTAAATTAAAGTAATCTTAGTTTACAATAAAATTACGGTGAAATTATAAAAGTTTTGATTAAAATTCTCTATATATAAAAATAGAGTTTTTTCGAGCGTTGTGGTTAACCAGAGCTTATGGTTGATTCTGGCCCCACCATTTAAAATTTTCGACCAATATAATTAAAGTAAAATCTTTGTTCACCATAATATATATTTTCAACCAATCACATTCAAGGAAAATATTACCTAAAAAAACTAAATCTGAGAAAATCTTATAAATTACCAAATTCGTTATAAGTCACATCATGATATATTATATCCATCACGAAATCATATCAATTATAAATGAATCACGATTAAACTATATTTTTCATCATGATTCTATCACATAAAATAAAAAAATCATCAAAAAAATAAAAATCAAATGTTCAATGTCCAGTGTCCAGTGTCCGATTACACTTCTTAAAATTAAATTAATCCTAATTACAATTCCAAAGCCAATAGTTAAACTAAGAACGCGCAATTGGGGGGTGATTTTTGGGTATGAAAATACTAAAATACCCTTTGGTTAATTAAAAAACATTATGAAAAGACTATAATACCCTTTATACTAAAACTTAAAATCAAAAACCAAAACATTTATCCCCATTCTTCACACACAGTTCCGGCACTGTTAGGGTTAGGTTCTGAATTTTTTTTTTTCATCGTTCTTCATCCGTTCTTCGTCGATTAATCGTCGATTCAAAAATTTCTTCGTCGATTAACCAACCCGAATCATAAACAATGCCTCCACGAAAGAAACCAAATGCCCAATCGAACTCAACATCATTGATTGCTCTACAAAAACAAAGTGGAAAGACTTGCTAAGATTGCTCAAGAGCAAGAACACGAAGAAGCAACGTTATCTGACGATCAACTACTCAAATATATGGCTTCTGTGAGAAGGTAAGTCATTTAAAAGTACTTTGTAGGTGTTTAAATCGATCTATGGCAATGGGTTTAGGTTAGAATCGCGAAACCTAACTCAAACAGTTGAGTTTCGAAGAGTACCCTAATTGAAATGCGTATGAATACAGTGCCGGTTTTGTGTTCCGGCATTCAATCTAGGATGAATACAGTGCCGGTTTCCAACCCCAGATTAATTATAAACTGAATTTTGTTTACCGGCATTCAATCTAGGATGAATACAGTCTTAGGTTTTTAGTACTAAGCCTTGTTTAATAATAATTCGAGCATGCCGGTAGTGTACTTAAAACATACAGGAGAATTATGAATTTGTCACCGATCTTAGGCATAGAATTTTGGTTTCATTTCATTCCAGTTTTAGGTACTGGCATTCATTTGTAATAATTCGAGCATGCCGGTAGTGGACTTAAAACATACAGGAGAGTTCATGAATTTCTCACCAAGATCTGGCATAGATTTTTGGTTTCATTACATGCCGGTTTTCGGTACCGGCATTCATTTATTTTGATTCGAGCATGCCGGTAGTAGACTTAAAACATACAGGAAAACTGTCAATAATACCGGCATAGATTTTAGGTTGCATTTGTATGCTGTCGATAGTCAATGTGTACTGCCAGAACATTAAACCGGCGTGGTTTAGTTTAAGGTAGTCAATGCGTACTAAACCGAAGGTGAGTCGTCTTATATTCATTGCTTTCCGTGTGCTTACGATATAGGTCAAAAGCAAAGGAAGCCAACAAAAGAAAAAATAAAGATGATGTCACTAAGAGAAGAAGGAATGACGGTCTTGATACTCCTCAGTCTCTGCCTCCTCGAGGGAAAGACGAAGGTCGTAAGATACGTTTGGGGGCTGGTACAAGAGGGATAATTTGGGAGAGTGGTAGTGACCGTAGTCGACTTGCAAACCGTGAGCACGATGATCAAGATGAACCAGATGAAGAGGAAAGTCAATTAGCAAGTCAAAGCGAAGTTGGTGGCCCAAGTCAACAACCAACACAAGGCAATGGCAAGAAGGGCAACGTCAAAGTGAAATTTAAAGGTTCCCACCTTCCTCACATTGATGACATGATACCTGATCTTGAACGTGGTAGAATTTGGGGCGAAGCTCCGGAACCAAAAACACTATTTGGATACAAGCACTCGTGGGCTCGTACTATCTATCAAACCTATGTAAGCATTTTCTATCTTGTACATATGTATTGTTGTGTATTTATGTAAAATCTCTTAATTGTATTGTCTCTCCAAATTGTAGGATCATAAGAAGGCTGTGCGTGTTTGCCGAAACCAAGCCGCGGATGGTTGGGACTTGTCCGAGGAATGTGAAGAGGTCCAAACAATAGTAAAGGATTCTCGTCTATATGCTTTGGTTGAAAATTATGTGAAGCATGATTACATTCATCAATTGCTTCGTAGAAAGGTATCATGGTGAAACCGATACCATGCACTTCCCTTTGGGGAGATGACCTTCATCCATGAAGATGCCTAGAACATTCTAGGCTTGAATGTTATCGGCAAATCAATTGCAGAAGGAGTTGAGTCTCTGGACCTAGAATGGTCGAAGTTGCACGGTCTGACTAACAAGTTGTTTGGTTGGGACTACAAAACTTCTATGGAGAGCTTTTATGAATCCACGTCTGGTAAGACAAAGACAATCAAGTTGACGCTGCTTAAGAAGAATTTTGAAAACGCAAAGAAAAGAAGTTTGGAGGATGGATGGGACCCTAAACAAATTCGTTATATCATCACCGCTTACACATTGTTATACATCTTGGGCACTAGGGTATTCCACGACACCAATGGCAACATGGTTAGTGCGAACTACCTTCGTACTTGGATCCGTTGGAAGGTGTCTATGGATATTCTTGGGGCACCGCGTAATGGCACATTTGATGATGGAGATGAGGAGGGCCTCTAAGGCTAAAACCAACCAATTTGTCGGGAATTTCACTCTACTGCTGGTAAATTTGTTCTTAAACTTATGTTATTATGTATATTGTTCATATGTACTCTTATCATGAACTTAGAAACAAAACTTATTGCTTCACATTGGAATAGGTGTGGGCTTATGAACACTTCCCAACCTTGTTCAAGGCCTACCCCTCCTTGAAGATCATATACCTTCCATAACCCGATACGCCTCTAGCTAAGAGATATGAGTTCAACAATACTCCAAAGCCTGGTAACATAGGTCGACTGATTGATATGAGATTGACTTTGGACGCAATGAGTACCAAAGATGTTGTGTTCGACCCTTACAAGGAGGCTAGAGGAAACCGCCAGGTTTTGAGGTTTGGTAATGTTGCATTTTACCATGGGCCGTTGTTCCACCCAAAAGGATACGTTATGGCTAATCCTACGCGTGTGATGCGTCAACTTGGATATAAGCAATTAGCACTTTTCCAGACGGCCGTTTTTTAATGTTTTGATCTCGACCTTTCTCGGTGCTATTCAACTCCAAATCGGTTGCATGTAGAGTATGTTCCAAAACCGGACCCAACAGATTGGAGGGATAGGGAACCACGTCGTTTGGTAGATATTAGTCAGTGGGAAAAGTTGGAGATTGCTGAAAACGGTGATGAAGTTGATGCCGAATACATGGAAGATTACCTGCAATGGTCACATCCTTATGTCGTCCGCCCGGATGACGTCCAAGTTCCTCCCCAGAAAAACCCTCCTGTTCCAACTCCCGCATAGGCACCACCTACGATGACCCAACTTAATAAGACCGTTGGATTGCTTGTAAGTATTGTTAATTACTTCGTCGTTTAATATACACATAATCTTATATGTATACTAATTATGTGTTTGATATATTAAACTAGCGGCGTCGGCTTGGCAAGTTAAAGAAGGTGTTGGGTTGCAAGTACCAGGAAGGAGAGGTGCTGTCCCTTGAAGAAATGAAGGAATTCGAGGAAAAGCTTGATAGAATTGAAGAAACCAACCCTAGTGCAAAAGCTTTGTTCGGGGAAACTAAGTACAAACCGTCCCAAAAAGAAGCAAAAGACCACCCAGTGATTGAAGTCTTTAGTTGTGTTTCTTTTTTTGGATGGTGGTTATCACGTCTTGAACAATTCTGAACTTGTTTTCGTTTGTACCTCGCGGTTAACTCTTTAGTTGTTTGGTTTGGTTTGGTTTCGGTTTAGGATACCTGGATTAAGAACATTTGATAGCAGCATCCAGTTGTTTGGTTTATGTTGAACATGTTTTGATTTCTAGTGATTCGTTTATGTTGAACATGTTTTGAACATGTTTTGATTTTATCCTTGCGAGATTTTTTTGCCCCTTTTACGGCATAGATAAGTTCGAAATTGTGTATAAAACCAATAATTTTAGATCAATGGATCAATAAGATTAAAAATTCCATTCTCATGTATAGATATTCGAAGGTACCCCAGGCATAGTAGTATTTTCTAACATCTATGCCAGGTTTTATGATATTTTCAAATTTTCATAGTTGTCAAAACCAGACTTGTAAAATTGAATACTTCTATGCCGGTAGTCTGGTAGTTTTGAATAAAAATCCATTTCGAATGCTCTTTTATTTTATTCCTAATTAATCTATTACATTGGATTTGAAACTTTTAATTAAAACATGCTAAAAAACATGGCATGCATTGCATTTGGTTAAAGATAATCTATTTCCATCCCTTTTCAACAATTGCGGAACCTTTGAGCCTTTCTCGAACCTCTTCGAAGACATCGTCCGGGAGGGGGGTGTCAAGGATCAGCTTCATTGGTTTTTCTTCTCTTTCAACATATTCCTTTCCCTTCATATAACACCCATCACACCCATCGATTGGCTTGCATTGGCCCTTGTGGTTTTCTCTTGACTCGCAAGTTGAACGACTTTGTCAAACCATTGAAACTCATCGCACTTTGGGTGATTCAAACACCTTAGAAACATTCTTCCATTTTCAGCATCATCCGTTTTTGCAATCCAAAACCGGCATGTCCCATCACAGCTTCTACACTTTGAATAAATAAAAGGACAGTCCATGGCTAGATGAGAAGGTGACTTGCAAATTTGACACTTGCAATGATGACTCTGTAAGAGAAGATTATATTAGTCGTGTGTCATAGTAGTGAAGATCATATTGTTAGTAAATCTACTTACTTTGCAAATAGAGGAAGATGATGAATCCCCCATCCTTTGTGAAGCTTAAACCGTGCTTGCTTTCTTGAGAGAATGATTTTTGTTATTTGGTTGCTGGTTTGTGTAGATTTTTCCAAAGGAATGGGGGTATTATATAGAGATAAATCTCCAACGGTCTTATTTTTCAAAAAACTAGTCGTTTTTTTTTTAATTTAACAACTACCGGCATAGTCGTTATTCTAGATTGAATGCCGGTTCCCGTTACCGGCGTTTCAAAGTGTTTTGAAACCATGCCGGTATTGGTTGCATATTTGGCCCAATCTCTGTTAAAAAATTTCCTAGTACCGGCACTGTAAGCATGATAAACCATGCCGGAAGCATAAGCCGGCATCCTATTTCACGGATACTACAATGCCGGTTGTGGCGATTTTCAAAAAAACTAGTCGTTGACGTTTTTTCTCTATATAAAGAGAGCTAATTCTTGGACCCAAAAACTCGTGTTCTTATATATCTCCTTGAGCATCTTATCTTTGAAACCCTAAACCCTAGAATAATTATCAATAAATAGCTTCGTATAGTACCTAATCCACCATACAACCAATGGCATCGTTTGACTCGGAGGAAGATTTAGCAATCACCCAAGCATGGTACGCTAAAACTCGTCCTTCAACTATAGACAAAGACGCGGGATTCCATGTGGTTGAAGATTTTTAACAAATTTATTCACGATTACGATAACCCGATAGGAAGAACTGCTCAACAAATCGAGCAACGACACGACATCATCCTAAATGCTGTGGTTGATTACCTAAAAATGAAACACCGGATCGAGCACGCTAGCCACAATAGATTGTCCCCTCAAAAACTCGTAAGTATCTCCATGATTAGTTGGACACAATCTACTCTTTTTCAAATTTTATGTAACAAACAAAGTTTGTGTGTTGTTTTTGTAGCATCAAGCCGTGAAAACGCGTTACTTACAAGAAAAGGGAGAACCGTTCCTGTTTGAAGCCAACGTGAACCATATTGTAACCAAAGTCACGGAGTACCACCAGTTGGGTGAATCGGAAATGGATTCTTCTTAAGAAGATTGATAGTTTAGTGTTATTTGCTTAGGTTTTAAGGGTATCTAGTTAGGTATTTCGTAAGGTTTTGTGAGTATATCTCTATGTAAGCCCTCACGAGACTATAACTCGTCCACTTGGGCCACCAAGTGGTTTAAAGGATTGATGCACGTGCTAAGTGCATTCGTTGTTCCGTCGACAAGGATTACGTTCGAAATAAATTATAGTTTCAGGCTTAGTATGTAAACATATTTCAATTGCCTAATGGTAACGACGTGCAATGTAGTATTTTAATCTATGCCGTAATACGTGCTTAGGCATGTAGGTTAAGCTTATACCAATGCCGGATCGTTCAAAATTCAATGCCCAGCGGCTATTTTTTTAAACAACAAACCGGCCTTATAGTGCCGGCGTTGATTTTACTTCACTGACAATGCCGGCACTAAATAGCCGTTGTGCAATCATCCATATAATGCAATTGATTCACCCATTTCACTTGATACCTCCAATGGCAAATCCATCAGCAACTACCGATTTCATTATTGCCCTGGAAAAAGACAAACTTAGGAAAAACAAACTATCCACTCGGATGGGAAATCAATTATCATCCTCCATCAACTCAAATCCATCAACAAAAACATATTTCATCATTGCCTTGGAAAAAGAAAAACTCAAGAAGAACAAACTATCCACTCCGTTGGGAAATCAATTATCAACCACCAACTCAGTTTCCCTTATACTAGAAAAACTAAAAAGGAAGGGAGACACCACCAAGTCAATTGCCGCAATGGAAGAAGAGATACTTAAGAGGAAAGAGAAGAAAGAAGAGGAAGCAAAGCTTGAACATTATCGCAAAAGAAGCTAAAGAAATCCTTGAACGTCAAAAACAATCAAAGATAGAAGCGGATGTGGAGGAAAAAACCGAGTGGATTAAAAATTACTACATAGTATCGGATTTCCAAGAAGATCACCGCCCTTCGAATCTTTTTGGGGTCTTGTTAGGACTGGTCCTTACATGAATAACTACTTGGAAGGTAAGAAAGGCCGAATTGATTACGGTGATCTCTATGTACAAAATCGAACAATTGCACTCATAAAGTTATGTCGCAAATACAACGAGTTTCTTGCAAGATACAGAGGGAATAGGTTTCAAGCTCAGGACGCATATACCAAGTGGAGAAAAGAGCCTTTTAGGCATTTTGAAGCTGCTTTGCTTATTGAATCGCGTTCCAAGAACTAATGTTAATTGCAATTGGTTTGATTTAATGTTTTTAAGTTTATTTCCTTAAGATTATGTGGAAAATGTTATTTATTTCATCAATTTTCTTTCCTTTGCCGGCATTGAAAAATACTTATTGTTAGAGTACCGGCATTGAATCGTTCCATTATTCAATGCCGGCAGTCTGATGGTTACAAATACAAGTTATGTGGCAGTTATAAACTCATTCATTCCACTTATTTGACGGTTACAAACTATTTTATCCCACTTATTTGACGGTTACAAAATCCTTAAAACCAGTTTATGCGTCGGTTACAAATTCCTTCATTCTATTTAAGTGACGGTTATAGAAAGGAAATCATTCATTCTCCATTTTTATTCAATCTCCCTTTTTGTTTCATCTTCTATATCAAATACAATGGGTCGTCGCAAACCTCGTGAAAAACCAATACCCAATCCTGAAGAATCATTGATGAAGGTGGTAAATCGAAATCAAAAGCGCAAGAACTGCTGAAAGAGTCGATGGTGAGGCGAGAATAACAAATTTGCTTAGGTAAGTGATGTATATGTTGAATTGAATTTTTTAATTTTAGGGTTTATCCGATAGTAGAAAACACAAAGTGAAATTATGTTGTTTAGTCTTTCTACTACACTAAAAGTAATTTTTAAAATTCCAATTTGAAGCTCAGTTGCATGTTTGATTCGCGGTATAATACAATTTGAAAATCATGCCAGATTTCATGTCTTGAATCCCGATTTTATTGCATGCGTTTACTAAGCATACATATTTAATTGAATACCATACCCGATTAGTTGTCCCGGCTTTGTTTATTTCATCAATACTATGCCGTTTTCATTAGCCGATTTTGTTAAAATCTCTCGTACTAAAATCCATTGTACCAAGGCATTTAAAATTTCTATATAACAATGCCGGTCCCCAAGTCCGGCACTGTCGATATGTTAACTTACTATGCCGGATTCCTGTTGAACAAAAAGTTCATTCTCTGACTAAAATTCAAAGACAACCGACATAGTATTTTAATTTATTATTATGCCTGCACCTTAGTCGGAACTTAAGTTAAGTTCGATTTCTATGTCGGAAGGCAACATATATAACTCAGTTTACATATTGGAATACAGGTCTAGAGCAGCAGAAAAGAACAAAGGAAAAGGCAAAGTTGTTTTAGAAGCAAAAAGTAAATCTTCTCGACGTAGCCGTCCTGATCCGGCTACTGCTAAGGTCACAATTCGAGATCAACCTATACCAGCAGTGATGATGATGATGAGTGGGAAACATATCATGTGCCCGAACGAGCCGGTGGCTCGTCCTCCTGGCAGGCTGGTCCTCAGGACGGACAGATGATGTCGGAGTTGAATCCCCTAAGGATAATGTAAAGGCACCTCCATCCCACTTTCCTGATAAGTATGACATGATTCGAGACCGCGATGATGGCAAACATTGGGGTGAACCGATAAACCCGCAACTATTATTTGCCTACAAACACTCTTGGGCTCGCTGTATCTATCAAACTTATGTAAGACGATTGCATCTTCTTATTATATTACTTATCTGTGATCAAGTGAATTTAATTTACTTTGGTGTGTTTTTATAGGACCACGCGAACGCCTTCCGTGTTAGCCGCCATCGAAAATCGGATGTATGGCCTTTGAAGCTTGAGTGTGACGCTGTTAAAGCAATAGTCAAAGCATCTGGCTTGTATCCCGCAATAAAAAATTATGTGGCCACTGATATCGTCACGGCGAATTGCTTTTTGGAGAGGTTTTTTGGTGAAACTGATACCATGCATTTTCCTTTTGGCGAGATGACCATCATCCCTGAAGATGTCCAAAGGATAATAGGTCTTTAGGTTCTTGGAAAAGCCGTTAAAGTAGGAGATGACTCTAAGGACTTGGAATGGGACAAGATCTATGAGATGACTAAAAAGTTGTTTGGATGGGACAAGGAAACCACTTTGGCAAATATGTACAAGACTAGGCGTTCCCAGACAAAGACTATCACATTCGTCAAACTCATTGAATTGTTTGGGAACACGAAGAACAAGGAATTGAATCCAGAACAAGTCCAGCAAACTGCCACGGATTATATGTTGTTCATCTTGGGCACAACTATATTCCCTGACGCCAATGGTAATAGAGTGCATATGAACAACCTACAATACTTGGATCCGTTGGAAAAGGTTCATGAGTATTCATGGGGCACTGCTTTCTTGGCACATTTTTTGGCAGAAATGTGTCGAGCATCTAAGGCGAACGCCCGTCAATTTAATGGGAATTTCACTGTACTTCAGGTATAGTCAAGTACTTATTTTTTTGATTGTTGTCATTAAATTTGTTAGTTTCCAATTATTTATTTTCTAATACATTTCATTGGAACGAACTTTCATTGGCGTAGGTGTAGGCGTATGAACACTTCGTAAAATTGTTCATACGGTATAAAGGATTGAAGACTTTCACTGAATATCAAGAGAATAGTCCCCTAGGTCAGAAATACTACTTCGACAATACCCCAAGGCCCAATAACAAAGAACGGTTATTAGCAATGAGATTGGCTTTGGACTCGGTGGATGTCCAAGATGTTGTGTTTGATCCATATAAGAATGCCAGAGGAGTTCACTTGCAAAGGCGTGACAATGTTTCATTTTACAACAGACCGTTATTTCATCCAAAAGGATTTATTATGCACAACCCTCGCCGTGTAATGCGCCAACTTGGGTACAAGCAGAAAAATCTCACGGACACATCTTATCAGAAATTCTCTCATGACTTTCCTCAATGCCAATCGAATGAGAACCATACTCTCGTAGTTTACGACCCAAAACCTATTCTTGCACATTGGAGTGAAAGGGAAGAAAAGGGACCGGTGTTGGATAGGGCTGATTGGGAATTGGCCGAGAACGGTTATGAGAGTGAACCAACCTTCCTAAGAGGCCATCGGAAGTTCACGCATCCTTATGTTGTACGCCCGATATCGTAGTTGTTCTCTACCACTATTACATCCATCCACAACTCCGAAAACTGTACCTGCACTTGTACATCTCGTTACGTTGTTGGTACGTACGTCTTGTTCATTACCATTCTTTTTACTTTATGTCCATGAACTTATACAATTGTACATACTAAGTACATGTTTAAAATTTCCTTAACAATCGTCGGATTGGAAATTTGTCGAAGTTCTTTAAGAAAAAGAACAAGAAAGGAGAGGTCTTTGACCCAAAAAAGAAATGGAGAACGTCGAGCAAAAGATGGACAAAATTGAAGATCCGAAGGCAAAAGACTTGTGGGGCGAAAGGAAGAAGAGGGTACACAAGAAGTCAAGAACCGAGTGATCGTGTGTTTATTCTATAGTATTAGTTTGGTTGAACAATCTAGTGTTGGTTTATGTTTGTTTGTGAGTCTTGAACAATGTGTTTGTGTGTCTTGCTAAACTCTTTGCTTGACTTGGTTTATGTTTGATTTGTTTTCGGTTTGGAACCACATAACTTGGGAGTTTGTTATTGTATACAATCTAGTATTTTTATTATATTTATTATGTTGATAAACTTGTGTCAAATTACCTCATTTACAGAGTTTGAACGCGCCCAGATAACTTAAATTTCTAAGTTTTTCATCCAAACCTAAAAGCATGCTCGAGAACAAGAACAACAATGCCGGTTCTCTAAAAGACAGAGTTCCGGTATTTATTTGTGTTTGCATACTTGTGCGGTTTACGTAATCTCCATGATAAATATGATTTTGACAGAAAACCTAGCATAGTAATGGGGTTAATTTCAATGCCTAGGAAATGTCACTTATTTCTCTGGAAGTTTTTTGTGCATTTCCTAAGCATGGTTTCAAACGAAATTCTACGCTGTACACAAGTTCCCGGAGTTGTAAATATAAAACACAACTATCTGGCATAGCCATCAAAATATGATTTAATGTTTACAATTCAGACTTACAAAAAAAAAAAACGTTGCGTACTAGTGAACCACATAAATCCAAATCACTCATCGTCGCCTCCACACGTAATGGGTTGCATCTTCTCCTCTTGGATCGGTTTTTGATAAGGCCAACGCATCCAAAATTGGTGATTCTCCTCATACGATGCCATCCATCCCTTCCAGGATATTGGGATCTAGACCCTTGTTTTTAATCATCCCACAAATAGGTGGCAATGGACAATTTTCTTTGAGTTTTAGAATAACGAAATGATTACTGTTCACGAACGCCAAAACAACTCTTCTCTTCTTAAGGGATCCTTCGCATTTTTGCCACTTTGGGGTAAATGTTACTTCTACGGTGGGGGTAAAATAATGAACAACACATCTAAATGTATCCGCCACTAGATGCCCACAAAGCGGCATTCTCATCCAATATTCAGAAGGAAGAAAGTTCATCTGTTGCTCGGGCCCCAATACTTGAGCATGCATATCATCAAACCCCTCGCCTACACCAAGCAATTGCTCATAAAAGCTCCTTTTGTTCACAAGTTGTTCGGCAATCCTCATTCTAGCATATTGGCATGGTGTCATACCTCTACTAACCGCCGTGTCAAAGATTCCTAATTGTTCAGTCACAACATGATAGCCACAATTTCCATCTCCGTCGACATCATCCGTATATAAAATATACTCGCGAATAACCTCGGGAAGTTGGTCTATGTAAGACTTGTATCTTGGTATGATAACTTCTAATTGTCCTACCTATTCGGGATCCTTATACATCTTCATATTACCCTTTTGTAACAATAATATATCCAAACCATCCTCTGCAATCTCTAAACTTGCAATGTCTTCGATATGTGATGGGAGTCCGTACTTCCTTGGCCTACCCCTTCCCCTTAGAAATAAAACCACATCAACTTTGCTATCACTTTGGTTTGTCACCACCTTAGCCTCGCCACCTTGTTGTTCTTTGTCACTTGATGATGATACCTTTGGCGGCCTACCCCTCTTCTTTGGAACCTCCGCTAGATCGACTATGGGTATGGCTTCGGAATGCTCACATTGTTGTTCTTTGACACTTGATGTTGATACATTTGGCGGCCTACCCCTCTTCTTTGGAACCTCCGCTAGATCGACTATGGGTATGCTTCGGAATGCTCACCTTGTTGTTCTTTGACACTTGATGTTGATACATTTGGCGGCCTACCCCTCTTCTTTGGAACCTCCGCTAGATCGACTATGGGTATGGCTTCAGAATGCTCACCTTGTTGTTCTTTGACACTTGATGTTGATACCTTTGGCGGCCTACCCCTCTTCTTTGGAACCTCCGCTAGATCGACTATGGGTATGGATTCGGAATGCTCACATTGTTATTCTTTGACACTTGATGTTGATACCTTTGTCGGCCTACCCCTCTTCTTTGGAACCTCCGCTAGATCGACTATGGGTATGGATTCGGAATGCTCACATTATTGTTCTTTGACACTTGATGTTGATACCTTTGTCGGCCTACCCCTCTTCTTTGGAACCTCCGATGAGTTGGCTTTTGGTGTGGATACGGATTCCTTCGTTTGTTGTTGACTTAGCGGTTCCTTCATCGGCCTACCTCTTTTGTTTGGAACCTGCGCTTCCACAAACCTCTGTTCCGAAATCTCACATGCGGTTAGATCTCGTTTCTTACTTGCCGCGAGTTCTTCTTCACGTTGAGTCATTTCTTTCAATTCTACCTTTTGTTTTTTCCTTTTTGTTTTAGTTTGTGGTCTTCCTGTTGGATCTCCCTTTCTTGGCTCTTCGCTTTGGGCGATCCATGGACGAGTAATTAGCCTTAGTTGGCTCAACAAGACTTGTCGGCTAACTGAGGTGCCACATGAGTAAGCTTCGAAGAATTCCTTTGCTTTGTTCGTATCCCATGGAGATTGCCCTGATCCCCCGAAGGGGGGTCGAAAGATAGTTGCTTCTAAAACGGATCAATGACCTCAATAGGTATCGCTTCTTCATACTTCACAAGCATATGACGACACGGAAGCCCCAATGAAGACATGTCGGGACAAATACACACATCACCCGGTTTTTCGTAATTTTTCTCATATTCCATTTGTCTCATCATATGTTTTATTGCCCAATGAGAGACGTTTAATTCTATTCCTTGGAGAAACTTACCATAACGAAGAAATGAAGTCATCCTTTCCATTGAGCTTTTCTCAAAAGCCTCCTTGATCCTATTGATATCTTGCTTAAAGTATTGCTCCATTGCCTCGGTGACCGTAACCACATTGCCTTGACCGGAATGGATGAGATCTTTAAATCTCCCATGAGCGGCCTCAGCTGCACTAGTTGCTTCAGTCTTGAAGTGTCTATACCGGTTTGTCCATGCACGTACAAACTTTTCCTTGAACTTATCCAACCATTGAGTCCGACAATACCCGGACGGCGGTGGATAAACTTCGTTCCAATCGGATATAAACTTCTCCAATCTCTTTTCGTACATAACCTCGGTAAGAGACCAATAAACTTTCTCCTAATCTCTTAGAAATTCCAACCACTTTTTATGATTTTCCGCATGTTCTTTGTCCACTATCTCCTTTATCTTGCCTCTCTCATCTTCTTCTTCTTCGGGGGATAGTTTGTTCTTTCGAACATCTTCCTCTAGTTGTACCATCATTCTCTTCTTAATATCCGCCTTTGCGAGGTTCGAACAAGGCATGGCAAGTTTTTATCACATTATTACGTATATGATATGTACATAGGAAATTTTATGTGCGTCCTAAAGACGTCGGATATTGCTTTCATTAATGCGTCATCGTTATCGATTCGATGACCCTCGGAAGTTGATTTTCCCTAAGAACAATTTCAATTGTCGTAATGCCCAATGATAATTATAGTCCCTCTCGTTTTCCATTAAACACCAAGCCAATGCGAATATTACCTTGTCCGAGGTTTGCCCCATGATGTTGAACAACGGCATATTGTATTTGTTTGTCTTGTAGGTGCAATCCATCAAAAGAACACCACAACATGTATTTGCCAATTGTGAGAGCAAAGGATGCGAAATGAATATTTGAAGGGGCTTCTCGTCCGGCCCTCTTTTAATGATACGCGTGTAGTTGTGATCCAAAACTATCTTCTCAAATTCTTGCATAACGCTCCTCCCTTCTTATTCCACCTTTCTAATAGTTGCTTGTGCGGCATAAATTGTACGTAGAGAAGACACGTTAGTCTCATCCTTTTCCTTGAAGCCTCTGAGAATTTGTCTCGGTTTGATAAGTGCTTTGGTCAATCTCTTTACATCCTCGAACTCGTCAGGTTTTAGCTTCGCAACTAAGGAGTGACCAACAAAATCTTTCGGATCCCGGTGGTTATGACAGCCACACAAAAACTCACAATCCCAATTGTTTATGTCATTTAAACGAAATACAAGCTTAAACGGGCAATTATTCTTCCTCGTACGAGTCTTGTATACCCTATTAGTCTTCTTTGGATACACATAATCCTTTCTCTTGTGGCTATTCTTTTCCTTGTATTTCCCACTTCTCTCACAAGCCATCTCAAAACGCCTATTCGAACCTTCGGTATTCTTCACCAACACACACATGTTCTTAAGGGCCGTCTCTTTAGCCCAAGCGATTGCTTCTTTTCGATCTGTTATTCCCTACATAAGAACAATTTCGCATTCATTAGAAGGTTCATTACTAGCAATCCATTAGTAATGTTCAAGATACTAGGTGAAAAGTATTCTTTGGTTACATACGGGAGGGATTTTATAGTATTCGACGTATCCCGATAAAGCGGCTCTGCATTTGTTGGATTAATATATGGCACCACCTAAAGATCGAATGCAAATTATTTCCAAACACAATAACAACACTATGCCTAAACCATTACTGGCATGCTGACCATTGTTCCTAAGATAGTCTAAGTTAACCAAAACGGAAGACAAAATTTGAAACCTATTCCGGCGTATGTGTTTCATAAGAAAACAACGCCGGAAGCAAGGATGCCGGCATAATCGTAACCTATTGTTCCAAGCCGGTACACAATTCCGGCATTGAAAATAATTGATATTGAATGTCGGAATTTGGCTTTGGAAAAAATTTATCCCTGCATGTTTTTTTGTAGGTGCCGGCATTATCGATATTGATGGTACCACGCCGGTACCCAGTTCCGGCGTTGATGTTTATAAAATTTCAATGCCGGTTTTTGGTTTGAGATGGAATTGTTTCCTGTATGTTTTTCATGCGGTACCGGCATGGTAACTTATCAATGAAACCATGCTGGTTGAATATTCCGTAGTATATTCCTTGTTAGGTAAAAAGGTTAACTATGTACCGGCACAGTTTTTGGGTAGAATACTATGCCGGGTTTATTATTCAAAATGGGGATATCAGTTTATCGGTGTGGTCGTAGTATGAATACAATGCCGGGTACCTTGACTACCGTGGTATTCATACAACGAGGTTTTTCGATTGAAAAAATGGCGGGTTTCAAGAAAAAAATCGATTTTTCGACATCTTAGCAGCTTTACCTGTGTCTTTGGGGATGCTAGTATGTTGTGCAAGTTTACTTTCTTGTGTTGGTTCTTCAAGAAACTCTCCATACTCGTCAAAATCATCATTTAAGGGTGTTGGCTCAACAAAGAGTTGCAATTGTGAGTTGTTGTCGTTAGGCAAGATTCAAGATGTGATCCTTGTTGTAGTTGAGCTAAAGATTCAAATTCAGCGACAATTCTCTCTTCACAATCATCCTCCATTTTTCCCAAAATATTTCCCTCACAAATTATTTTTCCCTCCTTCTACTCTCACCTCACTAACCCAAATTCAAATAAAACACACACTAATCATTTATAAAAAATCTTAAGATTTTTCCTAATTATTATTAACCACTAAACCTGATTAGTGAGGGGTAAATTAGGATTTAAAAAAATATCTAGATAAGGGGTGACCCCGAATTGATATCTGGATCCAGATTTTGTCATTTTCTTATATCCCCCAATTCCTTTTTATATCCCCCAATTGCGCGTTCTAAACTAATTCTTATTACATATTTACAATTGAAATGAAAATAAAAACTACTCTTCAAATTTAGACAACGATTAAAATTTAAAATAAAAATACCTGGATGGTCACCCGACGATCAAAGTTTACTTATCTTGCGGCAAAACAATTGGCAAATCCTGTCAAATAATCAAATATATAATCATTAAAAGGAAAAAAATACTAAGCAAAATTTTAAACATGAATCCCAAGCAGTAGCAGCAACAACAACAATAAACAAAAATAAAACGAGTTTCAAGATTATTTTTCTTAATATCATTTATTTCAGAGATAAATAAAATAGTAACTATTTCTGGCGTGCAAGATATGCTAAGTATTTTTTTTATCGACAAAAATATACCAAAATATAATTGGGGGCTAACTAAATTCGTAAAGTTATAGATTTCCATTATTATTTTTCATTTCCATTCGATTAGAAAAAAAGATTAGATACTCAAGATATTTCATTTTTTTGAAACTTTTTGTCCAAACATAGAAAAACTACGATATTATTAGAACAGATTTATATTATTTCCAAACAAAGATTTTATTCTATGGAATTTGTCGGTCGGGTGTCTCTCAATATAAAGCATTCCATGCAAAAGCCAAACCCTATTATCCACTGTGCTTCTCTTCCTGAATTTATTTTTGTTCACGCGGTTCATGATTTTATTTGTCTGATCTATTTTGCCATTTTGTTTTGCAGGTACCCTCAATCATTCGCCTATTTTACACCTCTTTTGCTCGATCATGCACATGTTGTAACCGTGCACACATCAAGATCAAGCAATATCAAGGTGTAAACTCATTACTTGATTTTGCTTTTTTTTTTCTTGAAGAATTTTCAATTACAAACATGATGACTGTTTTACGTTATGCAGGTCTTATCGATAATCGATGCATCAAAACGAGTTTAGGAAATCTTATTATTATTTATTAATTTATGCCGTCACTGCTTCAGCTGTTGCTAAATCAGGTCAAAAAGGTTCGTTCAATTTTCACTGATTTTGCTCATATGATGTTTATTTTCTCTTTTCATGTTTTTTTGTTGTTGCCCGACTAAAATCAAGGTAATTTACTGATCGTGCCCAAATGATTATTTTATGTTTATTTTCTCTTTTCATGTTTTTCAATTGTTGGTTTGGTTGACTAAAACAAGTTAACTGAAGTGAACAGACTTGAACACAAGGGTGTTTTTCCCTCGGTTTACGAAAATCAAAAGGATTTTTTTCTTGGATAATTTGTTTTTCCAAAAGGATTTTTTAATTATTTAAAAACATACTTATAATTTAATTAGCATGAAATCGAGAGCATTTGAAAATGGCAGTAAGAACGAGAAAACAAAAAATGTGTTATAATGATTCATGAATGGGTTTTCATATTGTTTTCCTTAATATCATTACATTAAAAACAAATTCTAAAAATATGCGTAAGAGATAAAACGAGATGGTCATTTAGATTATTTTTTTGTCAAATAAACAAGTAGATTTTATTATATTTTCACTCCAAACATAGTTATATTAGACAAGAAATACTATTTACCCGTTTTTAAAGCAAACTATCCAAAAAAAAAGGATTTTTTAATTAGGTAAAAATATAGTTATCATTTATTCCAAATTAGATACTCCGTGATCTTTTCCTGGCACAACCTCTCCCCTATATAAAATGGCCGAGCAAACAAAATACCATCGGTCTTTTTCTTCCTGTTTTTAATTATTTTAATTTTCTTTTGATCATTAAGGTTAATGGCTGGATAAACTTTAGCTAGGCTTCTCCTTCGGAAACAACTCATTGGTTTTTTGTTCAAGATACTGATGATGCAGAGACGCGACAGATTTATCTGGTAACGGATTTTATTTTATTTTTCTTTTCCTCTTGCCTCTACAATGTTCCATTACTATCACTACTAGAATCAAGCCAAAAGAACAAAAAGTCCCAAAATCAAATCCTGAATCCCCGTGAACCAGTATAACCCACACTAAATATGTAACTTTTTTCTTAATTACTACGTGCTCCAGTCAAGTCCCAAAGGGTCCAGTTTCTTCTTCTTAAGTGCTATGATGAGCAGTCAGGATAAAATAATGGAAGAACAACATAAGAATGATTTGAAAATTCGAGAGAATAATAGCTGGAATGGTTCCTTCTTTTTCTCTTGGTATGCTACTTCTCTAGGCATTTTAACTTTCTTATTAATAGGTTTTTTTACTTTTCTTTTTGTAAAGTTGATATTTTTTTATGTGTTTTGTGGTGGTAGTCATTGAAGATTTGTTTACGCAGTATGTCCGCGAGTGGCAATCTTGGTTGAATGTTGTTAGCATTAGATTTGTTTACGAAACTAGAATTTTATTTAGCATTAGAGCAGCATTTTTTCGTCGTATAGAGCATGCATGTTATGTTTGTTTGATGATGATGCGAAACAAAATAACTTTTCCGTAATATTTTTCGGACGTGCAGCATCCCTACATGCAATATGATTCTTCCCCTCACAGAATTTTTTTAAAATACGTCCATTAAACTGTCGACCAAAACCTGTATGATGGTTCCATTACTGATGAATTACTTCATTTCAATTTCGATTGGGTCCATATTTGTCGATGTTGTAACAATATCGTTCCTGCAAAAATAGAATCTTTCGTGGTGTGCTTATGTGTGTGATGTATGTGTACGATAGGCAAGGAAATGGCATGCCAAAACCCAGATCATAGAGTGAGCTACTCAAAAAGAAACGTGTCGCTCGGGATACACACCATCCACAAGATATGACATACGGGAAAATATTGTTAAAATATGAGCGACTAAATGGGAAAATAAGTGGGAAAAAATATCCCTTCCAATGTACCTACATGTGTCTCTAGCTTCCCTCTCTGGCAGTACGTACAATTTTGCATCGTAAATAAACTACGATAAAGTTTATAAATATGGTATTCCCCTTAAATATTTTGTTTATGCCTTGATTTGTACATATTACATCCATTATCCATATAGAACAAGGGTGGGGATGGAATGGTAACTGGAATACCAAGATGTGAAACTTTTTAAATGTAGATGATTTTTTTTTGTAAAAAGATACATCTTTAAGAGATGAGATCTTTTTAAAAAAATTGTTGGTGTATTATGTCGGGATATCTTCCGTGTCTCCTGTGGAACCCACTTTAAACGATATCCCAACAGTAGAATTGTTGTTTTATATAAATGGAAACAAATATGCGTGTATCGGTGGATACAATCTAGGTATGAAGTGAATATATCTTACGGATATAGTGGATAGCTTTATTTACATAAAGATTTTAAAATATTGGGAGTTACTTTAATTTTTGTTAATGTTAAATGTTTCTTTGTTTTATTTTTTGTTAATGAGGAGTGCTTACTTGACATGATAATGGATGGAAATGACCAGATAAAACATGAAGAACTTCTTTCAATAAATTCCATAGTGTTTTTACACACACGTAGGGAGCTCTTTATCATCCAACCGTTCAATCCAGCCTGTCAAATCCTACGAAATGGGAGCCTGTCAACGGATCCCTCCTCCATTATTGTAAAGAAGGAAAATTCTATTGAGTATCGAAGAGCCAAAAGAATTTAGGAAAAATACCAAGAGAAAGTAGATTGTTTTGTTTTTCTTCATTCCCGCATAATTTACGAGTACAAGAAAACTATATGACTCGCACCGCAATTCATCTAGACGTAGAGTCACTCAAGTGTATTAATTTATGGGTTTATGTTATATGTCTCGGATATACATCCATACATATTCTAAAATTCACATATTCATCCTATAATTCACACTTATTTCCATGTAAAATTATTTTTAGATTTCTACAAAGAGAGAGAATAGGTCATTAAGTTACCAAAGAAATTAAATCAATGTTCAATGTTCATTTTACCTCAATAAAGTACCAACAAGATCTCATGACATAATTGAGATGGAGAAACTTATAATGAAGTATATTGAAAAATTTGATAAATATCAAAATCTGAAAAAAAGGATTGGAGCAACATAACTTTTAGTCAATTCATGAAGTTATAATAAGCATTGTAGTATTTGTTCATTTTGGACTACAAGTCCATGATATATTATTTTTTTTCTTCTATTGCTTAGGTTTTTTTGGGAGTTTGTTAAAATCTTTTATTAGGAATTATTTTTAAAACATTGATCTTCTAATTCATAAGCGAAAAACAGACCCGTGCATTGCACGGGTGACAAACTAGTTAGATCAATAATACTACAAAAGCTTTGATTACAATTAGATCAATAATCAAAATTTAAAATCTAAAATACATAGAAAAAAAGTCTAAAATACATAGAGTTCGAATTCTTACATGTAGATTGAAGCGTGCTTCCTCTACGACAAAAAATAATAATAATTGAATGATTGTTAATCCTGTCAAATAGTCGAATTACAAGATATTTAGTAGAAAATCTTGATGATATGAAGTAAAAATTTTAAAACGAGAGAAAAAATGACATTATTAAAAACTGAAATAAACGATAATGAATTATTTTCTTTGTTATTATTCCTTAATTATGTCATTCCAAAAGTAAAAGACAAATAAAAACAATTTCTATTCTTAGAACGCATATTATGCTCAATATATTTTGTACAGAAAAATATTCTCAACAAATAAACGTGGCTATCTAATAATGAAGAAATAACTTTTAAGAAATCCAGGTAAAAACGGTAGTAATATACTAATTTTTAAAATACAAGATTTTTTGTTATTTTTAGAAAAATATTTTTTTTTGAGTGCCACTAAGGTGTAAGATATTTATTAATAAATACTATACTCAAATAAAAAGAAAAAATGGGCATATATTAGGTATCCGTGGTTTTCAGCTAGCAAAAATATATAAATCTTAGATATTTTCTGATATTGATTAATAAAAAAAATCTTTTTATTTATGGGTCGGGTAGTTCTATATAAAGTGTTAGAACAAAGCCAAACCTCTGTTTATTTCTTTTCACCTTTCTCTTCTTTTTGGTTCTCTAAGTTGTTATTATTTTTATTTTTATTTTTGGATTTATGGTTCGTGTTTGTTTGTTGTTTGTTTTGCAGGAAACGCAAAATACATAACCCGCGATAAGAGCTAAAGAGCCACCCCGGAGCTTCAATCCTCTTTCTATCATAATTTTTTTTGGCATTTTCTTGATTTCTAGATGGACATTCCGTCATTTAGGTGAGTTCTTTCAAGTAACTAACAAGATTATTTGATGTCTTTGATGTTATTATTTTCGTTTTTCGCGTGTATTGTGCATTCCAAATTGTTTTGACAAGAATTACGGGTTTTTATTCTCTTTCTAATGTTTTTCGTTTCTTATCTTTGTCCAAGTTGGTGCACTGTTTTTCGCGGTGATGCATAGTTACTCTCACTGGACGCGTAATGGTAATAAAATTTGGTTATGATTTTTCTTTTTTAGATATTATGATTCTTATTACTAATTTTCGTTTCTAATAATGATTCCAACAGTTGTAGGATGCATGGTTACTCAATATTAGATGTGGTAATCAATTCTAGGATTTTATTACATTTTGAAAGGATATGGTGTTTTGAATTTTTCGTGAAGTTGATTTTTGGTTCGACTTTGATTTCATTTGTGCCTCAAACGAGCTTCGGATGCATTTTTTTGTCTAATCCGTTGTTGTCGTTTATTTTTGTAGGGATCGTAAAAAGATATAGCGGATGGAGGGTGCTTCTCTTCTTCGAAATCATCTTAGATAACTTTCTCTCTTCCTTTTTTGTGGTGAGTTAAGTTTCTTTGCTTTTTGGTTTCTTTTAATAGTGAAAATCTTCATTTAAATGCCGTGATGTTTAAGATGTTGTTTACGAGAAAAATCAACAATCCTAATTGAAGGAAGCCTATTAACACTTCTCAAGTCGTACTGCCCCTTTATGCGTTTAATTGTATGAAAAGAAAAGTATAAATAGACCGACTAAGCCGTTATGAAGTAATAATATGTAAAATGTTCTTATGAAGAAGGATGTTTTGTTCGATATGCCAAAGAGATTCATTGTATGGTATTACTCGACACAAGATTAGCTTTGAGTCTAAGAGGCACGAAACCTGAAACACAAACTTTAGTTTGTCGAGTGGCTTAACTATGTGAGCTTCTCAAATATTAGGTGAAAAGCTTTGATTATTTAGTCACGTCAGCCATCATGGTCCTGTAGTAGAAATGTTTTGCACAAGTTTTTGTGCAAAGTACTTAAGTAGTCAAGAGACGTATCAGTTTTTCAGATCCATTTTTTCCTAAAATAACTGATCAATATCGTCGACAACAATTCAGGCCATCTTAAAGTTATTCCAAGTAGATGCTTGCATACCGGTGACACGGAGTCAATTGTTGTCGCTTACAAGCATGCCTATCAAGATGGTAATGTTTCTTGATTTATTGTTTTTCTTCATCTACTATGTGTAATGTTCCAGTCGTTAGTTGTGCATTCATCATATGTCTATTTGACTCCTGTAATTAAGATCTCGCCATGTTTAATATTTGAATTGTTAATTGTGCCGTACTTTATGTGTTAGTGCAGTAACTTGATGATGAAGATTTGAGTATATGCTCGACATCTTCCTTGAAGATTTCTGTGATATTTTATGAGAGACTGTTGCTTTGAGAGAGATGATAGCAATCCGAGATTAAAGGTATTTTCATAATTATTTTACCGGATAGACTAATGCATGTAAAGCATACCAAATACTATCATTTTTGTATCTGTTGTATCTGTTTGGGAAAGTGGAAAAAGTTAACATACAGAAAAACCTACCCCCTATCCTATATGGCTATGGCATCAGTTATCCAATCTATAGTTTTTTCCATGTCTTCATAGCCGTCCGTGAAATGACGTTGTTGGATAATCGAATGTTAACATTCCTAATGTGCTAAGATTAATAGATTCTTAATGTGCTAAGATTCTTAGACTAAGACTGATACTAATAGACATCAATCCCAGCGTTGGTCTTTTGCACTGATCAATCTTAAAGATTAAATTTGAACATGTGAGAGCTAATGGGCATTGGGCATTTTTATCAATTGTATGTCATTTTTTTTTGGCAGTAAAATGTTTCAACTTACCTCAATTTATACATCTCTACTAATGGGTGGTACCCGTACCAGTTTAGACTTTAACTCACCAACACTGCACATAGGTAGTACTCCCTCCGTCTCTAAAAGATAGGCAGGTTTGTGTGTTAGAGACGGAGGGAGTACCAGTTTAGTATAGAAAGTATATTGATTTTGGTACCCTCTAAATTTATGGAGGGTCTTAAGGTCTAAATGTTTCAAAATTATTAACCCAAGTAGCTTTTTTTCTTTTCTTTTTTTTTTGAAACAATAACCCAAGTAGCTGTTTTCCTCTTCTTTTTTTAAATTCATCAACATTTTTGTTTGTGGTTGATAATTTATTTGATGTAATTGTATGTAATTGCAGGTCTAGTTCAAAAAAAAAAGTAATTGGAGGAGGTGGTGTGGTCGGCAGTGGCACCAATATTTTTTTTGTCAAACTCAAGTAGTCTAGGAATATTTCAAGATTACTGTCGAGAGCAAGCGAAACCAAAGAAACCCAACCCAATAAAAGTGTGAACACTGAATATACTACTCAAGATGGAAAAATATTTGCCAAAAAGTTATCACGCAGAGTTTGTTTAGTATCTAATAGACTTTTCATCTGAAGCAAGTGTATAATCTGGTCTGAATACATTTACATAATAATGTATAGCGGGACAAATAAGAAGACGCTTTCGCACAGTTTGATGATTTAATGGACAAGACATTTTTTTCTATTTGCTATTACTAGCATTTCAATATGGAATGGAAACTTGATAAACAAATTCACGGTCATTGAGGTTAACATATGCAGCTCATCGAGACAGGATATAGGCACTACAAGAAAAAGTGTCTCTTGCGACTAAATTTTTTCGACTGTCCGAAAAATTAGTTGATGGTTTCCTGTAGCTACTCATGCTTGCGTCTGAAAAAATAATAGTCACTACAGAATATTATACACTATTTTCTTGCAACTAAAAATCTATGTTAGCCACTGGACCTGTCGTACAACTGACATGGAGCGACCACTTGAATACGCTGTAAGCTATTTCTGTTCAGCCACAATGAATGTAGCGACTAATTTTCTTTTAGTCGATAGTGTTATCTATCTACAAATTCCTTTCATCTGAAAATCTCTACTAATCGGTGGAGCTATCTTACAACTTATTTTAGAGAAACTACATAAAAACGCCTAAGCTATTTACGTGCAAATGACATGCTTATGTTGCGACCGATTTTCTTTCGATCGCTAGTATTCTCTATCTCGCTATTTCCCGCATCAAAATCTTTGTTAGTCACCGGAGTTATATTAGAATCAACTTAAGTTGGAAGCTATTCAAGTCCAAAGTGGTCGATTTTGTTTTCGTCGCTAGATTTGAAGACAAATTATTACATAGGTCGCATTCCAAAAAAAAATATACAATTCGACTTTAAATTTCTATTTTCAGATTCCAATAAAATGATTTATCTGACGGTAGAATTGGATATATGCTTAGAGACACAAGTCTTCGCAAATCAAATCCATTCTCGTTTTGTTTCTTTGCATATATATGCATACTAGAAAAATTGAAACCGTGCATCTAATTAGATGCAATACTCTCTTGGATTCAACTTAACGCAGTTTAAAATTTTACTTTACAAAAAAATATTCTTGTCCACAAATTTTGTAAAAACAACCAAGAAGTCCTGTAAAAATGATTAAAAAGAACTACTAAACATCCACTTCATCGTCGATTGGTTTTCATTATGGCGTACATTAGCTTCAAACTCAATATTTTCGCATCACTGCACTTATAATCAGAATACACATCATCATCGTTATCTTCTTCTTCTTCTTCTTCTTCTTCTTCTTCTTCTTCTTCTTCTTCTTCTGACATGTTGGTATTTGGTGCAACATAATCGACAATTTCAATTTGAACATCGCTCCTATCCCAAACAAAGTTGTCATCGTCATCCTGATTTGGTTCATTGCTCAAATCTCTGATTGATTCGGATAAGAAGACGCTTTCGCACAGTTTGATGATTTAATGGACAAGACATTTTTTCTATTTGCTATTACTAGCATTTCAATATGGAATGGAAACTTGATCAAACAAATTCACGGTCATTGAGGTTAACATATGCAGCTCATCGAGACAGATATAGGCACTACAAGAAAAAGTGTCTCTTGCGACTAAATTTTTCGACTGTCCGAAAAATTAGTTGATGGTTTCCTGTAGCTACTCATGCTTGCGTCTGAAAAAATAATAGTCACTACAGAATATTATACACTATTTTCTTGCAACTAAAAATCTATGTTAGCCACTGGACTCCGCTGCATAACCCACATGGAGCGACCACTTGAATACGCTGAAGCTATTTCTCGTTCACCCACAATGAATGTAGCGACTAATTTTCTTTTAGTCGATAGTGTTATCTATCTATAAATTCTTTCATCCTAAAATCTCTACTAATCGGTGGAGCTATCTTACAACTTATTTTAGAGAAACTACATAAAAACGCCTAAGCTATTTACGTGCAATGGCGCTTATGTAGCGACCGATTTTCTTTCGATCGCTAGTATTCTCTATCTCGCTATTTCCTCGCATCAAAATCTTTGTTAGTCACCGGAGTTATATTAGAATCAACTTAAGTTGGAAGCTATTCAAGTCCAGTGGCTGATTTTGTTTTCGTCGCTAGATTTGAAGACAAATTATTACATAGGTCGCATTCCAAAAAAAAAAAATCCAATTCAACTTTAAATTTCTATTTTCAGATTCCAATAAAATGATTTATCTGACGGTAGAATTGGATATATGCTTAGAGACACAAGTCTTCGCAAATCAAATCCATTCTCGTTTTGTTTCGGCATATATATGCATACTAGAAAAATTGAAACTGTGCATCTAATTAGATGCAATACTCTCTTGGATTCAACTTAACACAGTTAAAATTTTACTTTACAAAAAAAAAAAAAATCTTGTCCACAGTTTTTGTAAAAACAACCAGTGAAGTCCTGTAAAAACGATTAAAAAGAACTACTAAACATCCACTTCATCGTCAGATTGGTTTTCATTATGGCGTACATTAGCTTCAAACTCAATATTTTCGTCATCACCAGAATTATAATCAGAATACACATCATTATCGTCATCTTCTTCTTCTTCTTCTGACATGTTGGTATTTGTGCAACATAATCGACAATTTCAATTTGAACATCGCTCCTATCCCAAACAAAGTTGTCATCGTCATCCTGATTTGGTTCATTGCTCAAATCTCTGATTGATTCGGATAAAAATCTTTCTTGAAATGCCTCACTAGGAGTGGTAGTGTTTTCTATAAAATTTCCCTCTCCGTAATAAGCTTTTCTGTACATTATAAGTGCCACGAGGTTGTGTCTTTATGACAACGTGCCAATGGGGATCCTCTTCATCCTTCTAATAGAAAACATGTTGTGCTTGGTGTGCTAACATAAATGGTTCATCTGCCCAAGAACTTCTATTAACATTAACACAAGTAAACCCATACTGATCCTGTCTCCGCATCCTAACCTACTTATATCCCGCCACTCGCACTTGAAAAGAAGAACCCTAAGATCCATAGGCATACTCGCACCTCGATAATTTCAGGTCACCCTTCCATAAAAATCAATCTTACTCCCACCGTCAACACATACTCCACTATTTTTTGTCTTTCTTCGCCGCCTCCCACTTAAATGTATGAAATCTATATACATTGATGATGTAGCCATTGAAAGACACAAATTCCCTACAAGGACCTCCGGCCAACGATAATAATTCTTTACTAACCTCGACTGCTGGTATTTTTGTTCAATTCGTATATCCGTTTAAAAATCCATTACGTGTGAGTGTTTTAATCAAATGTTTTCTTGTTAAAGTGTAACTACAAATGGTTTAGCAAAACTAGTATATATTGAACACATGTAATAAACTTATACTCACTTTGTGTCTAAACCACTTAGGAAATTCTTTGGTGTGTCTTTTGGCAAAGATTTAACTCGCTGACTATGTTTGTACACAAACACTAATCACAACAACAACAAAAAAATGAAGCATCACGAACTTGCTTGCTACTAAACATCTACTAGCTAAGACAAAGAATACATACTCCTCGCATCCGCCACACTTCATCGCAATTTTGGAGAACATAGAGTTGAATTTGGGTCAACTCGCCTCATTTATATAACGCCCATTTCTACTTCCAATGGGATGACCACTTTGTTTGAAAATGCATGCCTCTTCGGTAGATTCTTGGCTACCGTCTTCGTTTCCCGGTCCAGCTTGATTGAATCTCGTTTCCACGCTTTCAAAATGCCGTGAAATAAGAATCGACTTTCTTCCATCACTGACCTTCTCGCCATACAAAACTGCGGAATGCTTTATTCCGTACATAAGCCTTTAACGTACGCAAATACCTAAGACAACAAAAAAACAATGATACACATTGAACAACTTAACAAAAAATTTGAATCACTTAACAAAAAAGATGTGACACACAACCATAAATACCTCTCAATTGGGTAAATTCAACGGTCTAATATTCAAGGAGTAAAATTTCACTGAACGAAAAAGATGTGGAACAACCATAAGTACCTCTCAATTGGGTACATCCAGCGATACTGAACCGGACCACCAAGCTTTGCTTGTTCTATGAGATGAATGGGCAAATGCATCATCACGACGAAGATGGATGGGGGGGAAATCTTTTCTAATTTGCACAAAGTGATTGCTATCCTTTCCTGTAGCTCATCCAGATCTTCCATCCGCAAAACCCTAGTACACAACACCCTAAAGAACATGCACAACTCAGTGATCGCTTCACACACATCGTCAGGCAATAGTCCCCGTATTGCAACTGGCAACAATTGTTCCATGATAACATGCCAATCATGACTTTTCAGACCCATAAGCTTTCGCTCTTTAATATTGACACAACGAGAAATGTTTGACGAATACCCATCAGGAAGCTTTATCTCCTTCAATCTTCTACAAAATATATCCCTCTCTTGCCTCTTTCTCTCCAGCATGTATTTTTGTTTTAGCCCCTTCTTTTTTTTTTTTTTTTTTTTTCTTGCACAAGCTTGGATTGTATTAGTATATTGATTTTTAGCAGTTTATTAACAATATTTTTTGTTTTTAATGAAGTTAATTTATCCTTAAACAAGAAACAGACCCATGCATAGCACGAGTGACAAACTAGTCAAAACCAGAAATCAAACTCGTGTATATATAACGTGTTGGATCATTACCTAAATTTGTTGTTCTTGATCCCCATTCTTAGTAATATGATAGAGGAAGAAGAAAATATTTAGAGTGAATTTTTCCATCTTGCAAGAAATTGGAAATTTCTTGTTTTCGATTGCTTGGAAGAGAGATGAGAAGAAAATCTATACAAATATGTGTTTAAGGAATAAAATTAGGGCTTTGAAATAGTACCTTGTTTTCGATTATTTTCAAATCTCCACAGGTTTGAATCAGAGGAGAAGGATAAGAAAATACTCATAGGAAGATGATCATGTTGATAAAACTTTGGTTTAGAGGAAATTTCTTAACTAACAACAAATTAATTAGGGTTAATTAATAAGATTTGTTGTCATGTTAAGTTTAATTAGGGTCAATTAAAGGATATGATAATCATTTAAACTGTTAATATTATTATTGTTGAAACAATTGGAGATGGTGGGTTTTTCTATCGTTTTCATATCCTGTAACTTTATTGTAGAGAGGGTTGAAGATCTTTGTTGTTTGTCTGAATACTCATTATCTACTGTAAAATCCAAAGTCAGTCATGTAGATTAAGGTAGTTGATTCACATAATTCACCAAATACCCTTGAAGATTGAAGACTGCATATCACATGAAGACATCAAAGAGAACTTCATCAACAAAGGTAACTGAAGACTGATTTTCCTACTGACTCATTATTTTCTACCTATCCTTCTTTTGAGATAATGTTTCCGACTCTAGTAATTGATTATGTACAAAGAAGAATCGTATCACAAAATTAACTTCATGCTATTATCTTGTGACGTTTGAAGTTCACAAAACACTTATGGGAGTTGGTGAACAGTGCAATTTTTGGTTGGTTATGTTGACACGAAAAGACATTGAGTTTGCGAACTATAAGTGTCAGTTCGCGAACCATGTCAATATTGGACGTTTCTGAATCTATAACTTGCATGATTGTTCGCGGACCATAATGGGTAGGCGAACTTTGATGCACGGTTCTCGTTTACAAATATATGTGTGCACTTTATTTTTTGTATTACAAGGACAACGTCTTGCATGCTTAATGGTTTCTATTCTTGGTTCCATGTTATTGCGAGTAAGTTAATTCTTTTCGTAATTGAGTAGAAGCTAACTTTAGAAGTACCTTTCTTTGGAAAATACTTGGTTAACAATTCATTTACTTTAACCAAATAAAAGAACTCTACTACGAAAAGTTTAAATTATGAAAACAAGTTTACTTACCAAAGTAAAAACTATTCTAAGTAGTATTGGGATTACTAGTAATTTTTGAGATGACAACTAGTTCACGAACTTACTTAGGATTCAAAAAAATAGTTGCTTGAAATTAAGCAACCTAACCGTAGTATCATCAGATAAATAGAGGACTCCCCTAATAGAGATTCATAATCCCTACATGTTGTGCATCTTTGTTGTCAGAAAGAGTCGTCCTCCATAAACCTAGGATTCCTCGAGAAACATAATTAGGTTACGACTTAAAGACATCAGATGAGATTCTTTAAACACCAATCGTATTATCTTCTACATGATAGATCTTTCAATTCGACATCTTATCTCAATCATCATTGTTCTTGTCTATTCGAATGTCACTACAAAAACAGGTCTTATTTGTGAGGGTTTTTTAAAGAGGGGCGTCACAAATAAGGGTTATTTGTGAGGGTTTATGACCAACCGCCACAAATACTTAAACTAGTCAAAGTCAGCTTAAATTTGGTCGGTTTCAAGGGTCCGACGCAATACTTTGTGAGGGTTTGCTGGACCAAGCGCCACAAAAACAGGTTAGTCAAAGTCCAATATACTTTTTCGTCAGTTTGGAGTTACCGACACAGCAAATTTCATCAGTTTTATAATTCCGATAGAAGAAACTTTCTTCACTTGCTGCAGTTCTCAAATCGGTCGAGAAATTTTTAGAAAAGGGGGTGATTTTTTGTGAATTTCAATCTTTCCAGCTGAAATTTTCACCAAAATTTTCAGTCTCTATATTCTTTATTTCTTTCTCTTTATAACTTAGATCTAGTTTTCCTCCTCTCTTTCCTTCTGTTCTTCTACACTGAAGAAGTTTTCTTCTCTTACCTTCTCTCCATCTCGTCTGTAATAATCACTACTCTTATCTATTAATGGTTTTTTTTTTTTTTTTGCTTTGCAGGATAGGATTCAATCGAAGGTGATTTTTCCCCTCTTTTTTTTGTATTACTTTTAATTTTCGTTTCTTTGTTTAAGGGGTGGATTTAAAGTTTTTTAGATCGGCTTAATATTAATTTTAATTCTTATTTCTTTGTTCTGCAGGATCTAAAGGAATAAACTTGAAGGTGAAATTTCCCCTCTTTTTGCTTTCCTTTAGTTTCAATTTCTTAGGGTTTACTAGAAAATTTTATTTTCTTTAATTTCTGAGGGTTTGTGTTGGGTTTCATTTTGTTTAATTTCTTAGGGTTTGTGTTATGGATTTTTGGTCTAGAAACGAAATCTGGTTATGCCTATATGGGTTTTTATTGATGGAACTTGTGGTAGGCCCGAAAGAGTGTATAAATTTGAAGCCTACGGTGATACCGCAAGTGCACGGTGTCGTGATGTAGCACTGGGCACGTACGGGTCGAACCACAGAGACTTGTGGTGCCCTTATGTGATCTAAGGCTTGCTACTTAACTGAGTTCTAAATGAAGTAACAAGTGACAGACAGGGATTGTGCCGATACGGCTAGATTGAAAGCTGTGATTCTAAACAGTGAACAAACTTACAGATTAAGGTGCACTAGGGTGTCGAATCCACCACCTAGTCTCGGCTAAATCAGATCAATGGTTGATAAAGTTCTTGTCCCTTGTAATGGCAAGGCTGCCATTCATCCAGGGTTTCTAAGGATAGCTTACTATCAACTAAGGCAATTAACTAATTCCTAGTATTGGTTGTCTTGTCAAAGTACAACTAATCACAAATCGCCATTACTCGGGTGATCAAACTCATCCTAAAATGGATATCCTAATTGCAATTAAAGTATTTTTTCCATAGTACTAATTGTCTTCTCAGGGGCACAATTAGTCTAAAGATCAATAATAAACACGTAGTATGAATTGCTACACATTCAATCATAGAAATGCTCGACTACAATGAATACTTGATAGACACTGTGAAAGTAATATGTCAAGTGTCAAATTAAGTTTATCCCTAACAATCAAGCTCAATCAAGAACAATTATCAACACATAAACTAAAATTAGCAACAGACCATGGGTTTCATCTCAACCCTAGCAAATCAAATTAAAGCATCAAAATAAATAAACAAACTACAAATTAATTCTACAGTGAAGCACTGGCTAGCCCAGGCGTGCCCAATTTCATCTTCCTCACTCTCTATTTATACATGGAATTGCTTCACCCCAAAATACCTAACCCTAATTCTATAAAATAGAAATTAATTGAAACCCATACCCCGAATCGCCTTTCCCTCTTGTCACTTCGCCTCTGAGAACGCCATACTTCTGGTGATGGTGGAAAACCCTAGTTTCAATTATCTATCATTTAGCTTCTAGGGATTGAGAAGCTATGTAATAGATAATTAATACTAGGGATGGCTATGCAAAGGAGGTGATGGTGACGGATGAGGAGCCGGTGGTGATGGTGCGGCTCTGTCGAGAGGGAAGGGGATGGTGGTGTCGGAGGTTTGTTGCGGAGGGTTGTTGCAGAGCTCTGCAAGCAGGGAAGAAAGAGAAGGAGAAGAGAAATGAGGAGAGATTAGGGTTCGGTCGTGGGGGTATAGGGTATGGAGAATTTGCGTGAAGCAGCGCAAAGAAAGTCGATGCGGAAGCTTCAGCGAGCGTAGATGAAGCCGATGGAGATCTGACGGCCGAGAAAGGTAAGCGGTTTTGGTGTTTTGTGTGGTGCGGGTGCAAGAACGGACGATGGGACAAAAATCGAGCGAGCGTTGGATGAGGGAGAAAGAAATCTCAACGTCTCAGAAGAGACGGGCTCGGATCCGGGTCACGGGTTGCTCTAGCCCATGTCTTCCTTGTTGGGTTGCAACTGATTCGCGCGCGGGCTTTGGCCATCTACTCCATAGATGCTCGACTCCAATTCTTTGCTCTTTTGCTCCTCGATTCTCCGAGCTTTATTTATTACCTAAAAACACAAAATTAATTAATACAAATATTTATTCTTGAAAACAAAGAAAATACGAATATGGGATAATATCCGATTTATAAGCGCAAAAGATGAGTAAAATGCCAATAAAAGGTGTATAAATATGCACTATTTGGCACTCATCAAATACCCCCAAACCCGAATTTTACTTGTCCTCAAGTAAAACAAAAAATAAGAAATCCTAACTATACCCACGTCGCAGTCTCTCGAATGCATTTAGCGTATGCACTAAGCCTTTAAACCCCTAGGTGTCCCTAGTGGACGAGTTGTAGTCTCGTGAGGGTTTACCAGAGGTGTACCCACAAAACCTTCTCCAACTTCGAGTGTAAAAGAGTCTCAAGCCTCCAAGAAGCTATGAGGACATAGAGTTTCGCATGCTAGTAATGAAGTTAGAACTATCGAAGAACGCATTCTCATCCTTAAGTGCTGAGCGAGAAGTAACCATACCATATGAAAGAATTCGGATTCGATTGTGATCATAAGCCTCGACTTCGCCTCACCATTAGGGTTTTATGATAATTGCACTCAAAAAGATCGCTTTTTAGTCTCTCATGTGTGCAGCAGGAATAAAGAGAGAAATCCTGCACACGTTGTAGGTAAGAAGGATAACCTTCGAAATAAAATCGGAGACTCCACAGAAGTGTGGACAAAAAGAATCTTTTTCCGATGATCTCTAAGAAAGGAAATCAACCATTAGTAAGGGTGGGAGTACTCACTCACTTCTCACCCGATCGGCAATTAATATCACTCTCTCATAAGAAACCATAGAAACGTCTTCAATCTTCGGTCTTCGGTCTTCGCCTTCAACTATTGATGACGAACTTCTGAACTTCACAAAAACTTAATAATAATTTTTTTTTTTTTTTTTTTTTTTTTTTTTTTACAATAAAACGATAAACTCAATTTTTCACAAACTTCATTAATTCTCATCTTATTTTCTTTTCTTTGTTGCATATAAACCTTGGACTATCTCAACTTTTCTTTCAATATTCGATTCTGCTCCTATTGCGACGATGATGTGTTTCTATGGGTCTTGCTGATTGAGAGAGAATGATGCTAACTACAACCCGGTATTTAGAAGGAGTTTTCATCTTTAGACGTCACCCTCATGATTGACAAAAACTAGCACTCAAGAGATCAAAAGTAGTGCTTTGAATGTGGTGCGAAGTTGGGTAGCTCACCATTCCTACCCGGAATTTACGTACGGTGACACACACTCTAACAGCTTTTCTAGAAAGTTGCAAAAAATTGAAGGTTGGTGCCTCACTTGATGTAAATTGGGTAGTCTCCACTATGGGTGATCACAATTCTACTACCGAATATCTAAACAACACCAAATTTGCCCTCCGGTATGGTTAAATCCAACTTTAACGCTCTAATCAACTAAGAAACCCGATTGCGTTTTCCGGCACTTCTAACTTTTGTTATTTCGGTCAGATTCTCTATGTAAACATAGCTAAAAGCATGCTAGTGACTCTAAAATCTCTAAAAGTTGGAGGTTTTTATTTTCAAAAAGTTTTTTTTTTTTTTTTTTTTTTTTTTTTTTTTTTTTTTGAAAATAAAAGGTAAAATAAAAGACTAAAAACTCTAAATGCAAATGCACCCCAAACCTAAATCAAACATTGTCCTCAATGTGTCACGAGATAGGAAAATTTAAACAAATACGTACCACGAAATTATGCCGATAAGATAAAAAGGGAAGAGATTACCTGGATGTCTACGGGAGCAAGGTTGAGCTTCATTCGTCAAGGCAAAATCCAACATTCTCAGTGGTGATTATATCAGATTAGCATAATATATGTGCAAGAAGACTCAACCGAATCAAGAAAAGAAAAATTTAACAAGTCCTACTGGATTATATACAAAAATTCACCGTAAACTAACAATCTAAAGAGTTGAGGATCAACCCAATAGACGATATATACAAACATCAACAGCCTTACACAGATATAACATGAGAGTGCAAGTAAGACTGCAAATGTGAAAGAGTTTCCCCCAAACCTAAATTTGTGAACGGGTGTGTTTGTGAGAACAAAATCTTGCAATTTTAAAGGTACATCATGCAAAAGGTCTAACTCAAAATGAGTTTTGCTAATTACAAAGCAGATATACATATTCCAACTGTGGCTCCTTAAGAGTGTTATACTTTGATGCAAAATAGTCCAAGAGGACTTGGGAAGCACAAAGCTCTAGGCCTAAGTTAGGCATTTTCAGAAAAGTTGGTTTTGCAATTTTTTGACAAACTACACCTAGGTTGGGTGAAGGAGTTTCAATTTGTGACTCAGGAGAGAGGTTAGATACATCTAAGTTGTTTTCATTTTTAAAATCATTTGTACCATCACATACTTTCCTAAAGTCAAAAGAGGGTAAATCATGGTCATTTTCACAGGGAAATTCCACAGGTTCCACATCAACATCACATGTATGAATATCAGAAGAGGCATCATTCATAGGGTTCACATAAGAGACGCCTAACGTCTCTCGAACCAAAAGATTCTACTACATTTTCAGTGTAAACATGCTCTTCTAACATATCATATTCATCCTCATCATCATCATAGCACAAATGCATTTCCCTAACATTCATTTCATCTTGAAATTCCTCCCTTTCCTCATTTAGTGCATCACAGATTTGACTCAATTTGAGTTCTAAGCTCGCAAACCTTTGGTCAGCTTGACTTTTGATATTGATCAAGGTTTTGCTCAAGGTTTTGACTAAATTCAAGAAGTTCATTATGTTGTTCAATGAAAGGAAAGTTTTCACTAGTGGGTATGCATTCCTCATATGGATATTCATTGTATGGTTGTGCATGAGGTTCACTAGAGAAGGGAAATTCAGACATGTTGCTATATGGATGGTCATGCATTGCATTCATTTCAAGCCTAGCATTTTGCTCCATGAGTGTTTCCATTGCTGATTGCAAACTAGGAGGTGGGGGAGTATAAAATTGTTCATCTCCCCACTGTGGTGAATGATGCATGTGTGCAGGGTTGATTATGGTCCCAATAGTCACTTCTAGACACTTCGTACATTGGATGGTTTTCTCTAGACCTGCCTATAAGCATGCAAAATATAACAATAATCATCGTGGTGGTCTAAGCCACCACATAAGGTGCAAGCATAAATATATTGCCTAGAGGAATTAGATTCGACAGATTGCCTTTCTAAGGCGGATTGTCCGACTAAAGCGAGATAGTCGAACTTCTAATTGATCTAGAAGTGATGACTTGGGTATAAGAAAAGTGTTCATTTTCAACCTTGTGATGGATGATACATGTGATCATAGTGATTAGGGTATGTAAGGTCGGGGCCCGAGAGGGCGCATAAAATTCCCTAAAGTCACTATGGTATGTGGGGGTTCATCCTGTGAAGCGTGCCCGTAAGCACGCTCTCTAAGGGATTTGTTTGAATCCCCAGATGCGGACCAAAATCCTGACATGGTCTAGTTCTCAAATTGAACTCAAAGCCCAATTGTAATGGACTTACTTTGGTTCATTGGGTTGTTGGTTTGTTGGGTTTCATTTGGTTTGTTGGGAAAGTTTGGTTTATGTGGGCTTGTTGTTTGGTTTTGTAGGAAGCCCAGCAATTGTGTGCAAAGCCTAGGTTTTGTGGGCTCAATTTGGTTTTTGTGAGATTTGGTTTGTTGGGATTTGTTGTTTGAAACCCAGGATTTTTGAAAAATGCACAGCCCTAGTTTAGGTTGAAAAATGTATAGCTCAGTAGTTGGGCTTCATTTAACATGCAGAGCCCAGCCACTCAGATTGGATTAGCAGCCCAGGTTGCTTGTGCAGCCCAGTGATAAGGTGGGTTCAGTTATAAACTCAAGTGCACAGCCCAATATATGTGGGAAGGCTAGCCCAGGTTGGGTTCAACGAGCCCAACTGGTGTGGTCAGTCAGCCCAGATTATGTTGAGTTGGGCTCAAAATTGCACTGGATTTTCTCTTAAAACCCGGTGTTTATGACAGCCAAATAGCTTGGGTTTAGCTGAAATTGTTTCGATTTGTGGGCTGAGAATTTTAGTGGAATGTCAAGCCCACAATTGGGTTTCCTTAAGCCAGCCCGGTTGTGTCACAAAGACAAAGACAAAGCTTTTGCAAAGCACAAGGAAACAATAATGTGCACAAAAGTTAGTTAATGTGGCTTGGCTCAAAAGCTTATGCTCGGAGTTGTGTGGGATGCTTTGCTCAAGCTCACAAAGAAAGCACCCACAAGGTGATGGCAACAAGGTTTGCTACCTCTAGTTCACACAAGGTTTAAAACCAATTCACAAAGGCCACGGGGTTGACAGATGGTGGTGACAGGCGGATGCTCAAGCAAATTTGGCTTCCAAGTTATGACCCAACACTTGCAAACTTGGGGGCTAGCAAGGTGGTTTCACACAGGGTGGTTTAAGATTAATCAGGCCAAGTTGCAACAAAGCCCCACAGCTTCAGGGGGCTGGGGGGTTGCACAGGTTATGATGATGGCAGCAAGGTTGCTAGCTTGCCAGGGTTCAGCCAACTAGGCTATGGGATTGTAGCACAGGTTAATGCTCAGGGCTTGGCTCAACAGGGGTCAACATGGTAAGGTTTAACCGCACCTAACAGGGCATACAAGTACAGGCTAACAATACACAGGTGCACTAGTTCTCACACGTGAATGCTCATAAATTGCAGGGATGGGTTCGTAGAAGCACAGATGCAACAGGATAGAGCATGCGCAGAATTAACAGAACAAAGCTCATACAAGGCTCGAATTAAGATCAAACATGCATAAGAGTTGAGCATCAATGGCACAGAGCATACCTGGGGTGTTTAGTGGGTACCTGTTGCTCAAGAACTGGGTTTTCTTTGAGCTCAAGAACTGGGTTTTCTTTACCGCTCACTGCTCGCATCATGCACCTAGGTACACGTTGCTCAACAGACCAAATTCAGTTTTCAATTTTTTCACAAACTAAGCAACAGAGCTATAGTATTCAATTGTAGAGCTCAGCACTCAGAGCTCAGTGCTAGGCAACAGAGCTCAATGCTACAGGCGGTGGTTGAAAAACAGCTAAAACATTAATGAAAGACTAAAAACAATGTAAAGCAACAATGCAAAGCAAAGGACTAAAAACAAAAAAAAACAGCCAAAGAAAAACAAAATGAGTATATACAGGGTGAAAATCAAAGTAAAGCAAAGCACAAAATCAAGAAGGCACTCGCTGTCCCTAAGAAACGGCGCCAAAAACTTGGTAGGCCCGAAAGAGTGTATAAATTTGAAGCCTACGGTGATACCGCAAGTGCACGGTGTCGTGATGTAGCACTGGGCACGTACGGGTCGAACCACAGAGACTTGTGGTGCCCTTATGTGATCTAAGGCTTGCTACTTAACTGAGTTCTAAATGAAGTAACAAGTGACAGACAGGGATTGTGCCGATACGGCTAGATTGAAAGCTGTGATTCTAAACAGTGAACAAACTTACAGATTAAGGTGCACTAGGGTGTCGAATCCACCACCTAGTCTCGGCTAAATCAGATCAATGGTTGATAAAGTTCTTGTCCCTTGTAATGGCAAGGCTGCCATTCATCCAGGGTTTCTAAGGACAGCTTACTATCAACTAAGGCAATTAACTAATTCCTAGTATTGGTTGTCTTGTCAAAGTACAACTAATCACAAATCGCTCATTACTCAGTGATCAAACTCATCCTAAAAATGGATATCCTAATTGCAATTAAAGTATTTTTCCATAGTACTAATTGTCTTCTCGGTGGCACAATTAGTCTAAAGATCAATAATAAACACAGAAGTATGAATTGCTACACATTCAATCATAGAAATGCTCTGACTACAATGAATACTTGATAGACACTGTGAAAGTAATATGCTGAAGTGTCAAATTAAGTTTATCCTAAACAATCAAGCTCAATCAAGAACAATTATCAACACATAAACTAAAATTAGCAACAGACCATGGGTTTCATCTCAACCCTAGCAAATCAAATTAAAGCATCAAAATAAATAAACAAACTACAAATTAATTCTACAAAGTGAAGCAATCGTCAGCTAGCCTGTGCGTGCCCAATTTCATCTTCCTCACTCTCTATTTATACATGGAATTGCTTCACCCCAAAATACCTAACCCTAATTCTATAAAATAGAAATTAATTGAAACCCATACCCCGAATCGCCTTTCCCTCTTGTCACTTCGCCTCCGAGAACGCCATACTTCCGTGATGGTGGAAAACCCTAGTTTCAATTATCTATCATTTAGCTTCTAGGGATTGAGAAGCTATGTAATAGATAATTAATACTAGGGATGGCTATGCGAAGGAGGTGATGGTGACAGATGAGGAGCCGGTGGTGATGGTGCGGCTCTGTCAGAGGAAGGGGATGGTGGTGTCGGAGGTTTGTTGCAGAGGGTTGTTGCAGAGCTCTGCAACAGGGAAGAAAGAGAAGGGAGAAGAGAAATGAGGAGAGATTAGGGTTCGGTCGTGGGGGGTATAGGGTATGGAGAATTTGTCGTGAAGCTTGTGCGCAAAAAAAGTCGATGCGGAAGCTTCAGCGAGCGTAGGATGAAGCTCGATGGAGATCCGACGGCCGAGAAAGGTAAGCGGTTTTGGTGTTTTGCCGTGGTGCAGGTGCAGAACGGACGATGGGACAGGTCGAGCGAGCGTTGGATGAGGGAGAAAGAAATCTCAACGTCTCGGAAGAGACGGCCTCGGATCCGGGTCACGGGTTGCTCTAGCCCATGTCTTCCTTTGTTGGGTTGCAACCGATTCGCGCTGCGGGCTTTGGCCATCTACTCCATAGATGCTCGACTCCACCCTTTGCTCTTTTGCTCCTCGATTCTCCGAGCTTTATTTATTACCTAAAAACACAAAATTAATTAATACAAATATTTATTCTTGAAAACAAAGAAAATACAGAATATGGGATAATATCTGATTTATAAGCGCAAAAGATGAGTAAAATGCCAATAAAAAGGTGTATAAATATGCACTATTTGGCACTCATCAACTTGATATTGTGCTTTAGCTTTTAATTTCTTAGATTTGAGCTTAGTTACTCTGATTGGGGTTTGAGTTTTATCTGTTTTGTAGAATTATTGGGGTTTTGTGACATTTCTTAATTTCTGATTGTGTTTCCGTTGTTGTCTCTAATTTATGTTGAATGGGAAAGCATGAGAAAAGGCCCAAACCGTTTTCTGCTCATTCTTAGCGATGACTGATTGGGTCTCCCTTCTATCAACTTATTGGATTATAAAGATATTATGTTGTTGGAAATGAAATTTCAGTTCTTAGAGAGGTACGATAGGAAACTATAAGATGTTTTGGCTATTGGAATTGTCCATCGGAATTGTTCTGGCCATTTAGGATTGTCTTGGTCTTAGACTTGGACATTTTAGTTATGAATTGTGTCTGGTGTATCATCCCGAGGTAGCCATGAGAGATGAAAGATAAGGTTGGAAATGTGAGACTCATGGATGACCCAAGAGGTCTGTCATGTAAAGGTTGTACAAGAAAATGGTTCTTATAATGTGGAAGAGCGAATTAAGTTCATAAGCTCTAAATTTTCATTGGTTTAGTGGCTGTTGATTTAACTAGTTATCATCGGTTCTTACTAGGACTAATCAGTAATGAATATGGAGGGGTACAGATGCAAAGAACAGCCTTGATTTAAATTGGAATTGTTATGAGGTAGTTCTTTATTGTTCCATCAGTGAGATAATTTTTTGATTGACTGATTGATGTCTGCAACATCTAAACTCTAACAAAGTTTACTCAGTCTTTGTAAATCTACTTCTGATTCATTAAACAAATAAAGATTGAAAATTTAGTGATGTAAGATTGCAAGTCTGAAATTATTTCAATTTTAAAATTTTAGATTTTGTGCACCAACTCAACATACTTTGTTTATAGTAGGGGTTTTATAATTCAATCGTAGACTAGGTGTTTATGAAAATCACATATGTTTGATTGTTATTTGCAATATTTGTTTAATGGATGTTGAGAATATGGTTGAAATTCAAAAATGTGAAAAATATGGTGTTTGAAGAAATGCCTAAATGAAGTAATGTAGTACACATTTAGTTATTTGGAAATTAAATATAGGCAGGTTTGGTCCATGACAACGTTACCTAGCCATCCAAACTATTTGGTACTTTCTTTCTTTAATTATTTGCATGGTTATCACTCTAAGCTATGTTACAGGTGTTCAAAGCAGGCAATTCACCATGAAAAAACATAATATCCTTGCAAGATATTTGATTTTATACGCACATCGGTTGCAACTCTAGTTTTGTTTTCTCGTGGGTTGATTGCTGATTGCTCTTTATATACTCTTCATTTGGGGACTTGCTTTTTCTTGTTGTTCTAACTATTTGTGGCCTGAAAGAGTACCACTCCTACTTTTTCTCATCTCTACATCGCTCTCTCTAAATGCTTTATTAAAGGACTTGCTTTTCTGCTTGTACTAATATTTGTAGTTGCCTGGTTGGTTGAATGAGTATCACTTTTTACATCCTCTCATTTCTGTTTTAGACTTTTAAGCTTCATCCTTTAAACCCTCATGTACTTTATTTTTTGATTTGTTTCCATTAAATATTTTTCTTCGGTACTTAACCAGCATTTACTTTCAGTCTGTCTGTCATTTCCCATTGAAAAAACTCTCTACATTTTTTTCTAGTTCTCTATCTTCTAGATTTTTCTGTTTTAAACCATGAAGTCAATATTGAGAATCTTTTGTCTTTGGTAAGAACCTACAGTATGTTTATTTTTTGTTGTTCCAGTCATGTGTGGATCAATATTAACCAATGACCATTTTGTTTATGCCGAGTTGTAGAGTGTAGTTGAGCTTGTTTTGTCTACAACTCGATCCACCAATCATTATCGGCTTCAGGATCGGAATTAAGGTAAACATTTAGTGTCTATAATTAATTTCAATTAGCCAATTGAAAACAACTTTGAAGTATGTTACACTAAACATATTGCAAATGGATGAGTTTGAAATTTTTGAATGTTCTCTGTAGTAGTTAGTTACCTACTGACACTAGTTACACTCATACAAAGTCTTTGACATTTGTATATGTACACCAAAATGAAGCATATCCCCATACAAGGCCTCTTGCTAGTTTACGTTGTACTTGTAACACAATTTTTGATGTGTGGTAAAAAAAATTGGTTACTCTTTTTATTTTGCCATGTATTTATTTTCTTGCACCCCCTCTTTCAAAATCCTAGCTCCGCCCCTGACTACTAGGCTTACTTTGTTAACTTGCTGTGTGAATTTGGTAGCGAAAAAATCGTGTTTGAATCGCCTTATGAAATTTATGTACCCCAAAATTTTGTTTTGAATTTGGTCATATTGGTCTACAGATTTCAAGAGTCAGCAATGGTTATGGTTTTGGTCATTTGCTGCTCCTCTCAAAATTGGTGTCTTCTAGTTTGTGGGGGGCATAGGATTCATAGATTGTCTGAACGCGATTTGTTCCCTAGAAAATCCAATGCTAAATTAAGTGGGTCATTTTCTTTGGTGCTCAAATAAAGTTTTGATTAATCAATTACACTTTATTAAATTGCATTATGAGGTCTTGGTTTCAATCATTTCCATGCTAGTGGCAAGATTGATGTACCTTCCTTTTTTACAAAGTCTGTAGAATCAGTTGGAATTCCTAGCACTGGTCATGTGAACTTTGTATGCAATTCTTGGACCGAATTCTATGGAATACACAAGAGATCAGTTAAAGTCTTGAAGGCTTTGTTTCCAATTTTTTTGTGTTAATAAGGAATGGTAAGAGGGGATTCCATCGTTCTATCTGTATCAATCGATTAAGTTTGATCTTAGTGGGTGCAGATTCAAATGTTGCCTACTGTTCTTTTCTGTTAAAATTATTGAAATCAGTTTTGGTTGGTGACGGCAAGCTCTTCGATAACATGGAAATATAGGTGGATAGTATCTAACTAGTATACTTATTTCTCAATACTATTATCTCTCCGGTGTTTGCGATTTAGAGGTTTTGGCCATTTATGGTGTATGCTACCTAGTCCATTGGAATGTTCTAGCCATTTACGATTTTCTTGGTCTTAGACTTGCACATAAGTTATTCTTTGATGTTAGGTACTTATGGTTGCTTGAATGAATTTTTACTGTTGAAGAATTTCAAGCAAAGAATGCAACGATAGCTTTTTTGGAGGCACATCATGAACTGGGAACTGCCAACAAGGTTACCCCTTCAGCTGACACAGAGATCAGGACAATCCATGAATGGAAGATCTTGGTGCACATAGATGCTTGACTAATATACTACTTATATGCAACTCTGGCGACTCAGGGAATGAGATCTCTTTTTTTTGTTTCATGCCATCAGGTGTGTTCGTTTCATGTCCCAAACTTTTCACAGGCATTTTGGATGTTGATAATCTTAGTTACCACCTTTTTGAACTCTCTGGGCGTTGTTCTGTTGCCCAGATTTATGTTTTTTTTTAAACAGTTAAACATCTTACCGTCTGATATGTAAGTTTCTATGGTGCATCAATGTAAAACTTTGTTATGAATGGTATAAGTTTCTGGTTTAGTGAGAATGATGCGAACTTTGAAAATCCTTTTAATTTTTTGTGTGATTGTCTTAAGATTTCTGAGAATTCTGCAACTCTGAGAATCTAAAATCCGGTGCCGGAGAACATTTCCGGCGCCCTATGACTGTTGTCCGACGACTCTTGACCGACGACCAGCATCGATTACCGGCAGAAATAATTAATATGTTAGTGAGGGTTTGTAAACCGTCACAATAGAAATCTCCTCCGGCGATGGCAGCAAATTGACGGCGGCAAGAAATCAATTTGTGACGGTTTGACCAAACGCCACAAATAGAATAACCATATATCAACCGCCACAAAAAAACATTTGTGACCCCAGTAGTAACGACGGATTGTCGCCCGTCACAATGACGGTCTTTTTGCTATTTGTGACGGTTTTTTGTTATTTGTGATGGTTTATAAACCGTCACTAAAGGCCCTCTGTTTTGTAGTGTGTCTTTCTGTTCTGATATAAGGCCATTCAAGAACTATATATCGAGGAATACGATTTAAAGAAATTACAAGGGGTTCTTCGTCTCAGACCTTGTTAGTTCCACAAGATTACGATCTAAAGTTGTACTTAGATTTTTCTTTGATAACTCTTTTCGAAGAGTTTAAACTCTAATAGTTGAGTGCTTTGATAAAAAAAAATTCTTTCGGAGATCCCTCAACGCATAGATCTTCATTCCTTATGTATATAATATCCGAAAGAAATCAAATACATGCCATCTTAGAGGCGGGATAACAATAGTCTTCGCGAAGGACGGTGGAGCAATTCTTATACATGTTCGGGGACACAATATCCACCTCCTACCGCAATATCTCGTAACCTAGATGTATCCTACGATCCAAACTTAACATTTATATTGTGCCACAAAATCTACCATTGTGTGTCTGAGCTTCATAATCTATCCGAAGACCAAGAATGTGCTTAGTAAACCAACAATGTATCGTGCGTCCACTAGCTGATATGCTTGCTTCACGTTCCGTGACCTAATTAAACTAACCTAAATTAAATATTCAACTTAGTTGACCCAAGTCTACAAAGAACAATATACAACTAATCAGAGATTATCCTTTCAGACTAGCCTAATTGATACACGCAAACACATCCCAAGTGTTTGCAAACAAAAGCATATACTACTTTTGTACTCCACTCTTAATAAAAAAAGAAAATTTTATTTTGGGTCTGAGAAAAACCAAAATAAAGTAGAGAGAAATAATCAACGATCATGCCAGAGGAGAAAACGAGTATGGATTATGTAATGGAAGCAGCTTCTGGTGCACACTTCTCTGGTTTACGTGTAGATGGTCTTCTTCGTTCTTCTTCTTCTTTGTCTTCTCCAACATCAACTTCTTCTCCACCTCCTTCTTCTTCATTATCGTCAACCATTACCGACTCTTCAAAGCAACCCTTTGTAATTGGTAAGTTATATCATACTTTTAAACCATTTAAAAAAAAAACCCTAGTTTCAATTTTTGTGTGGGTTTTGATTTCTCTTTCTTGTTTTGGGAATTTTTCTTTGAATAGGAGTTTCAGGAGGTACTGCTTCTGGGAAAACTACAGTTTGTGATTTGATTATTCAACAACTTCATGATCATCGTGTTGTACTTGTTAATCAGGTAAAAGCGATTATAAATTTAGCTTCAATTTCGAATGTAGTCCAAGTGTTTAATAAAATTAGTGAAAAGATATTTTGCGCTTCTTTATTGGATAGGATTCATTTTATCGGGGTTTGACGGCTGAAGAATCTGAACATGTACATGAGTATAACTTCGATCATCCTGGTAATACATCACTGAAACTTAACAAATGTAGTTGTCGGATGATTACATTTTGATAAGACTTAGTAGTATCTGTTTATGTTGTTAACTCATTTAGTAGTTTATGTGCAGATGCATTTGATACTGAACAACTACTTGAGTGTGTTGGCAAACTGAAATGTGGCCAATCTGTTCATGTACCAATATATGATTTTAAGAACCATCGTCGATGTTCTGAGAGTTTCCGACAGGTATTTTATTTTTAACTTGATTGCTCGTAGTCTGGAAATTCTCTTATCCTTGGTGCACTCCAGTTGATTAGAGCTGTGGAGTGACGATCAGTCTTTCGCGTATGTTAACTTCCTTATTCATACCCTAGGAAGATGTAAATCTCTGCGTGTGTAGACCACAAGTTTTTATAGAACTACATTGAGATAGTATTCTCTCATCTAGTTCATTCTGTAATGAATCATGCTCTATAGAAATATTGTTTTTTATGTTACTTACGAAGACAATCATTTTTCAGGTGAATGCATCTGATGTAATTATTTTGGAGGGGATATTGGTTTTCCATGATCAGCGTGTCCGTAACTTGATGAATATGAAAATTTTCGTTGACACAGGTAAGTTTGTTCCTTGAGTCTATTTTCCAACATCATGGCCTGTTATACTTAGGACACCTTTGTTATCTGTTAAAACAAATACTTAACCAAACTACGCTGTTGTTCTTCCCTGACCTCCCATGGAACACATATTTGAGTTCTTAAAATTTATTAGGTTTCCTAGGATAACTTGTGTCTGTTTTGAGACGTTTCCGATTCCATTTGTGTTGTGATAACTCTGCTATAGCACAGTTATTTTTTCCATTTATCATATCAATCCTTTCTGCATGTCTCATGTTTGAGTCTTTATATGGTCAAATATTAGTACCCTTGCTATATGGTCTTTTCTGCATGTCTCATGTTTGAGTCTTAATATATTCATACATGAGTATCCATGCTATGTTGTAATTTTGTAATGTCATTTAAGTTCAGTTTTCACTGTTTATTGTCTCGTGTACAACCCTTGTTTACCATACTGATTAATCTGTGATTGTTCAACCTAGATGCTGATGTCAGGCTTGCTCGAAGAATAAGGCGTGACACTGTTGAGAGAGGAAGAGATGTAAACTCTGTTCTTGAACAGGCAAGTGCCAATTGTACTAGTTTAGATTTCTTCTTAATCTTTTGTACCTTCTCAAGATTTTCTGCTTGATGCGTGATGTGAAATTTCATTGTTCTTTTCTACCAAATATGGTATTTGCTCCAAATATCTCGGTTACACAGGTGGATAATCTTATTTGCAGTTATCACTACCAAGGTTACATTTTTTTTTTGATTAGTTAACTCACTCCCGATTTTCACCACCGTTTCTTCATGGATATTTTATACATGCTGCATATTAGTGTTGTCCTTCTATTTTCCCCACTCTGCTTTATTTTTTGTTGTTTTTAGTTGTCGTGCACAAATACTAACCTCCTGCATGACGGCTAACATCCGACTGCTCCTTAATCTTTATCTCTGATACCTTATTGTGTAAGAAATTTCATTTTTGACTGTGCAGTATGCAAAGTTTGTCAAGCCTGCTTTTGATGATTTTGTTCTACCGTCGAAGAAATATGCAGATGTGATCATACCGCGAGGAGGTGATAATCATGTTGCAGTTGATCTGATTGTGCAACATATCCACACAAAGCTTGGTCAGCATGATCTATGCAAAATATATCCAAACGTATATGTCATTCAATCAACATTCCAGGTACCGTTCACCTTGTTCAGCACTGCTCGTTTATTTGTAGGATTTTGGTTCCAAGATGGAAACATATAGGCATATATTCTTTAGCATTCAAAAATTCCAAGTTGATCATGTTGTTTTAATCAGTCAGTGTGCACCTTGGGATAAATGACCAAGAAAATTGGAAAGACAAGATGCACTTTTGGTCTCTATGATTCTAGAGTGTGCATTCAATAGGAGATCTCGGATCGAATCAATATTGATGCATTAGTCACTTGTTAAAGCGTATGTGCTGACATGCACTTTTAACGATTGATTTTTAAATTGGAATGACCTTCGATGCTTATCTGGCATGATTTTAAAACAACAATTGCGAGAAGTTTTAAGTTCTTTGTTCAGAATCATCACAATAGTCGCATTTGTACTTACATGCTGCAAGCCCTGATTACAGATAAGAGGGATGCATACACTTATTCGGGATAGGGAGATATCAAAGCACGACTTCGTCTTTTATTCAGACCGGCTTATTCGTCTGGTAATTTACTAAAACTACTAATTTGAAGTTAATGCTTTACATGGTTCCCTGCTTTAGATAAATATATCAGTCTACTTGATTGTTTGTATTGATCAGTGAGTACTATCTCAGGTTGTTGAGCATGGGCTTGGTCATTTGCCTTTCACAGAAAAGCAAGTAGTTACTCCTACAGGTATTTGCTTAAAGAAAAGGTTGAAATTCAGATGCCCATTTTTTCAATCAGTATACCTCATAGCTCATAGGGTATGTGTAGTATGAGAGGATAATTTTTGAAAATGTTGAAGCATTATTGTCTTTTGACTCCATGATCTGCAATATTCTACTCTATGAACTCCACTGCAAGTTCTGAATCGTGTTATTTCTTTAACCAGGATCTGTATATACGGGGGTTGACTTCTGTAAGAAATTGTGTGGAGTATCCATTGTTCGAAGGTAATTTCATGAGTCATCTGTTCTTGAAGTATAATATAGCTTGCATTAGCTATAACTCCACTATGTCATCAGATCTTAACTAAAGTCTTTGTCTGCTTTGTTTCAGCGGTGAAAGCATGGAAAACGCATTACGTGCATGTTGCAAAGGTATCAAAATTGGAAAGATACTGATACACCGCGATGGGGACAATGGGCAGCAGGTATCCCTCTGTTAAAAATATATAGTGCTTCCCTCACTAATATATTCTCCCTTGAAAATTCTTCTCACGGTACATTTCATGTTGAATACTGCAAGCAGCTCATATACGAGAAGCTACCCAAAGATATTTCGGAAAGGCATGTTTTGCTTCTGGACCCGGTTCTTGCTACAGGTAACTTTTCTATATATGAATCAAGACTTGAACAGATCCACACCGTAACTCGTGATGGCATGAAGTTTGTAGACTTAACTGTCTCCACACACAGTGGGTTCTAATTGCTAGCCTAAACTACTCTTCAGCATTGAAGTTGGATATTGTTTGCACTTGTCAAATTGATTCTAACCTTCTCTGTAATATCTCTCAAGGTAACTCTGCTAATCAAGCAATTGAGCTTCTAATACAAAAAGGAGTTCCAGAGTCTCACATAATCTTTTTAAATCTCATATCTGTAAGTACTTCATCTTCCACCTTTTGTTTGTCAAGTGTTTGTATCTTGGTCACTCTTTGCGTCCTTTAATCTCCATGTGATTTTGTTTTTTCCTGACTTCAGGCACCTGAGGGAATTCATTGTGTCTGCAAACGATTCCCGGCCTTAAAGATTGTTACATCAGAGATCGATGAGGCATTAAATGATGAGTTCAGGGTTATACCAGGATTGGGAGAGTTTGGTGATCGATACTTTGGCACAGACGATTGATTGAGTGAGATGTACCTTTTAGTTCTTAAAATTTGAAAATTGATTATTGGGAGAGATTGAGTAACATTTTCTTAATCCAAATCTCCATCAAAGAAGGTTGTTTTGGTGCATCTTTAAAAATAAATGAATGCAAAATATTCAGATTTCTTTCGTTGTGTATTGAGAAGTTAAATTAAAAGAGGTTTGTTTGAGAAGTATATATATATATATTGAATATTGATCATATACCTCTCTTCCATCAACAGTAACAGAGGTTTTTTCTTTTACCAGCTAGCTTTAAACTTCTCTGTGATCCCCGGTAATGTAATCTTCCTCGAAACCTGGTCTCAACAACAAATCCTTACGTTTGAACCTGTTTTCCCTCTCACTACCTTCCCAATCTCATTATATGCTTCCATTACAGTTTTAATCGCTTTACAGCCACTTTCCTTTGTAAATCATCCCGGTTGTTGAATCCAACCATTTTCGACAATCCCACTGCCTTCTATTCTTTCTTTGTAGCCTTCGGGTAATGCTTCTTCCATTGTCTCGACTCCTAATGGTGGCTTTAATGCAAGTAAAAGATCCAGAAGTAGCTCTTGAAATTGCTCCTTTTTCTTCTAATGGCACAAAAAATAATAGAACGAGTTTCGAAATTGTTCAACCACATATCTCATTTTACTTCTAATGTAGTACTTGGTGTTTTTGGCAATAGTGGTCCGGATAGAAAAACGGGTTTCCCGTACTGTTTCTGCACAACATCCATGAAAGCACCTTCAGTACACGATCTAAAACCAAGTGCATCAGCGTTCTTGTGAGATAATTTGGGGGACGTTCATGGAATGAAATTCTACTGTAATCACGGTATGTAATGAAACTCATCATTTTAGCTTGATATCGATGGAGTCTAATTGATGATTCTTGGAAACCCGGTGGTTGCTGCATCTGTTCGTCTTCAGTGATTTCGCTACCGCTCCCCTGTTGGCCAGTCAAAGAAAACCAGGCGCGCATGTAAGACCATGTGCTATCTTAGCCTAACATGGAAAAGCAGCACGACTTCATGAAAATCTTCGAGTTATGGTATTGGTACGTACGTTGATGCTTGCTGGAAGTAAAAGATACGAAGCAGATGTCATGCTAATGACACAGTAAAGGCAAGCTTTAATGCCGAGTTCTTTTGTCACTTCAGGGAGCCAATGAGTAAAATCGTAAAACACGTAATCTCCCCCTCTTTAATGCCAGCAAGGAATTTCGGAATTCACCAACCAGTTTTTCGTTCACCTTCAACGCCAGCACATTAAATCTCAGCCGCTAAACCAAATCTCCCCCTAATCTCATCCGTCAAAGAATATCTAATTCATCTCCCCTTCTAATAACAATCAAAACTAAACACAGCAAAAATCTGAAATGCAGGATGAAATTCAACCGCAAGATCAGACGTATTTAAAAATTCAGCCATCGGATTTCATAGTGTTTTTTGCACGTTGTACCCCACCACCACCATCGTGTTCTTTGCACGCTGTACCCACCACCATCGTAACCAGAATCACCGTCGTAACTAGGACCAAAACCGTACCAGTACCACCTCCACTGACACCAGCACCACCTACTCCGCCACCAGCACCACCTCTACTGATTAGTTTTAACCAGTACCACCCGCCACCACCAACACCGCCACCCTTTCAAGCACCATTAACATCAGATTTTTTTTTATCAATTTTTTCATCAAATCAATTGAATTCCAATAAATAAAACAAATCAATACAATTTCTTCTTCGATTTCTATTAAGTGCAATAAAAAAAACAAATTTTGGGTACAAACAAGTAGATGGTTCTAACTTCTATTATAGATTCCAACTAAAAAACAACACAATTTTCCCTAACCTCCTAAAACACAATCAAACTAATCAAGTAAGTTTTGAATAGGGAAAAATATCGTTTGGTCCTTTTTTTAGGCGGGCCTATGTCTGTTTGGTCCTTTGGTCAAACGCCTTTACTGTTTGGTCCATAATTATTTAAAAATATTAAACTGACAAAAAATACCCTTCCGTGTTAATTTTTACTTATTTTCTTGTAGCCTTCATTCCGAAATGAAGTCCATATAAAAACCTAAAAATCGACTTCATTCCAAATGAAGTCCATACAAAAACCTAAAAAAGCAGACTTCATTCCAAATGAAGTCCATATAAAAACCTAAGAAAATGACTTCATTCCGGAAAATGAAGTCCATATAAAACTTAAAAATGTATTTCATTCCAGAAATGAAGTCCATATAAAAACATAAAAAAACAGACTTCATTCCAGAAATGAAGTCCATATAAAAACCTAAAAAAATAGACTTCATTCCAGAAATGAAGTCCATATAAAAACCTAACAAAACAGACTTCATTCCAGAAAATGAAGTCCATATAAAACCTAAAAAAACAGACTTCATTCCAGAAATGAAGTCCATATAAAAACCTAAAAAAACAGACTTCATTCCAGAAAATGAAGTCATATAAAAACCTAAACATCATCGTCTTTTACAGCAGCAGAACTTCATCTTTAACACGAGCAGCAAAATCAAGATCAAGATCTTCAACATCAAAATCAAAAAAATACATCCAAATAACATAAAAATCTTCATAGTCTTCACCATATTCATCGTCTACATCATCTTCAACAAAAGCAGCAGCAACAGAGAAGAAACAAACACAAAATCATCGCCTCATCATCATCTCCATCTTCTTCAACAAAGAATAAGAACAACAAATGATGAAGAAACACAAAATCCTCCGCCGTCTTCATCATCTTCATCAACATCAACAATAGCTACATAGAAGAAAAAACCAAAAAATTATCATCCTTCTTCATCGTTTTCATGAGCATCAACAGAAAAAAGAAAAGAAAAAAATGGAGAGAAACTAGAACTCAAAACAGAAGGAGAGAGAAAGTAAATCTGAAATAAGATATTTTCTATTGATTTTTTCTATATATATGGTCCTTATCCAAAAGGGTATTTCTGCCACTACAAGGTGACATTTACATCATCCATGACATCAGCCTAGGAATAAACAATAATTTTTAGGACCAAACTATAATTTATATTACCAAATAGGACCAAACAAATATTTGACTGGGTCAAATGGACTAGACTCTCTCTAATATATTATTCCTAGGACCTAATGGTATTTCCTACTTTTGAATATCTATCAAATTATACCATAAACCAAGCTACTTATTTTGACTAAGATCACATGTGAACGAGGAAGATAAAGACAGTGGACTTTGTAGGACAGTAGGTGATACTATGTTACATCATATTGTAGCAAAAAGAGAGGCAATAACCCATCGCTGATTATATCAAAGTGCAACATTAAGCTTAATCTCTTCAAGCTTTTTTAAGAATGAAAAAGAGTGGGAGAGACATCAGAGGTGGACCAGGTGATGGAGAGAGACGAAAGAAAAAATGGAATCAGAAATTTTGAGAGAGCCGAAAGAGAGAGTTAGACCAGATACACGTGTATATGCAAATATGACGCGTTGACAAGGTTGAGTCGTTGAGGTGCCGCCACGCGTTATACGCTAGCCAAAACACTGCCGCAATTCTACGTTTGTCCTTTCAAACAAATTACGTTTGTGTTGGCCGCACACGTGCAGAGCACGTGCACTCTACTTGTCTGGTTTAAGTTCACGAAGAGCAGACTCAACTTAATGTGGGGGTGGTTTGAAAACTAATTGGCTAGTACTTTGGGCTGGCTTAAGCCTATTTTATAGACTTGAATTTTTAACAAAACTTAACATAACCCTTGTAAAATCTAAGTTTCTCTAGACTTTAAGCCAACCCAAGTCTATACATAGTTCCGCCCTTGTGTAAAGCAATAGGAACATTTGAAGTGGTTTCAGAACGAACCAGGTGGAAGACCTTTGACGGCGGGGACAATAATTGGGATAATTTGATCTGATCCGGGTAAAAATTGAAGGGTTCTAACTTTGGTTATGTTAGGTAAGAAGAAACTAACTCAGTGACCTTTCTCTCCAAACTTATTGGATTGGTAGAGAAATGGATTCAAATGACCAAATGCAAACCATGGGTACATAGCAATGTGTAAGCTCCTTTGATCTCCCATCATGTCTTGATCTAAAGATATACCAGATGAAATATTATCTCACGAGGGAGATCAAAGGAGCTTATACATTGCTACGGGTAGAAATAATTAGAAAGATTGGCAGACCATACGCCAATCTTGCGTTGTTGTAATTCGGATGAGAAGTTTAAATCCCCTTATAGGTTCGACAATTTTATCCTAAAGCATCCTAATTTTCTAAATAGTCTTAAAATTTGGTGGATGAATTTAAACTTTTTTGGTAAACCAAGTTACATTTTTGCAAAAAATTACAAGCTTTAAAATTCTTTATTAAGAATGGGCAGAAATCCACTTTGGTAATTTACAATCTCAAATTGATAATTTTGAGCTTGCAGCTGATGTGCTGGATGTTTAAAGGAGATCAATTAATACTCTTTCTGATGATGATATTATAGCTAGTGCTAAAGTTCAACATGCTTCTCTTTTTTTGAATTTAACAAGAAAAATTGGTCAGACTGCCAAAGAGAAGCGGCTCAAGGATAGCGAAAGGAATTCTGGCATCTTCACTAAATTGCTTCTTTTAAATATAAGTTGAATAACATAAACTGTCTGATAATTGGTGGCAATATGTGTTATGACAAGAAAATGATTTTTAAGGAAACTACTTCCTTCTACACTTCCTTATTTTCAGTCACATAAATCTAGACATGGTTTTATTCATTTTTTGACATGCCTAGTATTTCTTTTGAAGAATGTATGAGTCTGGAAAACCCTTTTTCTGAAGTCGAAGTTAAGAAGGTGATTGATCAGTTTGGTGCTCGGTACCAGATGGCTTTACGATGGAGTTCTATAACTCTGCATGTGACATTGTCAAGTCCGATTCAATGCTTGTCGTTAGAGAGTTTGAGAGAACCAGTATGCTTGATTGGAGGTTAAAATGTACCAATATTACTTTGATTCCTAAATGTAGTGGGGCGGTTTCTCTTCATACATTTGGATATCGAGATGTAGTTTATCTTTCTGTTTCACACAAAGGACGATCAACAAGAGGGTATTTCTTCACTTATCCAGATACAACTATATCTTGGCGGCAAGTAAAGAAAACAATTTCAGCTATCATTACAAATCATGTTGAGTTATTATCAGACTTGGAAATAAGTCGTTAATGGTTTAGTTAAGGTAGGTTATACATCACACTGAAGAATCATGTGGGCCACATTTAATTAAAGACTCAACAACAGTAGTATACGAAAACAAATTCTGCTTGCATTGCATAACTAAAGGAAGGTTTCATCAAAGTAAATTGAACAAAGCATATCACTCTGTGGTTTTCTTCACACATGACGAATGGTGAGATTGTCATCAACAAGTATACTCAAGTAACAGTATATCATACCTCTTCCTAACGAATTACCAACTTCAATACTCAATAAAATTATTTTACGAAATTGGAAATTATGCGTCGAATAGATTATTTATAAGCCAAGATTTTGCTGAAGTATCCATCAGGGGCAGTATCATTATAAAAGATAACTTATCAGACTTAACATGTTGTACTCTTTTTACTTCGGGAAGGTTTTGTCCCTCTGGATTTTTCTTCTCAAGATTTTCATGGGGCAACATATGCGTGTTCAACACTGTTCTAAGTCTTACATATTTCAAGGCTTTATTCTCTGAGTTTTCTAAACATACTATAGTTATGTAAGTACACATTGGTCACCACGGGAAGTGCTATAAACACATATTACACTTGGGATACCTAGGATAAACTTTGTTTCTAACCCTTGTTTTACACATTAGTAATAAAATTTTAATCTCTTTCTCTTTATCTTCGGTCTCTCTTTTATTTATAACACTTTTCATATTGATATATGCACATGAGTGTTGTTTCACTATAATTAACTCAGATTTCCAGATTTGAAACAGTTAGACGACGAGAATAATTCGACATGTGTTATGTGGAGGATTGAGGGAATTCACCTAAGAGTAAGGTTTGAAAAACGGTCATGAGAAATATTTGTGCGGCCATTTTAATACTCCAGGTCATGTGTCATGAGTCGTTACCAAAGTAGTTAGTATCATGTACCGACTCGTACAGGTGAAGTCCACCTAGACAAGAATAATATATGAGATATATTCGAATTCAAATAAACACAAGTAACATTGTAATATTAGAATTTGCACATTTAAATATTATGTTACTCGAAAGTTTTAATGTGAGGTATTTACAATACATCAATCAAGGAAGATTACATGTAATATACTATATATTATTGTAATTTACAGACAAATATCTCTCATTTTTTAAAATAACCAAACTGAAAAAGACGAGGGTACCCAAATACACCATAATCTTTTTGTTTCAACCTATAAGTCGTCTTACCAAGTGTGATCGTCTATGGGCAAAGTCGAGACAATACAACAAATTTTGTATTCACACTTTGTGTGATTGTCTATGGATACAAGATCGAGACAATACGACAACCAAAGTGTGATACTTGATAATAGGTTCGGACTTAACCAAACTCTATAGGATCACTATCGATTATATTGGAGTTAACGTACAGTGCAATTTACTTTTGATCGGTAAATAATTTGGTGCTGGCGAGTTTCGAACTCAGGTAACTGGTATCATCACCCAATGACTTTACAACTGTACTACAGTGACCCCGGTTAAAAATTATATTAATTATTTTTAATGGTGGTAGTGAAAGAAGCAATGGGTGGTGGAAACATTATTGGCGGGTATTTGTGAGTGGTGGAGGTGGTAACATTACTGGTAGTGGAAAAAATAGTAGGTTGTGGCTGTTTTTTACGTACGGTGGTAGATGTTAGTGAATAGTAGTGGACAATAATAGTTTTGTGTCTTTACAAAATGGGCAACATTTTATTGTGATAGATGTAGTTGGCTTTTTTTAGCACAACTGGTAAGGACAAAACACAAATATTTTGAGGAGGATACTTAATCATATAAGACAATATGATCATGACCGCTGGATCACCCAAATGGGATCCCGGCTATTTATAGTACCCGATCGAATAAATCACGGTTTTAGTATCAAAATAAAATTGATTACGTTTCCAGAATACAAAACCAAGTTTGGATTAGTTAGGCCAGATAAAGAACGATCAAATTTATACTTGCAGAAAATAAATTTACCGCTATAAATGATCATGTTTAATTAAGATTTAATAATAACTATTCAATTGATATTTCGTAATAAATGTTTCTTTAATTAATCAAATGAATATATTTTTGTTGATACATAATAAATTTATTTGATATTAACCATATCAGTAAGCATTGATGGTGGGCAGTCGTGGGGATAATGGTGGTGGGTATTGGTGAGACAGATGAAGTGGTGGCGATAATGTGGTGGTGGAAAAAGTAGTGGTAGTAGGGTGAGAAAGGGGTCCTAAGATAGGTAAATTAAGTACTAATGGTGGTTGTGATGGTGGGTGGTGGTGGTGGATCGTCGGTTGGGATAATTAATGGTGGTGGGTATTGGTGAGACCGGTGGAGTGGTGACGATAATGTGGTGGTGGAAGAAGTAGTGGTAGCAGGGTGAGAAAAGGTGTCATAAGATAGGTAAATTATTTAGTCACCCTTGATTAATTTTTCTTTGTATATATTTTATTTACATCCGATAAAATTGGAACGATACAGAGAAGATTAGCATGGCCCTTGCGCAAGGATGACACGCACAAATCGAGAAATGGTCCAATTTTTTTTAAGAACGGGCCCTAGCTCAGCTGGTCATCCCCGTTCCCCAAAAAGTTTAATGCGCTCCAGGAGGTCCCAGGTTCGAGTCCCCAATGGCGTAATATTGAAGGAATTAACATGGAAGGTAGTGTTAGCTTGCCCCCCTTATGACACAATCTCAGCCCCCCCTCCCGCCGTTTCGGCTCCCTTGGCTAGGTTACCCATAAGGCTCGCTGGTAGGTTAGCACAGCAACCTGTTCAATTAATGTAGTAGTATGTCGTTAGAGCTTAGCTTGTTAGGCTTCCAACTAGTTTCATGTAATAATCCTTATCCAATAATATAATATAGTTATATTGTTTTCAATTTTTTTTTTTTTTTTTAAATTAAAACAATGTTTGAAGGCCGGATTTTTCCAAAAAAAAAAGATGTTGTGATTTTAAGATTTACCGGGTATGGGTTAGGAAGAAAAATGAAACCTATAAAAAAATAGACCAATCACAAGGCTACCCGCGAATTAATTGTAATCGGTTCGGTTTCTCACTTCTCTCTTTATTCCATTTTTTGGTCATGGTTTCTGTTTCTGTCATTATTTCTCCCTTACTTCATCGGATTATGCAAGGCTACGCGTGAACTAATTGTAATCGATTCAGTTTCTCACATCTCTCTTTATTCCCCTTTTTTGTTATGATTTCGGTTTTTGTCATTTCTCCCCAACTTCGTGTAATAATGCATGCTTGAAAAATAGTTCATGGTAATAGGTAAATAGACAAGAAAAGAAATGGATCAAGAATTAAATATTATTATAAATTTTAGGAAAATGAATAAACACAAATCTATGTAAATTGGGAACCCAACAATTTATATCAAAGAGAAAAATTTAAATTCTAATGCTAACAGATTTTGCAAGATTAATCTAATTGATTTTAAAGTAATTTTAGGTATTTTTAGTTTTGTTACAAGTTTGGTGAATGACCTTTGATGATATTTTTTGAAGTAGTGAATGAAGTAATGTTCTACTGCCCATAGGATTTTCTCTAACGATTAACTATGTTTGTCCCAAAGGGTTGTATGACTTACATACACAATATTAAAAGATTCGAGGATAAGGACAAGCAATTCCTCAAAACATTTAGACCTGGATCGATCGGTTCGATTCTTCTCAGACAATTACATTACGACATATATGAATCGATGGAAACATTTGAAACACATTTCCTTGTTAACGGCACGGATTGAGACCTAATGACTAGTAAAAATAAAATGGTAGGGGATGCTGATCCATGTGGTACCCGAAAAATTGGGCATCCCAATCTTACATGGGACGACTACCTTTTTCCTGGTAAAAAGACGAAAATCAACTGTAATACGCATTAACCGTTTTTTTTTTTTTTTTTAATGGTAACCTTTCTTTAAGCTAAAGATCTCCTCAAACAGTCCAGATTCTTGCATACATTAATTTTAGACAATACAAAAGAGTACACACTCTTTTCCCTAGCATTTTTAGGGGCGACCCCAAAAAAATTAGGGACGACTTTTTTATTCCCAACCCATATACACCGTTAAGGGATGTCCAAAAACGCGGAGAATACGCTAATGCCCTTACATAATCGGAAGATATTTTGTGCCCGATTATTATAAAGCAATCGGAAGCTTAGTAACGATATGATACTACCGATTAATATCGATTTTGTGCCTAACGCGCATCTGGCTTCTATAACAATCGGTAGGAAAAACAACCTCACGAGACTACCGATTATAGTAGCTTCTAAATTCCCAAAATTGGTGATTTCGTCAAGGAAGAAATTTGGGGCAACTTTATAATCGGAAGTCATATTAACTACCGATTATTCTAGTTCCCAAATTCGAAAAAAATGACATTTCTGCAAAAACAAAATTTGGGGCAACTGTATAATCGGAAGTCTAATTAACTACCGATTAATATAGTTCTCAAATTCGAAAAAATTGAGATTTCTGCAAAAACAAAATTTGGGGAAACTGTATAATCGGAAGTGAAAAATACTTCATTTGACTACCGATTATACAGTTGCTACAACAAAATAGAGCCGTTGGAACTCTAAACTCTATATAAGGATTGTATCCTTTTACTCTCTATGGAACGCAAATACCTTTAAACTCTCTCCAACATCATCTTCAACATGATGTCCCAAGCGTTCATTAATCCTACGGAGTTCACAATTGACGAAGATTTATCTTTATGTAGGCGCTATGTTCAACTCTATCCGAGACAAGGAGAAGAACGTAGGCAAGGAGGCATAATGAGTATGAGTTATTTGAGGAAAATTCACGAAAAATTATGCGCCGACACCGGTAACCCAAACAATCGTCACTCCGCTGATCTTTTCTGTCGAGTTGGTTCAATAAACAGACACGTCGAAGAATTTGTCCATTTAACTTATCTTGTGAATCAATATCGATTGAGGGGTGAAACCAATGATGAGGTTATAGAACGATCTCTCGGGGAATGGCGGAGATGGAAAAGATCAAGCTTCCGTTATGAAGCTCATTTTAGAATCCTTAGGGCGATGCAAAGATTTTATCCGTTTAGGACTCGTCCAACACGTCCACGACGCTAATCACAATACCTTGTAATAGAATTGCGGGAGTTCAATGTAAAATTATGATGATGTGTAGGTGATATTGTTATGAATTTCAAAATATTTATGAAAATCGGAAGTTTTAATTGTTGATCTAACTACTGATTATACTCCAACGGCTAGTTCGTTCAAAAGAAACTAGCCGTGCCTCGAAAACCACACAATCGGTTGATAATACATATTGATAAACCTCTGATTATACTACTCTAATGAAACTGAGAACTCTGTTGACAAAACATCCTATAATCGGAAGTATATAACAATAAATATTTACCGATTACGCATAATCGGGTGCTTTGTTCAAACAATTCCTACCGATTGTGTGTAATAAATGTACGTAATTTCAGTATAGTCTTGTAAAAGTACGCATCAACGGCCATATTTTCAAAAAAAAAAAGAGACGTTGGGACTCTCATCTATATAAGGAGGGTAAACTCTTCTTATTTATGCACCAAACAACACATATATAGCATCGTGTGTGCTACAAATAGATTTTCCATCGTCTACTCTTGTGAATTCATTCTATATCTCAACTTACAAGCATGGCAACGTTTGACGCAGCTGAAGATTTGGTCATTGTGAAAAGATGGTATCGTGAAACAAGACGTGAAGATGTCATAGCAGGAAGGTTAACACCCGAAGTCTTTTGGGTGAGGGTATATAGCCAATTTGTGCGAGAGTATGGAAATCCAAAGCAATGATCACTCCAACAAGTTCATGATCGTTTCCGACTTGTCCAGAAAGGGGTAAATGATTACATAACGATACAAAAGAGGATGTTTAACACTATCCACTTAAGCTTGTCGATCCAACAATTTGTAAGTATAACGCTCGGTTATTCTTTTTAAATAACACCGGGTGTCTAATCTTTCTTACTAAAACGAAGTTGACATTATTTTATGTTTGTTTATGTAGGAGACACTCGCAAAAAAGACAGTACTTAGTGGAAAAGGGTGAAGAATTCACTTATGATGGAATTTATGAATTCCTGAAGTCCTTCGCAACAGTATAAATGTTGATTGATGGTTACAATCGGAAGTTATCATTTTATATTGTCTACCGATTCTGGGAAGATTTTCAGCTTTTTTGTCAGACTTTGGTGACAATCAGAAGTTTATGCAATATGTGGTCTACCGATTCTGGGAAAAATTTTCAGTTTATTTTTTGTCAGAGTTTGGTGACAATCGGATGTTTATGTAATATGTAATCTGCCGATTCTGGGAAAAAAATTTCAGTTGTTTTGTCAGCCTTACAATCGGAAGCTAAATTCCAAAAGTTAATAACCGATTATAATATTGATTGAGTCTGTTTACAAAAGCTTGTATAATCGGTTGATATATTAAAAATATAACTACCGATTATAGCTTTGTACTTCACAAAAGATTTTCCAAAAATTTCCAAAAACATGTACAAATAGGGCTTTCCAAAATACATCTTTCAAACATAACGATCATTCATCTTCATCATCCGAGGGAACCAATTCCAGTAGGCCTTCCGGAAAATGCTCCTTCATGACGCGATCCCAATCCAACATGTTGGTCTCATATTGTTTCAACCAATCGTTACAATGATTCGTTGGGAAGTAATCCCTCCAACCACCCAACGAAGGTAATGGGCAATCACTCTTTACTCTTAAACCGATAAAATGCATCTCATTCACAAATGCCATAACAATTCTTCTATCTCTAACCGATTCATCGCAAACCGTCATTGTAGGTGTAAACGTAAAAGAATGTCCATATCTAGGAGGAACAAAGAAATGTACCACGCAATTCAAAGCGTCCGCTAAGAGATATCCACATTTAGGCATTGTCATCCAATACTTGGATCCGATTGTCTTCAATCCCTTTCGGCACTTTACACGCGCAACTAAGTCTTTGAACTCTAGTTCTTTGTCGTGCCTATCTCCTTGCTTCATCATCTCCATATAGAAATCCTTGTCCTTTATTAGTTGTATCGCCATCTTAGTTCTTAAATTTTGCCATTGGGTGACATCTTCGTTCACCGCCTCTCCAAAGTAACCAATTTGTTCCGTAGCGACGTGAAACCCACAATTGCCATCCCCATCAACCTCGTCGGTGGACAAAACAAATGGAACAATGAGTAGAGGGAGTTGTTTCAAATACTCTTCTATAATCGTATACCTTGATCATGTTGGTCTTCCATGAAAATCCCTAGGACAACGAAGAGTACCATACTTCTCTCTTATAGTCACCATTTCCGTTGATTGTGTTTGTTGCGAGTCGCTTATTTGATCAATAAATACGAAGCTAGTTTGGGTCTCCACTAACACAACTTCTTCCACCGCCTCGGCTTGACTTACTTGGACGACCACTTTTCTTGGACGACCTCTTTTCTTGGGTTGCGGCTCATCTTCAAATTCGGCTTCCGAACGCTCATGCCTGCACAATATTCTTTTATTAGACAAATACTCCTTCAATTCTTTTCTTTCAATGGTCCTCGACACTTCGGTGTTTGTCCTACCCTCCCCCTTTTGCTTAATAGGTTCATCAACCTCCCTTAAACGAGGGTGAAGAGCTTGCTCCAAATCATGCATCAATATTTGCTTCTTGGCGCCATTTGTTGTAGCATAACGCTCGGTTATTCTTGCACACAATTCCGACTCCATGAACGACGGACCATCAACTACGGGGGTGCTTGGAGTGAAATTTAATTGCTTCCAAAATGGATGAATATCATTGATGTCAATCACTTCGACGTACCTACCCATTTTATGACGACATGGGAGACCAATACCTATCATATCCTTGCAAACACAAACCGTATTCTCGCCATCGTAAGCTTTATATAACTTCAATTGTTCCATCATGTGATTTATTTCCCATTTTGAAACTTTATGAACAATGCCCCTTAGAAGCAATCTTTCCCTTTCATGTTCCGTAGGGAATTTATGTACACTAAATTGCATAAAATCCTTAATCTTTACGAGATCACGATTGGTGAATTCATGGATTGCTTCTTGGATCGACACAACTCCATTTTGACTACCTAGAAGTATTTTCTTTAATCGTCCATGAGACCCCTCCGCAATGCTTGTCGCCTCGTTCTTGAAATTACGATATTCATATGTCCATGCATACGCAAACCTCTCCTTAATCGGTAACCATTGTGTTTTACAATACTCAACTGGTTTTGGGTAGTCCTTGCTATATTTATCCTCAAATTTCTTCAAGTTTATTTCGTAAATTTCCTCGGTCATTGACCAAACGATCTTGTCCCATGCTTTCATGAACGCTCTCCAAATTATTCCATCCTCCTTCCATTTTTCATCAAATAACCTCTTCTCTTCCTCTCGTTCTTCCGCTTTAATTTACTAATGCGCTCATCCTCTTCCTTCGACCTCTTGGTACCCTTCCTTGGTTTTTTAGCTTGGAAATGGTGATGGCAATTGTGTTTGAGGTTGTATTGAATGTGCCACGTACATTGTAAGTTTCGGGCTTCAGGAAACACTACCGCTATTGCATGCATTAAGGCTTGATCGTTATCCGTTACAATAACCCTTGGAAAATCATCGCCATTGTAAATGGACCTCAACGTCTCCAACATCCAAATGAAACTCACGTTATTCTCATGATCCATTAAACCCCATGCAATCGTAAACGTGTTTTTGTCCGAAGTGTGACAAGCAATGTTCAACAACGGCATGTTATATTTGTTTGTCTTGTAAGTGGCATCTATCAACAAAATTTGATGAAAACACTGAGCCAATTTTATCATTTCGGGATGTGCCAAGAAAATACGTACCACTTTACCATCCTTTTCTTTCGTTCTCAACGTGTAGTCGTGTAACTCAGCTAACCACTGCGATTGTTGCATGACCGTTCTACCATCCTATTCCGTCCTTTTGATCGTAGCTAGGGCCGACTTAATTGTAGACAAAGAAGACAAGTTGTCGGGGTCGTCCGCCTTTATTTTACTTAAGATCGCACTCGCCTTTTGGATACGCATAGACCTCACCATCTCCATTTCATGTGGTTTTAACTTCGCAAGCATTACATGTCCAATAAGAGTATCCGGATCATCGTGATTGTTCCAACCATTAGCAACTTTAGACATTTTCCAATCTTTACGTTCCTTACCATCGGGCTTATAGAAGACAATCTTAAATGGGCATCCAATCTTCTTTGTATGAGTTCGGTATTTCTTTCTCTCCGTCTTCCTTACATACTTATTATTCTTTCCCTCGTGACTCTTCTTCTCCCCACCTCGCTCACATATCATTTCAAACCGAATCTTCTTAACGCAACGGTTCTGAACTACCACGCACATCTTCTCTTTTGCCTTGTTCATAAGCCATTCCTTGGCCTCCTTCTTACTTCCAAATATCTAAGTGCACATATAACAAAACAAAAATAATAAGCATAAACATCTAACATAGATGATTGGAAAAAGAAAAGATAATTCATGACCATACCAAATTGTTTGCATAGTGTAGGGAAGTATCAGGCCTCAAATAATAATCTTCATCAACCGCTACAACAGCCTACGCACAACAACAACAAGTTACGCATTACCAATCAGAAGGAAGTTTAGATAATAAGTAACCGATTGTAACACAATCGGTAATTTAATACTATACAACATAACCGATTTTAAACAATCGATAGTCATGTACGAATATAGTCTACCGATTAACGACATACACAAATGAACAATTCTTCTATATAAAAAGCTTCAATAATCGGAGGGACTATAAATTCATAAACCAACCGATTATTAAATATCAAGATTTGCGAATATTTCATTTTTTTGGAGAAATTCGTATTTGGGGCGACGTTATATAATCGGACGTTTATTTATGTATTCAACTTCCGATTGTGAGAAATTGAAGCTTTCAATTTGGGGAATTTTTTTCATATTCGGCAGATAAATACATCAAAATATATCCGATTGTGGATAATCGGTAGATATTGTACTAAATTAACTACCGAATATATGTCGTTCATGTCGTTCAATGCATGCAGAAATCGAATTTTCACGTTCAAAAACACACACAAACGCACATAACATGGATAACATGGGTATTAGAGTTTTTTAAAAACATACATGTATGTTTGATGCATCGTTAGCTTCGATCTTGGGTGATTCTCCATTTTCTTCCATGAAAGCGTCGTCTAGGGTTTCATCTCCATCAAAGTTTGGATCATTCAACATATACCCCAAATCGTCATCTCTAAACTGTAGTGAACCTTGAACTTCAACAACTTCACGTCCTTCTTCGTACCCATCCATGTTTATGGAAGTTGGCAACAATCGGAAGTTGGCAACATATACCCACTTTTTCTCCTTTTTTTTTTCTTCTTCTCTCACTCAATCGGGAGTTATTTCACAATGAGTCAAATTTTTTTTTCCAAACACTAATATATAGACCCCAGCGTACCGATTACAAGAGTTTGCTTCCGATTATTTTGTGAAACTACCGATTATTGTTTTGGCTACCGAATATTATAGTTTTTGGCAAAGGTTGAATCCGGGGCCACTTATAATCGGTAGGGTTATAAGTTTTATAATCTACCGATTATGGCAGATTTCAAAATTTCGCAAAAAAGGATTTTAGCAAAAACTCATTTTGGGCAACCTATAATCGGACGGTAAGAAGTAATAAACTCTACCAATTATGGTAATTTCAAAATTCATCACATGAAGAATTTAAAAAAAAACTCATTTTGGGGCAACCTATAATCGGTAGGTGTTGGAACCAATTTGGCTTACGATTATGACTACATCCAAATCACGAACCACATGGTTATGTCTGGCTCTGTACCCTCTAAACCTATGGATTTTGGCACATGTTGGATTTGGGGCTTCGTATAATCGGACGGTAAGAAGTAATAAACTCTACCGATTATGGTAGATTTCAAAATTCATCACATGAAGGATTTTAGAAAAAAACTCATTTTGGGGCAACCTATAATCGGTAGGTTGTGGAACCTATTTGGCTTACGATTATGGCTACATCCAAATCACGAACCACATGGTTATGCCTGGCTCTGTACACTCAAAAACTATGGAATTTGGCAAGGGTTCGATCTGGGGCTCTTTATAATCGGTAGGTTGTTAAGTTGTTAACTCTACCGATTATGGTATATTTCAAATTCCCTTACATGAAGGATTTTAGAAAAAAACTCATTTTGGGGCAACCCATAATCGGATGGTTTGGTAATATATTTAACCCCCGATTAACGCTGCATCCAAAACACGAACCAAGTGGTTATGGTGGGTCATGTGTACACTCAAAACCTATGAAATATGGCAAAGGTTGGATCTGGGGCTCGTTATAATCGGCGGGTTATATAATTATATACCCTACCGATTATGGTAGATTTCTAAATTCATTACGTGGAGGATTTTAGAAAACTCATTTTGGGGCAATTTATAATCGGTAGTGTCTGTAACCTATTAGGCTTCCGATTAGGGCTACATCCACAGCTCAAGCCAAGTAGTTATGGTTGGCTCTGCACCCCTCAAAACCTATGGAATTTGGCCAAGGTTGAATATGGGGCTCCTTATAATCGGTTGTCTTACAAGTTGGATAAGCTACCGATTATAAAAGGGATTATTAGCCGAAGTATCTATACAATAATCGGTAGGTATAGTTTCAATTTAACCTACCGATTATGGTGTAGGCTCCCGATTATATAAGGGCATATTGGTCATTTCGAAAAATCGAAGATAAGGGGTAGCTTAGATTTACGTTTGGGTGACCTTTTTGTCTTTTAGTGTCGGCCCTAATTCTTTCGGAAAATGGGTCATTTGTCCAAAAAAATTTAAAACACGGTTCAAATGGACGAGTAAAAAAATTTATGGGTGAAATGGACAAAAAAAAAAATAGCAAGGATGAAACTGGATTCATCCTGGCTTAAACTTAAAAAATAGCAAGGATGAAACCGGATGCATCCTGTAAAATAAAAATAAGAAAAATATTTGAAAATGGACAGATGAAACCGTTACATCCTGCCTATTTTTAAATTTTTGTCCATTTAAACAGTATCTAAATCTGACTGTCCTTTTTACCCAGGAAATTTTGATTTTGGTCTTTTTAACCAATTTTGTGTAATTCTTTTGGGATCGCCCCTAAAAATGCCAGGCTCTTTTCCTCTATATTTACTATTTAGTGCTAATATAGAGAGGATCAATAGCTACAGACTTCGCATTGCACCCAGTCCGATACATTACAATCTCTCTTGCTTTTTAGCTATAGCCAAAATGTCAATAGAGACAGCTTTGATAAATCCATGTGCAGACAATGACTATGTACATAGAAAAAGCAAGAGAGAGTAATTGGGGAAGTGAACCCAAGAAGAATTCCTTTCTTTGCGCAGAGTGTGGAAGTGGAAACTGCTGGTTTATTACCATTCTGGCTCTTTGGCTAAGGTGTGAGAGAAGGAAAAATACAAAAAGGAGTGGAGAAAAAACATGAGAAAAAGCCACACAAGCAGTTTAGCTGTTTATTTAGGAGAGAATAGGAGAGAATGAATGTCCAAAAAGCGAGAAAAATTATAAAAATTGCTTCACGCGTGCGGGTGATAATCTTCCGAAGTAAGGTAAGTGAACTTAACTTCCGATTATATAGTGGCATTTTGAAATGAGAATTACCATATTCGGTAGTATTTTAAGTTAATTAAACTTCCGATTATATACTGGCCCCAAAACGAGTTTTTGAAAAAAAATCTTCAATTTTCGAATTTTGGTACTACCATAATCGGTAGTAAGGTAAGTGAACTTAACTTCCGATTATATAGTGGCATTTTGAAATGAGAATTACCATATTCGGTAGTATTCTAAGTTAATTAAACTTCCGATTATATACTGGCCCCAAAATGAGTTTTTGAACAAAATTCTTCAATTTTCGAATTTTGGTACTACCATAATCGGTAGTAATTATGTTCATTATCTACCGATTGTGTTTAATTTTTTGTACAAAAAAATTGAAATTTTTGAATCTACCATAGAACCAAAATTCGAAAAAAAAAATTTTTGCTAACAATAACTAAATGTACACTAACTACCGAATTCATGTTTAATTTCCGATTATTGAAGGGCAATTTTGCCATTACGAAAAAAAGGATAAGAGGTGAACTCAATTTAGGTTTGGGTGACCCTATTTTGTTTTATTGTTGGCCCCTAATTCCTTTTGAGTGGCCCCTAAATATGTTAGGATATAAAAGTATAAAATATAAAGAAGTACTCAAAGATAGTATACCCGTTTAGAATTAAGCTTATTATCCCCAGACGTTGACACATTGTGGCCCAAGAAATACCTGGCATTTTTAGGGGCGACCCCGAAAGAATTAAGGGCGACTTTTTTATTCCCAACCCATATACACCGTTAAGGGATGTCCAAAAACGCGGAGAATACGTTAATGCCCTTACACAATCGGAAGTTGTTTTGTGCCCGATTATTATAAATCAATCGGAAGCTTAGTAACGATATTATACTACCGATTAATATTGATTTTGTGCCAAACTCGCATCTGGCTTCTATAATTATCGGTAGGAATAATAACCTCACGAGACTACCGATTATAGTAGCTCCTAAATTCCCAAAATTGGTGATTTCGCCAAGAAAGAAATTTGGGGCAAATCGTATAATCTAAGTCTTATTAACTACCGATTATTCTAGTTCCCAAATTCGAAAAAATTGACAATTCGCAAAAAACAAAATTTGGGGCAACCGTATAATCGGTAGGTTATTAGCTACCGATTAATATAGTTCCCAAATTCGAAAAAAATGACATTTCGCAAAAACAAAATTTGGGGCAATCAGTATAATCGGAAGTTAAAATACTTCATTTGACTACCGATTATACAGTTGCCCCAACAAAACACAGCCGTTGGAACTCTAAACTCTATATAAGGATTGTATCCTTTTACTCTCTATGGAACACAAATACCTTTAAACTCTCTCCAACATCATCTTCAACATAATGACCCAACCATTCATTAATCCTACGGAGTTCACCATTGAAGAAGATTTATCTTTATGTAGGCGCTATGTTCAATTCTATCCGAGACGAGGAGAAGAACGCAGGCAAGGAGGCATAATGAGTATGAGTTATTTGGGGAAAATTCACGAAAAATTCTGCGACGACACCGTAACTCCAAACAACCGTCACTCAGCCGATCTTTTCTCGCCGAGTTGGTTCAATAAATGGACACGTCCAAGAATTCGTCCATTTAACTTATCTTGTGAATCAATATCGATTGAGGGGTGAAACCAATGATGAGGTTATAGAACGATCTCTCGGGGAATGGCGGAGATGGAAAAGATCAAGCTTCCGTTATGAAGCTCATTTTAGAATCCTTAGGGCGATGGAAAGATTTAATCCGTTTAGGACTCGTCCAACACGTCCACGACGCTAATCACAATACCTTGTAATAGAATTGAGGGAGTTCAATGTAAAATTATGATGATGTGTAGGTGATATTGTTATGAATTTCAAAATATTTATGAAAATCGGAAGTTTTAATTGTTGATCTAACTACCGATTATACTCCAACGGCTAGTTCGTTCAAAAGAAACTAGCCGTGCCTCGAAAACCACACACAATCGGTAGATAATACATATTAAGAAACCTCCGATTATACTACTCTAATGAAACTGAGAACTCTGTTGACAAACAACCTATAATCGGAAGTATATAACAATACATGTTTACCGATTACGAATAATCGGGTGCTTTGTTCAAACATTTACTACCGATTGTGGGTAATAATTGTACTCAATTTCAGTACAGTCTTGTAAAAGTACGCATCAACGGCCATATTTTCAAAAAAAAAAGAGACGTTGGGACTCTCATCTATATAAGGAGGGTAAACTCTTCTTATTTATGCACCAAACAACACATATATAACATTGTGTATTCTACAAATAGATTTTCCATCGTCTACTCTTGTGAATTCATTCTATATCTCAACTTACAAGCATGGCAACGTTTGACGCAGATGAAGATTTGGTCATTGTGAAAACATGGTATCGTGAAACAAGACGTGAAGATGTCATAGCAGGGAAGGTTAACACCCGAAGTCTTTTGGGCGAGGGTATATAGCCAATTTGTGCGAGAGTATGGAAATCCAAAGCAAAGATCACTCCAACAAGTTCATGATCGTTTCCGACTTGTCCAAAAAGGGGTAAATGATTACATAACGATACAAAAGAGGATGTTTAACACTAGCCACTTAAGCTTGTCGATCCAACAATTTGTAAGTATAACGCTCGGGTGTTTAATCTTTCTTACTAAAACGAAGTTGACATTATTTTATGTTTGTTTATATAGGAGACACTCGCAAAAAGACAGTACTTAGTGGAAAAGGGTGAAGAATTCACTTATGATGGAAGTTATGAATTCAGAAGTCCGTCGTAACAGTATAAATGTTGATTGATGGTTACAATCGGAAGTTATTATTTTATATTGTCTACCGATTCTGGGAAGATTTTCACCTATTTTGTCAGACTTTGGTGACAATCGGTAGTTAATGCAGTATGTTGTCTACCGATTCTGGGAAGATTTTCAGCTTTTTTGTCAGACTTTGGTGACAATCGGAAGTTTATTCAATATGTTGTCTACCGATTCTGGGAAAAATTTACAGTTTATTTTTTGTCAGAGTATGGTGACAATCGGATGTTTATATAATATGTAATCTACCGATTCTGGGGAAAAAATTTCAGTTGTTTTGTCAGCCTTTTAATCGGAAGATAAATTCAAAAAGTTAATAACCGATTATAATATTGATTGAGTCTGTTTACAAAAGCTTGTATAATCGGTTGATATATTAAAAATATAACAACCGATTATAGCTTTAGACTTCACAGTATTTTCCACAAAATTCCAAAAAAAACATGTACAAATAGGGCTTTCCAAAATACATCTTTCAAACATAACAATCATTGATATTCATCATCCGAGGGAACCAATTCCAGTAGGCCTTCCGGGAAATCCACCTTCATGACGCGATCCCAATCCAACATGTTGGTCTCATATTGTTTCAACCAATCGTTACAATGATTCGTTGGGAAGTAATCGCTCCAACCAGCCAACGGAGGTAATGGGCAATCCCTCTTTACTCTTAAACCGATAAAATGCATCTCATTCACAAATGCCATAACAATTCTTCTATCTTTAACCGATTCATCGCAAACCGTCCTTGTAGGTGTAAACGTATAAGAATTTCCATACTTAGGAGGAACAAAGAAATGTACCACGCAATTCAAAGCGTCCGCTAAGAGATATCCACATTTAGGCATTGTCATCCAATACTTGGATCCGATTGTCTTCAATCCCTTTCGGCACTTTACACGCGCAACAAAGTCTTTGAACTCTAGTTCTTTGTCGTGCCTATATCCTTCCTTCATCATCTCCATATAGAAATCCTTGTCCTTTATTAGTTGTACCGCCATCTTAGTTCTTAAATTTTGCCATTGGGTGACATCTTGGTTCACCGCCTCTCCAAAGTAACCAATTTGTTCCGAGGCGACGTGAAACCCACAATTGCCATCCCCATCAACCTCGTCGGTGGACAAAACAAATGGAACAATGAGTGGAGGGAGTTGTTTCATATACTCTTCTATAATCGTATACCTTGATCGTGTTGGTCTTCCATGAAAATTCCTAGGACAACGAAGAGTACCATACTTCTCTCTTATAGTCACCATTTCCGTTGAATGTGTTTGTGGCGAGTCGCTCATTTGATCAATAACTACGGAGCTAGTTTGGGTCTCCACTAACACAACTTCTTCCACCGCATCGACTTGACTTACTTGAGAAGGCTTCGTAGAGACCTTTGGACTTCCATTTTGATCTTTTCTTGGACGACCTCTTTTCTTGGGTTGCGGCTCATCTTCAAATTCGGCTTCCGAACGCTCATGCCGACACAATATTCTTTTATTAGACAAATGATCCTTTAATTCTTTTCTTTCAATGGTCCTCGACACTTCGGTGTTTGGCCTACCCGCCCCTTTTGCTTAATAGGTTCATCAACCTCCCTTAAACGAGGGTGAAGAGCTTGCTCCAAATCATGCATCAATATTTGCTTCTTGGCGCCATTTGTTGTAGCATAACGCTCGGCTATTCTTGCATACAATTCCGACTCCATGAACGACGGACCATTGATAGGTGTAGAATACACCGTATTTACTATACAGAGTTTATGCTTTCTTTGCTATTTTTCTTGTAAATTATGTATTTTACGCTTGTTTTGAGTTTTGTAGCTACTTTGGAGTCACACGGAGGAAAAGAAGAAGAAATTACCCAATTTGAGCAAAAAGGGCAAAATCGTCATTTAATGGGCGAACACTATGTGGAGCCGAGCCAAGGTTAAGGGGCAACTTTCCTTTGGAGGAGTAATAAACATATACTAGGCGAGGATAAGGGACAACCGAATTAGTTATCCCTTATCGGGGTGACTGGGTGTTGGATAACACTCAATTTATAACCCTAAAACCTAAATTCAATACTCATCTTCTCAATCATTTTGCACCTGAGAGAGAAGTGTTAAAAGTAATGGCTGCCGTTTGGGATCGAGAACCATTCCAAAAAATTGAGGGATTTATTGCCAGAGAGTGAATCAAAACTCGAGAATAAAGAAGAAAAGATAAGACAGAATTGAAGTTGTTAGTATTGAGTATTTGGGATCGGCACGAGATGATGCAAAGAAACGAGTGATGAAGGAGATGAACTCGCTGCTGTTAGTTCATGATAGATGCAGCCGAAATCGAGAGAAATTCATGGGATCGATTGCTGCTGACAGAGATCAATGTTGGAGAGGAAAGAACTTAGGGTTTGCTGAAATCAATTGAGATCGAGAAGCAGGGAAGAAAATGGGTTCGATTAGAAACCTCAGAGATGAAGAAATGAGTTCTGGTGGTCACTGTTGAAAGAGAGCAGATGGGTTCGATACAGATGTGAAATTGGGTAAAGATGAACAAGGAGTTTGGGTTTGCATTTGAGTTCAACAGAGTCGAGATAGGACTTGTCGTTGCTGTATGAGCTAAGCTGAAATTGGAGATGGGTCTGTGAAGAACGAGCTGTTGTTAGTGTTGATCTCAGAGATGGAGTATGGGTTTGATTCAAGGATTTGGTAAGCTGAGAATTGAATAGGGTTCGATTGATGAAAGGTGCGGATGTTGGTGGTTTCTTCTATCGTCAACCAAAGAGAACAGGAGAAGATGAACCTGATGCTATGAAGATGAGTCTTTGTTTAAGACTCAAGTTCTGTAGTTGTGATGGAGAATCGAAGATGAGTTCAGGGAAGAATCAAAACGGGTTTTTGATAATTGCTGTGAATGGGTGTTAGCAGTATGGACTTGAATGGGTGAATTGACATGGAAGATGCAGAGTGGTTGTCTTTGATAAATTGCAAGATTAAGTTGCGGCTACATGTTCGGGAGTGTGAATGAAATGCTCAATAGATGTATGTGCTAGGAATTCTTAACAGAAATGAAGCGGAAAGTAAAGGCCGGAATGTGGCTCGGAAATGCCAGAAAACAGCCAAGACTCGGCCGGTTTTCTGCACCGGTGAGTCAACTCGGCGATGACCGATTCAGCCGATTCAACTCACCCCAGTAAGACCAGTCAGCTGAGTTAGAAGCTGACTCAGTGACTGACTCCTCCTTCCCTTGACCCGGTTGACTAACGGTTGACCCGTTTGACCGTTATCTCTAACGGTGGACTGACGGAATATTCCGTCGAATATTCCACTGACGGAGAAAATTTTCAGGCGGCCGGCCGGATTCCGGCCATAATACCAGTTTTCCGGCGAGCCAAAAAAAATCCAGAATTTTCTATGGACTTCTCTCATGGGTGTGAAGACTTGGACTAGGAATTGGACTCAAATTTGGAAAGAGAAGGTGGAAGAGTTGAGAAAAGCTTGGATTTGGAAATTGAATTGCTAAAGGAAAAGGATTCTATTCCTTGGAAGATTTGGAGAATATTGAAGCCTATAAATAGAGAAGTTTTCTACATCTTTTACACACATCTCTACACACACAACACTTTTCTTTTCTTATTCTTTGTGTGAACTCTTTAGCATGAGTAGCTAATTTTATTATTGATGGAGGATGAATTCCTAGTTCTTAATATGATTTAAGTTTTTGTTTTCAATTCTATCTTGAAGTTTTTCACATAATTATCGTTTGTTTTTACTAATAGGAATGATCTTAATGACATTCATGATTGATTGATAGATTGTTTGGGTGGCCAACTAAATTGATTTGTCGATTTAATCTAAAGCTAGTGAAAGTTAGGAGATAAGTAATCGTTTCTTGACTTTTTACATAAGTAGCAAACACGAGACCTTGCGGAGGGATTAGTGGAGCAATTGTGTGTGAAAACAACGTTAGCAAGTAGACCTTGATCTAAGAGTCTAACTACTAGTACTAAACCTAAATTCATAGATCTTAATGCATTCAGGGAATTACATCTTGTAAGCGAACCTCAAGGTGGTTCTTTTGAATAGAATCTGATAACTAAGCGGACTTGTTACTCAGTGAAATAAGGGATTTTGGGGCTAGCTAAGCGGACCTGCTATCCTACGGTTGGTGATAATCATGACTAATAACAAGTAGAAAAGAACATAACTTGATTCATTGTTTTGCAACGAAGAAGGATTCCTTGATCTTGTCTCTCTTATTGCTTTCAACTTTATCTTTTAATTGTTTTGTTTATTTTCTTTTGTTTTTTTTACACCCCCTTTTGTGTGACAATTTTTACAACTAGAATCTCTTGCTCCTCGTGGGAACGAACTTGACTTTCATTATATTATTTTTAATTGAGTAGAAATATTAATTAATTTGATTGCACCTACGACACGCATCAACCATCGACTACGGGGGTGCTTGGAGTGAAATTTAATTGCTTCCAAAATGGATGAATATCATTGATGTCAATCACATCAACGTACCTACCCATTTTATGACGACATGGGAGACCAATACCTATCATATCCTTGCAAACACAAACCGTATTCTCGTCATCGTAAGCTTTATACAACTTTTATTGTTCCATCATGTGATTTATTGCCCAACGTGAAACTTTATGAACAATGCCCCTTAGAAGCAATCTTTCCCCTTCGTGTTCCGTAGGGAATTTATGTACACTAAATTGCATAGAAGCCTTAATCTTTATGAGATCACGATTGGTGAATTCATGGATTGCTTCTTGGATCGACACAACTCCATTTTGACTACCTAGAAGTATTTTCTTTAATCGGACATGAGACCCCTCCGCAATGCTTGTCGCCTCGTTCATGAAGTTACGATATTCATATGTCCATGCATATACAAACCTCTCCTTAATCGGTAACCATTGTGTTTTACAATACTCAACGGGTTTTGGGTAGTCCTTGCAATATTCTTCCTCAAATTTCTTCAAGTTTCTTTCGTAAATTACCTCGGTCATTGACCAAACGATCTTGTCCCATGCTTTCATGAACGATCTCCAAATTATCCCATCCTCCTTCCATTTTTCATCAAATAACCTCTTCTCTTCCTCTCGTTCTTCCTCGGTTAATTTACTAATGCGCTCATCCTCTTCCTTCGACCTCTTGGTACCCTTCCTTGGTTTTTTAGCTTGGAAATGGCGATGGCAATTGTGTCTGAGGTTGCATTGAATGTGCCACGTACACTGCAAGTTTCGGGCTTCAGGAAACACTACCGCTATTGCATGCATTAAGGCTTGATCGTTATCCGTTACAATAACCCTTGGAAAATCACCCCCATTGTAAATGGACCTCAGCGTCTCCAGCATCCAAATGAAACTCACGTTGTTCTCATGATCCATTAAACCCCATGCAATCGTAAACGTGTTTTTGTCCGAAGTGTGACAAGCAATGTTCAAAAACGGCATGTTATATTTGTTTGTCTTGTAAGTGGCATCTATCAACACAATTTGATGAAAACACTGAGCCAATTTTATCATTTCGGGATGTGCCAAGAAAATACGTACCACTTTACCATCCTTTTCTTCCGTTCTCAATGTGTAGTCGTGTAACTCAGCTAACCACTGCGATTGTTGCATGACCGTTTTACCATCCCATTCCGTCCTTTTGATCGTAGCTAGGGCCGACCTAATTGTAGACAAAGAAGACAAGTTGTCGGGGTCGTCCGCCTTTATTTTACTTAAGATCGCACTCGCCTTTTGGATACGCATAGACCTCACCGTCTCCATTTCATGTGTTTTTAACTTCGCAACCATTACATGTCCAAGTAGAGTATCCGGATCATCGTGGTTGTGACAACCATTAGCAACTTTAGACATTTTCCAATCTTTACTTTCCTTACCATCGGGCTTATAGAAGACAATCTTAAATGGGCATCCAATCTTCTTCGTATGAGTTCGGTACTTCTTCCTCTCCGTCTTCCTTACATACTTATTATTCTTTCCCTCGTGACTCTTCTTCTCCCCACCTCGCTCACATACCATTTCAAACCGAATATTCTTAACGCAACGGTTCTGAACTACCACGCACATCTTCTCTTTTGCCTTGTTCATAAGCCATTCCTTGGCCTCCTTCTTACTTCCAAATATCTAAATGGGCATATTACAAAACAAAAAAAAATAAGCATAACCATCTAACATACACGATTGGAAAAAGAAAAGATAATTCATGACCATACCAAATCGTTTGCATAGTGTAGGGAAGTATCAGGCCTCAAATAATAATCGTCATCAACCGCTACAACAGCCTACACACAACAACAACAAGTTATGCATTAGAAATCGGAAGGAAGCTTAGATAATAAGTAACCGATTGTAATACAATCGGTGATTTAATACTATACAACATAACCGATTATGAGAAATCGGTAGTCATGTACGCATATAGTCTACCGATTAACGACATACAGAAATGAACAATTCTTCTGTGTAAAAAGCTTCAATAATCGGAAGTACTATAAATTAATTAAACAACCGATTATAATATACCAATAATCGAACGTTTATTCATGTAGACAAATTCCGATTATGAGAAATTGAAGCTTTCAATTTGGGGATTTTTTAGTATTCGGCAGATTAATAAATCAAAATATACCCGATTATTGATAATCGGTAGATATGTTACTAAATTAACTACCGATTAAATGTCGTTCATGGCATTCAATGCATGCAGTAATCGAATTTTCACGTTCAAAAACATACACAAACGCACATAACATGGATAACATGGGTATTAGAGTTTGTTAACAACATACCTGTATGTTTGATGCATCGTTAGCTTCGATCTCGGGTGATTCTCCATTTTCTTCCATGAAAGCGTCGTCTAGGGTTTCATCTCCATCAAAGTTTGGATCATTCAACATATACCCCAAATCATCATCTCTAAACGGTAGTGAACCTTGAACTTCAACAACTTCACGTCCTTCTTCGTACCCATCCATGTTTATGGAAGTTGACAAAAATCGGAAGTTGGCAACATATACCCCCTTCTTCTTCTTCTTTTTCTTCTTCTTCTCTCACTCAATCGGGAGTTACCTCGCGATGAGTCAAATTTTTTTTCCAAACACTAATATATAGACCCCAGCCTACCGATTACAGAGTTTGCTTCCGATTATTGAGTGAAACCACCGATTATGGTTTTGGCTACCGAATATTATAGTTTTTGTCAAAGGTTGAATCCCTGACCACTTATAATCGGTATGGTATAAGTTTTATCATCTACCGGTTATGTCAGATTTCAAATTAAACATTTCGCAAATAAGGATTTTAGAAAAAACTCATTTTGGGGCAACCTATAATCGGTAGGTTATGTAACCTACTTGATGTCCGATTATGGCTACATCCAAATCACGAACCACATGGTTATGCCTGGCTCTGTACCCTCTTAACCTATGGATTTTGGCAAGGGTTCAATCTGGGGCTCCTTACAATCGGTAGGTTATTAAGTGGAGTATACTACCGATTATAGTAGATTTCAAAATTCATCACATGAAGGATTTTAGAAAAAACTCATTTTGGGGCAACCTATAATCGGTAGTTTGTGGAACCTATTTGGCTTACGATTATGGCTACATCCAAATCACGAACCACATGGTTATGCCTGGCTCTGTACACTCGAAACCTATGGAATTTGGCAAGGGTTCGATCTGGGGCTCCTTATAATCGGTAGGTTGTTAAGTTGTTAACTCTACCGATTATGGTAGATTTCAAAATTCATCACAAGAAGGATTTTAGAAAAACTCATTTTGGGGCAACTAATAATCGGATGGTTTGGTAATATATGTAACTCCCGATTAACGCTGCATCCAAAACGCGAACCAAGTGGTTGTGGCTGGCTGTGTACACTCAAAACCTATGAAATATGGCAAAGGTTGGATCCGGGGCTCGTTATAATCGGTTGGTTATATAATTATATACCCTACCGATTATGGTATATTTCAAAATTCATCACATGAAGGATTTTAGAAAAAACTAAATTTGGGGCAACCTATAATCGGTAGGTTGTGGATCCTATTTGGCTTACGATTATGGCTACATCCACAGCTCAATCCAAGTGGTTATGGCTGGCTCTGCACCCCTCAAAACCTATGAAATTTGGCCAAGGTTGAATACGGGGCTTCTTATAATCGGTAGTCTTACAAGTTGGATAAGCTACCGATTATAAAAGGGATTATTGGCCGAAGTATCTACACAATAATCGGTAGGCATAGTTTCAATTTAACCTACCGATTCACCTTTAACCTACCGATTATGGTGTTGGCTACCGATTATATAAGGGCATATTGGCCATTTCGAAAAATCGAAGATAATGGGTAGCTTAGATTTACGTTTGGGTGACCTTTTTTGTCTTTTAGTGTCGCCCCTAATTCTTTCGGGGTCGCCCCTAAAAGTGCCAGGAAGAAATAATCAAAGATTTTGCTTTTATATCAACTGTTGAGGGGTGAATATGATTTTGGTTCTACCCACCCTAGTCACACCTTAATGACAACACCTTCTAGGAATGGTATGAGAGAGAACTTGCATTCCATTTTACCTTGTCATTCTTTATATAGACTTTCCCAAAATCCCTTCATTTTATGACATCATGCCACATGTCCTAAACCTCCTTAATTACTGTTGATGCCACCCCTTCTCTAATGCAACCTTCTCCTTTTACCTTAATTCCCTCTTTATCCTTTTTCTCCTTATGGATACTTCTTAGTGGACTTTGGCTTAGTCCCCAAGTCCCCTTATTTCATGTTGGATTGGCACCCTTTTAGGGGATCCCTAACCCTATTAAAGGGTAATAATTTTCATGTATCAACATTAGTCCCCTGACTATTGGGTCAATTGTCAAATGACCCGATAGTCAATATGCTTCCCTTTGTATGCCTTTCTTCCCTAACTAAGAGGAAGGTCTTTCTTCCATCCGCATGTCCCTAAGCGGCAGTTAGTCTTCTATTACGTGCAGAAAAACTTTACAGTTCCTCTTTATTCCTCATAACTGCCACGTTCCGGTCTCCACGTAGCCTATATATAGACCCTCCGAATTATTCCTTATTTTCGACTTTATCTCATCATTCTATTTCATCTCATTCTAGACACATCGCGCACGCGACATGTCCTGCGATTCTACCAGTAGTAGCTCATCAGCGGAGGAGGAAGAAGAAGAAGGATCCAAGGAAATGATGAGTACCGACTCCGAAGAGGCGGAATACGCGGATCCGGAAGAATTGCATATACCGCTTCCAGCGGACGGTGAAGCGTATACGGTCTCCGAAATCACGAGCAACCCTGATCTGAAGCGTGCGTTAAAGCTGAGAGGCCTTCGTGATGGTCAGCGTGTCCTTCATATGGATAACGTTCTTCTCTCGCGCCTACTCAATCCTCCTGTGTTAGCTTATCCTCCCCCCCCCTGGATGGCTCATGTATTCCGAGGTAAATACCTTAAACACCTTCTTATTCAAAAAGGTTCTGCGTATGGGTATTCATCGCGGTGATTATGATCTTCCCGCTATTGAGATTCGGTCTTCATCTGTTACGCCTGCCGTATGGCCGCACTGGACGACTTACATCCGCTATAATCCAGGCCGCGTAGCCGCCCTTCGTTCAACCGGTATCGAGGAAGCCATAAATTTGTCTCTTAAGCGAGAAGTAGTTAGATGTAGGCGGTGATATGACGCGGCTATTTTGCCATTGGGCGTCTCCTGTTCATACCTCGTTCTTTGCATGAGGGGAGGCTACCATAGTTTTAGAGGACGTAGTGGCTCTTACAGGATTGCCCATCCACGGTAGTCATTCGTATGATGAGGTAGCTATTTTTGAAGCTCTGAATGATGAGGATAGGGAATTATGGGCGTATCTGCTGGATTGTAAAGATGACTCTCGTAATGAACAAGTAAGAAAAGATCATTACGGCAGGAAAGCAAAGGGAAAGCTGTGAATGCTAGCAAAAAGGGTAAACCATCTCCTACTGCTAAAGGCAAGGCTAACGCGATCGAGGATAAGAAACCTTCCTTACCACCTCATACAAGAGAGTGATTTCTTGCTAGCTCTACCCATGCCTATGAAGCAATTCATGGATCATCAATCCCTTCAGCGCGAACCAGCCCTGAGTTGCTTGTTAAACGCAATAGACGCGCCTCCTTTCCTCTTTGGATAAAGTATTGGGCTCCGTAGGTGGCGGATGGAAAGGTTATCTCCCCCCCCCCGGTAGGAAAAAGAAGTGACTTTGCGCCGAGTTGGCGGCTTATATTTTGTTTTATCTCTGCCATGACGTGTTCGAGTATAGTCCCCAAGATACCATCAAGAGAAAACTTGTGCTAATGGATGTGTTGTTATCTCGAGGAGTCTATTTTCCTCTCGCGTCAGTGTTCTTGGGGGTCCTGTATCGCCATTTAGATCTATTTTTCCACGACGTCCGTATAGTTAATGCAATTCATAAGGTCGAGACCTATATTCCCGCTTCTTTTATGCAGGCGTGGTCTGGGGAACACCTTCCTGAGTATGCCCCCGATCCTTATGTATTGGCAGTTCATCGTGAGGAGGATGTCGAACAAGACGATTGTACTGTCCGTAAGGTCGATATCGCCTATGGTTATCCGCGGATGTCTCTTTGGAATGGTAAAAGAAAAGTGCCCAAGGAGGATATAGCTAAGTTTATGGATATAGCGAAAATCTTCGAGCCTTTTCCTTACCATGATGATCGTTCGGGTCCTGGGTACTACTGAAAAAGCGGGGGTACAACAACCACACCCAATATTTCGATTAGCAATCTGTATGGACTAACTCCAATATACTTTTAAGAGAATCAACTAGACAGTCAGACTCGATCTTAATAAAAGTATATCAAAGAGTTATATCTCTCTTTCTCGATTAAATACTTACTCAAGCAAATAGAAATCTACGAGTCTAATTGAATACAAGAGAAATCACTTGAACGGTACCAAAGACCAATGTTAAAGGATCGATCAATTTCAATCAACAACCAAAGGTTGGATTTCCCAATTGATCGATTCAAACGCACAACCTGTGATATTTCAATTATATAACAAAATATAATACAGAAAAGAAATAACACAGACACCAGAATTTTTTTTAACGACGAAACCACAAATGCAGAAAAACCCAAGGACCTAATCCAGATTGAACACACACTGTATTAAGCCGCTACATACACTAGCCTACTACAAACTAACTTCGGTCTGGACTGTAGTTGAACCCCAATCAATCTCACACTGATCCAAGGTACAGTTGCGCTCATTACATCTCTGATACCAACAGGATACTACGCACTTGATTCCCTTAGCTGATCTCACCCACAACTAAGAGTTGCTACGACCCAAAGTCGAAGACTTTAATAAACAAATCTGTATCACACAGAAAAGTCTACGATAATAGATAAATCTGTCTCCCACAAAAATACCTACGAGTTTTGTTCCGTCTTTTGATAAATCAAGGTGAACATGAACCAATTGATAACCCGGACTTATATTCCCGAAGAACAGCCTATTATTATCAATCACCTCACAATAACCTTAATCGACTAGCGAAAGAAGATATTGCGGAATCACAAACGATGAGACGAAGATGTTTGTGACTTCTTTTATATCTTGCCTATAGGAGAAATCAATCTCAAGCCAATCTTTACGATTGTACTTAGTACGATATAAACAGCAAGATCAGATCACACAACAATGAGAAAGTAGTATCGGTCTGGCTTCACAATCCCAATGAAGTCTTCAAGTCGTTAACCTACAGGGTCTTGATAGAAACCTAAGGTTAAAGGAGAATCGACTCTAGCTTATATAACTAGTATCACACAGGAGGTGTGGGGATTAGATTTCCCAGTTGCTAGAGTTCTCTTTTATATAGTCTTTCAAATCATGGTTTGCAATCTAAGTTACCTTGGTAACAAAACATTCAATATTCACCGTTAGATGGAAACCTGATTAGATTCAAGCTAATATCTTTCAACCGTTAGATCGAAACTTAGCTTGTTACATACAAATGAAATCCACGTTTTTAGGTTTATGTAACCGTACCCAAACATGTACTTTTATTTGGTTCAACAGTAGTTAAACAAATGATTAGCCATATGAGCACTTTCATATCAACCATATTCTTCTTTACAATAACTAGTTCAAATGACTCAAATAAACTAGTTAGAGAGTTGTTCAATTGCTTAGATATTTATAATAGACACAATTGAAACAAAAACGATTTGATTAACTCATAACTAGTTAGAGAGTTGTTCAATTGCTTAGCTCGTGGATTGTTTCCTACTAACGAACTGTAACAATTACAACAACACTTAAAATTGTTACTTTAATAAATCATTATAACTTCATCGTTATAACTCGGAATTGAGTGATTCTTGGCTCGTTGAATTCGTAAGCTCATTCACTACAACATGAGAATATTTCCAGGGATAAAGGTTATTGTCACAAAAGTCGTGGCTCAAATAACCTCGAGTATATATACATAAATGTACATTTACCGTTATAGGAATTGTTCCATAGAGTGAGCATTTGTTTCGATAGATTAGAAAGGTAGAATTGAACAAGAATCCAAATGAAATCAATTAACACATACCTTTGTTGATGAATTCCTTGTTGATGTCTTCTTGTAGTCTTCAAACTTCATCCTTTAAGGATAACTTCGATTCTACTTCTTAGACTTAATCTAGTCTGAAACTATCTTTAGTATACTGAATCAAGAATGCATTTTGGCAACTAAAATTGACAACTAACTTGACATACCAACGCTAGTGGGTTCAACCGAGCAATGCTCTAACAAAGAGTGCGGACATGGTTTGCCATGAGTCCACGCTTTCTGCTTTTAAGTTATCGTACCAAGTAAACGTTCTTCCTGTGAGTGATTTAGGGAATTCTCTTAAGCATAGCTTTCCATTAGAGGCCCTATCATTCATTGCTGACAAAAATCGACTAAGGTGTTCTCGTGCATTCCCTTGCCAATCATATGCTCTGAATTTTGGTGATGTATAATCCTCTGGGTATTGATACTTGCTGATACTTGCTGGGTAGGGGTTTCACATGGCGTCGTAGTTGTCTTGTCTCACCACGCGGTAATTTGACTATAGGTATTTCGCCACGGCGTCTTGTGATATTGTCATTGGATCGTCATCCTTGTGTCCTTCACTCGATGTCATTCCTTCGAGGATATCTTGATTTGTTATTGTAGGATGTTCCATCCATTTTTTTCAACTCATGTTTCCTTTGTCGCGTACTTCCAACTCCTTTCGTATGTCTTGCAACGTTAGAGGCGAGAGCTGGGGGGTTGATGATGCGTGTCGTAGGTGCAATCAAATTAATATCTTATTTCCACTCAATTAAAAATAATATAATGGAAGTCAAGTTCGTTCCCACGAGGAGCAAGAGATTCTAGTTGTAAAAATTGTCACGAAAAGGGGGGATGTGTAAACCAAAAGAAAGTAAACAAAACAATTAAAAGATAAAGTTGAAAGCAATAAGAGAGACAAGATCAAGGAATCCTTCTTCGTTACGAAACAATGAATCAAGTTATGTTCTTTTCTACTTGTTATTAGTCACAAATTATCACCAACCGTAGGTAAAGCGACTAGATCGGTGCTAAACCCTAAATCCCTTGTATCACCGGATACGGAAGTTCTCGACTACAGGATTCTATTTACCAAACCACCTAGTAGTAGATCACTCTAGATGTAATTTAAATAAACGCATTAAGATTTATGAACTTATTAGGTCAATATTAGTAGTTAGACTCTTAGATCAAGGTCTACTTGCTAACGTTGTTTTCACACACAATTGCTCCACGGAATCCCTCCGCAAGGTCTCGTGTTTGCTACTTATGTAAAGAGTCAAGAAACGATTACTTATCCCCTAACTTTCACTAGCTTTAGATCAAATTAACAAATCAATTTAGCGTGCACTCTAAACAATCTATCAATCAATCATGAATGTCATTAAGATCATTCCTATTAGTAAAAACAAACGATAATTATGTGAAAAACTTCAAGATAGAATTAAAACAAAACTCAAATCATGTATTAAGAACTAGGAATTCATCCTCAATCAATAAGAAAATTAGCTACTCATGTTTTTGAAATTCACACAAATAATAATTAAATGGAGAATTTTCAAGAGTTCACACAAATAATTAAAAAGAAGAATTTTCAAAAGCTATCAAAAACACAAGTGATGTGTGTGTAGAGAGGTGTGTAAAAGATGTAGAAAACTTCTCTATTTATAGGCTTCAATATTCTCCAAATCTTCCAAGGAATAGAATCCTTTTCCTTTAGCAATTCAATTTCCAAAACCAAGCCTTTCTCAACTCGTCCACCTTCTCTTTCCAAATTTGAGCCCAATTCTCCATCCAATTCCTAGTCCAAGTCTTCACACCCATGAGAGAAGTCCATAGAAAATTATGGAATTTTGGCTCGTGGAAAACCGGTATTATGGCGGAATCCGTCACCGCCGCCACCTGAAAATTTCTCCGTCGGTGGAATATTCGACGGAATATTCCGTCGATCCACCGTTAGGACTAACGGTCAAAGTGGCCAAACCAGTCAATCTGTTAGTCAATCGGGTCAAACCGGATGGTGAGTCGGCTTCGAGTCGGTCTTTGCTGAGCTTACTCGTCTTACTCGGCTGTGCTGGATCGGCTGGATCGGTCATCGCCGGTCTGAGTTGACTCGCCAGAAGAAATATCCGACCGAGTTTTATCTATTTCTCCATCGTTTCCAGGCCAACTTAGGCCTTTTCACGACTCCTTCTCGTATCAAATCCTAGCACATACATCTAACAATTCTTCTCTTGCGATTTATTCATTACCCCCGAAAGAACAAAGCTCTCAACTCATTACAAATCATATCGACATCACTCTCTGTATCTTCCTGTCAATTCATCCGAATCTTCTTCCACAAAACCCTTATTCACTTCCATCATCACCGACTCCCATTCTCTCGAATCAATCGAAACCCATCTCAAATTGTAACTCCTTTACGCCACCGACCCAATATCAATAACATCTCCGGCCACAAAACCCATTAATCTCTTCCTCTCTGTGTTGTTAGCAGCACCACCAACACTCATTACCGATTCGCTCATTCTCTTCCAAATTCAACCCGAAAAACCCATTTAATTCACGGCGGCAACCATCTCAGCTATTCAAAACGCCACCATACCCATCTCACAGCACCACCACCTTCTCAATTTCTCGATCTGGTGGTCACGGTAGAGACCCATCTTCTTTCCTGGAATCATCGATTTTCAGTTCAATTTCCACCACCAACACATACCCATTATTGATCTTACCTGCGATTTCATCCATCAAACACGATATTTCGATCAAACTGCGAAAACCCGTCTCGTAATCCAACTCGTTAAATGGAATCGCGAAGCAACAATTCCTTCTCGATCATCAATCCATAGACCCATAGCAGCGGGAACTCGGATCTCAACCACCAAAAACTTGACCAAAACCCACTTTAATTCTCGATCTGATTCTTCTTCTTTAGTTCATGGCCATCGGTTCTCTCTCAATATCTCGGGAACAGCATTGTTCTTTCTTCAACTTCCAATTTCAGGTGAATGAAGAAAACGAGAGAAAACATATCTCTCGATTAGTAGGGTTAAGAGTTAGGACTGGATGGGTACACCCCAGGAATAAGATCCACCCCCAGACTGGGTGCCCTGAGTAACTTCATTGGTGCCTTTAACATGTCCTCTTTTAAAACAAAACTGGCTACCCCTTAACATGTGTCTGGGCTCCTAATAATGTCTGCCCATGAAATGACAATTTTGCTCTTTTGACTCAATTTGGATGATTTCTGCTTCTTTTCCTCCGTGCGACTCCAAAGTAGCTACAAAACTCAAAATAAGCGTAAAATACATAATTTACAAGAAAAATAGCAAAGAAAGCATAAACTCTGTATAGTAAATACAGTGTATTCTACACCTATCAAATTCCCCCACACTTAGACTTTGCTAGTCCTCGAGCAAATCAAAAACTAAAAACTCACAACTTCAAAGCGTTCAAGCGTCCCAAGCATCCAAAGAGTTATGAGGACATAGAGTTTCTGCATTCTAGTAATAAGAAGTTTAGAAATACTAAAGAACATATTCTCATTCTTAAATGTTGAGTGAGAAATAACCACACCATAATGAGAGAACGCGTGTTTGAGAAACGATCAATAAGCATTTCGCCTCGACTTTTGCCTCACCAAAAAGGATTTTATGATAATTGCACTCAAAAAGACGGCTTTTTATGGTTCTCACATGTGTGCAGGTAGGAATGAAGAGAGAAATCCTGCAACACGTTGAATGGTGGGAAGGACAACTTCCGAAATATTTTTAAAAACCCACATCTTTTATATTTTGAAAAACCATTTTTCTAACGATCTCTACGAAAGGAAATCAACCATTATTATTGAGGATGAGATTACTTACTCACCTTCACATCCGATCACCAATTATGATAACACCACTCTCACGGCATCCAATAGAAACGTCTTCCGCTCCTCGTCTTGATCTCCTTCGTCTTCGTTTCAACTATTGATGATAAACTCTTGAATTTCATAAATCCTTGACAATTTGTAACCCTTTTTACCTTAAATCCTTGTCGCTTGAAACTTCCTTATAAATTTTCCTTCCCCACGGCTTATTAACAAAACAAATATTTCTCTTGTTTTTCTCTTTTTTTTTTTTTTTTTTTTCTTTTCTTTTTTCTTTCAATATATATATATATTTTTTTAAGAACTAGAGAAATAAAATACAAAAAATAAAATAAACCATGGCCGTGGGAGAAGTATTTTACCGCTTGATTCTTCACAACTTGTATCGTCTCGAAATCATAAACTTCAAAAATTCTCACCTTTTAATTTTCTTCGCTTTTATAAATAAGTCTTCATACTTGGATATAAAATTACCTCATTGTATTGTAAGTCCTAAACATATATGTAAAATCCGCTCATTTGTATGTTGCTTTACTTGAATATGAAATTTGCTCTTTTTCTCATTCCGTTGCTTGTAAACCTTGAACTTTTCCAACTTTCCTTGTAGATTTTGATGTCGCTCCTTGTTGATGATGATGGTGTTTCTATGGACCCGTTGTTGTCGCGAGAGAGAGTGGTGCTAACTGCAAATCGAACTACAAGAAGGAGGCTTTCATCTATAGACGTCACCCTTATGATTGACAAAATTAGCACTCAAGAGATCAAAGAGTAGTGCTTCTATTGGTGGGAGGTTGGGTAGCTCACCATTCTACCCGGAATTTACTTACGGTGACACACACTCAAAAGAAGCTCTTTAGTATATGGAAAATTTCTGGTCGGTGCCTCACATGATATGAATACGGGTAGTCTCCACTAATGATTGATCAGCAACTCTAATAATGCACTTCTCCCTGCACCAAATTCGCATCACCGGCATGATTAAATCCATTATTTAACACTCTAACAAGCAAGAAATCCGAATGTAGTTCTCTAACATTTCCAAGTTCAATTATGTCGGTCAAAATCTCTATGTAAACATACCTAGAAGTATGCTAGTGACTCTAAAATCTTTAAAAGTTGGAGTTTTTATGTAAAACTTTTTTTTTTTTTTTTTTTTTTTAATTTTTTTGTAATTTTTTTTAAAAAAACATGCTTAACCACTCCCCCACACTTAAACCTTACATTGTCCTCAATGTAATTGAATCCTCCTAGTAAAGTCAAGGTGGGAAATTTTAACATGATATGAAATAAGAAAAAGAAATAACAAAAAGCAAAAGGATAAGAAATACAAAACCTATGGGTTGCCTCCCATTAAGCGCTTGTTTTAAAGTCGACGGCCCGACTTAGCTCTTGCGGCACATTACTCCTCCAGAGGGAGTGCATCTCCAAATGAAAGTTCATCAAAATTCATATAAGCGATGTTCTCATAGTATGGCTTCAATCTATGGCCGTTGACTTTGGAAACCGAATTGTCTCTAAGACTAGTAATTTCAACTGCACCATGAGGAAAAACATTAGTAACAACATATGGTCCAATCCAACGGGACCTTAACTTTCCAGGAAATAGTTTAAGGCGAGAATGATATAAAAGGACTTTTTGTCCCACGATAAGCTTTTACGAGAAATCATCTTGTCATGAAAAAGCTTGGTCTTTTCCTTGTAAATACGGGCACTCTCGTAAGCATCATTACGTATCTCCTCTAACTCATGTAGTTGTAACTTCCTTTGCTTCCCCGCTTCATCATACTCCATGTTGAATTTCTTTATCGCCAATAAGCCTTATGTTCAAGTTCAACCGGAAGATGACAAGCCTTACCATAAACCAACCTATATGGAGACATACCAATCGGTGTCTTATACGCCGTTCTATACGCCCAAAGTGCATCATTGAGCTTAAAGCTCCAATCTTTCCTTGTGGTATTCACCGTTTTCTCAAGAATGGACTTGATCTCACGATTTGAAATTTCCGCTTGTCCACTAGTTTGTGGATGATAAGGCGTACCAATTTTGTGTGTTATGTTGTACTTCTTGAGGAGAGCGTGGAAAGCCTTCTTGAAATGTGAGCCTCCATCGCTTATCACCACTCTTGGTGTACCATGCCTATTGAATATGTTTTCCCTTACAAAATCACAAACAACTTGAGAGTCATTAGTCTTGGTGGCTCTAGCTTCCACCCATTTCGAAACATAATCAACGGCAAGAAGTATATAAAAGTTTCCATTCGAATTGACAAAAGGGCCCATAAAATTGATCGCGGACGTAAGCGTCAAAAATAAATTACACTTTCTTACTACTCAAAATATAAATATAGCAAGGGCAAGAAAGGATCGATCCCACAGAGAGGTCTAGGTTGTCAAATTGTTATGGTTTCCTATATAAAACACCGAGGATTTTCTGATTTAAACGAAAATAAAATAAAAGCAAAACAATAAAAAGTAAATACTCAAATCAAGGATGTGAAATATTGGATAAAGGTTTCATCTTCATTTGCAAACAAGTTTATGAATGTATGAATAGAATTCGTATTTAATCTCGCTATCATCAAAAGCCATAGAATACCTTATTGCAAGAATACTCCGTAAATTTCTTAAGTCATCAACACACACATTAGAGCTGCGTATGTGAAATCTACCTAAAGAATAACCTAACGCATTGCGCTAATCAAGTTCAATTCCTAGGAGCATTAAGTTTCAGAAATAGGCTAATCAATGCAATTGTAATACATTGCGCAAACAATTCGAACAAAGGTCAATTTCTACATATGACTACGAGGATGTATCACTACAACCTAGAATCATATCATGCTACTCGTATTCAAGGTTATCGCTCGATGAAAACCCTAAAATAGCTATAGATATGGATGTGAGTTCAATCAATTCTAGACTTAACTAAACAAACATTCAATCATATTGCAATTCATCAATCATGCAATTATTATAACCCGTAGAAATCATACGATAATATTGAGAGAAAACTAATTCATAAAAATCATAACTTGGTTGCAAAATCCAACTACATCTTCAACCAATAATAAAACTTAGTTCATGTTCATGGAGTTCATAACAAGAAGAAAGAGAAAAGACTTCATGGTTCTAAACTCTAGAACAAGAATAGAGGCCAAAGAAATAGATTCCAAGAATAAGATATAAGATGATTTCCAAAAGTTGTAGAATTTCTCTTTTTATAGCCTTTCCTCCTTTCCAAAATTAGGTCAAGCCTTCAAAGTCCATTAGATAAAAATCCACCAAGCCCATAAGAGAGAAAAACCCATGTAGAAAATATGTCCAAAAAGTCGTCGCCGGAAAACTGGTATTGTGGCCGGAAATCGGCCGGAGAAGTGCCCGGAAAACGGCTCCGGTGACCGGCAAAGGTCCACCCGGTCACCGGTCAACGGGTCAAATCGGTCGGGTCAAATCGGTCAACTCAGTCCAGATCACTGAGTCAAACCGGGTCAAGGCGAGTCAGGGTGATTCAACTCAGAGTCAATGATGTCACAGTCAGAAACAAGTCAGAATCTGACTGAGCTGAGTTGCTTTGGCATTTGCACGAGCCGTAGCCGTGTATTGCACCGAGTTGTGCATCACACCTGCTCCCAGCCATAGTGGCTCATTCCTTTTCTGCCACTTCCACACATCAGCTGCAATTGCACTCTACCCTGCAGTTCTGCAACATTCACCATTTTTTTCCTGAATTCTTCTCAACCACCAGCCAACTGCAATTTCACATTCCATCCTTGCCTCATGTCTCAAAATAATGCAGATGCAATTCCATCTCTGCCAGATCCAGTTCATATCATGACTTATTAGCGACACCATAAATAACTCCACCAGGCCATACGCCATTCATGTTCACTCAGCTTCTCTGCCAATAAAACACAGACTTATCATTTCTGCCAAGCTCAGTACTAACAACAACCTAACCTGCTCATCATCACAGCTTCATAGTTCCATCTATCACTTTAGTGCCACACCATCCATATTTTGAACCATCTTCAGTAGACACCAGCAGCAGCAACATAATACTCTCAACCCTTCAGCACAACCACCAGCAAGCTCCAATTGCAGAGCCACTGCAAACCCTGGCAAGCAACACACAATCTCAGCTCAATCTTGCAGCTTCATCTGCAGTTCATCCATTCTGCACCAGCAACTCCTTGTTCATTCTCAGCTGCTCTATTCTTGCAGCTCACAGTCTCCATTCTCATCATTTCCACTTTGAATCCCAGCAGCACCAGTTCACTGCCGCAATTGTGAGCCCTTGCCATTCTCCGCCTGCATCACAGTTCAAGTTCAATTTCGCCATAATCTCAGCTCTGGCCATTGTAACAATTAGCTGCACTTTGCACCTGCAACTAGAGCCAGGGCACCATCACACCCAGACTCCCTTCTCAGGCTTAATTCCAGCTGCAACTTAACCTCCACAACCACCTGCAGTTTCAATCCACTGCCAATACCTAACATTCATCTAACACATTCCTCACTAGACCATGACCTGCAATTGTGGTTCACAAGCAAATCAACACCATTGTAACCAAGCCACAGCTGTATCTTGCCTGCAATTCAGCTTCTCAATATTCGTTTCTCTAACTGCACTCCTCAATCCAGTACTAGTAATGCACCCCCGCTCAACTTCATTTCTGCAGCCCAAATTCCACTCAAAGACATTCCCTTCGGTCCATTTGCCCCGAGCTTCTCCTTTGCCATTACTCAACTCGCACCGCAACCCCCTCAACATTGTCTCGGCTCCAACTCCGGCCATTGCCGAGCCTTCCATTCCATCTCTCGATTTACCCATTAGCTCCATCTTCTCCAACGGTTCCAACTCGGTCTTCCTCTCGTTGTAACTCCATTGCTGCCTTGAGCTCCAACCACGGACCCAAAGACTCGCAATACAACCTCTGCTGCTTCACCATTGCCTCGGTATCAGCGGTACACTACCGCATTCCGAGGGCCTATTACAATTGCAGACTCCACCATTCAAACCCCACACTTATTCGATCCAACTCACTGCCATCACTGCCACTCAATCAGAGCTCAACCAAATCTACCAGAAACTCAGTCTTACAACTTCATTCCTGATTTCAAATCAAACCCAGCCTTTCTCGACAGCGGCATATCCTGACTGATTTCTCCTCCAATTTCTCGATTTCAATCTTCCTTCTTCTCAGAGATCGACAGCACAACCCTAACTTCTTCCACACTTAGATTGAACAGAACCCTAACTCAGAAATCAACTCTTCCCTAATTTTCTAATAAACATCTCCACCAGACTCACAAGATCTGTTCTTCCTATCCTCTGTAAATCAGCACACGACCAATTCCACCTGAGTTTCATCTCCGTCTCTTCCTTATAACATCGGCTTCTTTCTTAATCAGATTTGATTTCTTCAATAGCAACAGCCGCAACAAACCCATAAATTCTTCCATCCAATTCCCCTGAATCATACTCTGCAACTCTCAGGTGATTCCAATCTCCTTCTCTCTCGATTTTCAGGTCAATAATGAGAAATGATTTCTCACTGAATTCTAAGGCTAGTGTAAGAAAATGAAAGTGGATAAAGCCACCCTGGACCGGCAGATAAGGGGTTATGGGAGTAGGGTTATATCCAGTGTCAGTACTTTGATAAGGGCTACCCAGCTGGCAGCCCCTTAACACTTGCTGGCTGTCATTTAATATTTCTCCAAAAGGGTTGTCCCTTAGCCTCGGGTCAGCTCCATATATCATTTGCCTATGAGATGACAATTTCGCCCTTTTTGCTCAAATTGGACAATTTCTTCTTCTTTTCCTCCGTGCGACTCCAGAGTACTAATAACACAAAAACACACGTAAAGTACATAATTCACAAGAAAAATAGCAAAGAAAGCGTAACTACTAGATAGTAAATACGGTGTATTCTACACCTATCAAAAATCAATACCCCACACATCAAAAATCTCAACGGCGAGAATTGGTGTGAGTGGCATTTGATTTCGAGCACCTAGATTGCCCGTTCGTTGACATCTATCACACGATTTACAAAAGGCATATGAATCTTCAAACAAGGTGGGCCAATAAAATCCACTCTCGAGAACTTTGAGAGCGGTGCGTTTAGAACCAAAGTGGCCACCACAAGCAAAAGTATGGCAAAAGGAGAGGATGGATTGAAATTCGAATTAGGCACGCACCTTCGCATTATTTGATCAACGCCATATTTCCATAAGTATGGTTCATCCCACACATATTGCTTAGCTACCTTCTTAAGTTTCATCTTTTGGAAATTAGACATTGTACTAGGTACTTTCCTTGTCACCAAGTAATTCACTATATCCGCATACCAAGGTGTTGATTCTTCCATGGAGAAAAGTTGTTCATCCTAAAGCGGTCATGTAATGGAAGTTCCTCTTGAGACATAACAAGTCTACTAAGATGATCCGCAACGGTATTCTCCACACCCCTCTTATCACGAATTTCTATGTAGAACTCTTGTAACAATAGGATCCACCGGATTAATCTTGGCTTAGCTTCTTTCTTCTTTATTAAGTGTCTTAGTGCGGCATGATTGGAATACACAATAACCTTTGTACCCACCAAGTATGATCGAAATTTTTCCAACGCAAAAACTATAGCCAATAACTCCTTTTCCGTGGTAGAATAATTGATTTGTGCATCATTAAGGGTCCTAGATGCATAATAGATAACATGGGACAACTTGTCCACTCTTTGACCCAAAACGGTTCCAACCGCATAATCACTAGCATCACACATAAATTCAAATGGAAGATTCCAATCCGGTGATTTGATAATCGGCGCACTTGTCAACATTTCCTTTAATTTGTCAAAAGCATCCTTGCACTCCTTGTTGAAGTCAAAAGGTACCTCCTTTTGTAATAACTTGCACATCGGCATGGAGATTTTGAGAAATCCTTGATAAAACCGCCTATAGAAACCTGCATGGCCAAGAAAAGAACGGATCTCCTCACCGAAGTGGGATATTGTAAGTTTCTTATTAAATCTATCTTTGACTTGTCCACTTCGAGCCCTCGAGAGGACACAATGTGACCAAGTACTATGCCGTGGTTTACCATAAAGTGACATTTCTCCCAATTAAGGACAAGGTTTGTGTCTATGCATCGTTTAAGAACTAGTTCAAGGTTGTTTAAACAACCATCAAAAGAATTGCCATAAACACTAAAGTCATCCATAAATACCTCGATGATGCGCTCCACATAATCCGAGAATATACTCACCATGCATCTTTGAAAAGTAGCCGGCGCATTGCAAAGGCCAAACGGCATCCGTCTATATGCAAACGTTCCAAACAGACAAGTGAAAGTGGTATTCTCTTGGTCCTCCGGTGCAATAACAATTTGGTTGTATCCCGAATAACCATCCAAGAAACAATAATAAGAATGCCCCGCTAACCGCTCCAACATTTGATCAATGAAAGGTAAAGGAAAGTGATCCTTTCGGGTTGCGGAATTAAGCTTTCTATAGTCAATGCACACTCTCCAACCGGTTTGAACTCTTGTAGGAACAAGTTCATCGTCTTGATTTCGAACAACCGTGACTCCGGATTTCTTTGGTACCACTTGTACCGGACTAACCCACTTGCTATCGGAAATTGGGTAGATTACCCCCACACTTAGCAATTTGAGTATCTCTTTCTTCACAACCTCCATCATGGGAGGATTAAGCCTACGTTGAGCATCACGTACCGGCTTCACGTTCTCTTCCATTAGAATCCGATGCATGCACATGGATGGACTAATGCCCTTGATATCCGCAATTGTCCACCCAATAGCCGTTTTGTGCTCTCTCAAGACTCTAAGCAAACGGTCTTCTTGTACCGGTGTGAGGTTCTTTGAAATAATCACCGGAAGCTCATCTCCATCTCCCAAGAAAGCATACTTAAAATGATCCGGAAGCGGCTTCAATTCTAGTTTGGGGGCCTTCACAATAGATGGTACAAGTACTTCATCATTCACGGGTAAAGAAATATATGAAACATTACCCTTTTTAGCTTCTTGCAATGTCGCCAAAGCACCACACATCTCCACCAATTCCTTGGAGATTTCAACATCCAAGTTAGACAAGCCATGGACGTCCAATTCAATGCTCTTTTGCAACACCACATCAAGTTCATCCTCTTGGTTCAATTCCACCATTTGTTGCGCTAATGAATCAACCACATCAATGGAGTAAACGGAATGCACATCACTTGGGTAGCTCATGGCTTCAAATATATTAAAGTGTATTATCTCCTTGTCGAATTCCATAGTGAGTGTACCCTTATCAACATCAATCTTCGTCTTTGCGGTCTTCATGAATGGCCTCCCAAGAAGTAAAGAAGTAGATGATCGGTTCTCATTGTTATCCATATCCACCACAAAGAAGTCCACCGGAAAAATAAGCTCATTTACTTGCACTAGCACGTCTTCTACAAGCCCCTTTGGATATATGTTAGACTTGTTTGCTAATTGAATAATAACTCTCGTCTCTTTCAAAGGTCCAAGATTCAAGGAGTCATATATATCGGCCGACATCACACTAATGGAAGCACCCAAGTCAAGTAAAGCATGTTCAAACCTTTGCTTACCAATAGTAATTGGCACCGTGAAACCACCGGGATCCGTGCATTTTGTAGGCATCTTCTTCAATAGCATAGCCGATGCACTCTCACCAACTTTAGTAATTTCATTATCAAGAAACCTATCCTTCTTTGTGCATAATTCCTTCATGAACTTCGCATACCGTGGCATTGTCTTGATGGCCTCAATGAATGGGATGTTGATTTCAATCTTCTTGAAGATATCCATGAGTGCCTTGTCTTGAGCTTCTTTCTTGGATTTAGCAAAACGACTAGGAAAAGGGGGTGGAGTAGTGAAAGTAGGAACCGGTTCCTTGGATTGGTCGGTTGGTGTTGAATTCTCCTTTGGTACGGCTTCCTCCTTATCTTTGACTACCTCTTCAATAGCTTCTTCATGATGACTTGGACCCTCCACTTGTCTTCCACTTCTTAGAGTAACCGCATTAACATTCTCTCTTGGATTCACAAATGGTTGTGAAGGAAGTTTTGTGGATGCTTGAGATTTCAATAAGTTCACATCGGTAGCCAATTGTCCCATTTGAGTTTGTAAATCCTTGATAGCCGAATCGGTCTTTTGTTGATTTTGTTGAAACAATGACGTAATACCTTGCATCATGACATTAAGCTTATCATCTATCGAAGATACTTGTTCCTTCACTTGAGGTTGGAATTGTTGAGAACCACCTTGTTGTTGAGGTTGGAAGCGTGATTGTTGAAAACCACCTTGTTGTGCATATGGATTAGGAGCCGCCGCTTGCTTGTTTGCATAACTAAAGTTGGGATGATCCTTCCAACCGGGATTGTAAGTATTGGAATATGGATCGTACCTTGGCCTTTGATTTGGATATAAAGCATTTACTTGTTCGGTCTCACCATCCGGAATAATTACCGCGGCCATCCTTTGCATCATTATCTCCATGTTACTCATCCTTTGATCAAGATGTGATGATGAATCACTAACTTCATGCACTCGCCTAACCATGGGTTCATCTCTTGTGTAGAATTGTTGCGAGTTCGCAGCCATACTTTCAATCAACTCAGTAGCTTGGGTCACCGTCTTGTTCACTAGTGCACCACCACCCGCGGCGTCAAGAAGAGACCTATCACTTGGGTTGAGAGCTTCGTAGAAGTATTGGAGTATCATAACGTCACTAAATTGATGGTGTGGACAGCTTGCCACCAACCTCTTGTATCGCTCCCAACATTCATACAATGACTCTCCCACATGTTGTTTCAATCCACAAATCTCCTTGCGAATTTGAGTAGCTTTAGATGCGGGAAAATATCTCTCGAGGAAAAGTTTCTTCATCCCATTCCATGTTGTGATACTTCCGGAAGGCAAATAATATAACCATTCCTTAGCATTGCCCGCCAAAGAAAACGGGAAAGCTTTCAACATTGCTCCATCCGCATTAGTCTCCGGTGGAAGCATGCCCATAACTATGGTATAGAAGTCCATAAGATGTTTGTTTGGGTCCTCATTCACCATGCCATGGAACTTTGGTAACTCTCTAATCAACCCCGGCTTGATCTCGAAGGTTGAGTTAGTTTGGATACACCATTGTTGTGTATCAAGCCTGTGAGAAGCTAGGTCCTTGAGTGTACGTTCAGCCATTGTTTCTTCCTCTTTGTCCGAATCACTTGATGAAGAAGGAGGAAGTGGAGTGTTAACCGCTCGAATGAAATCCTTTAGTTGAGTGCCGGATCGAAGACGTATTGGACTCGGTCCACCCTTTTTAAGCATTCACCAAAGGTATAACACCTGAAACAAGATTCTCAAAAACTAAGTTAGATACGGTATAGAATCTAACAAAGCAAGAATAAAGCAAAAAGAAAAAGAAAAACAACTAAAAATCGCCCGTTGCTCCCCGGCAGCGGCGCCAAAATTTGATGCGTGTCGTAGGTGCAATCAAATTAATATCTTATTTCCACTCAATTAAAAATAATATAATGGAAGTCAAGTTCGTTCCCACGAGGAGCAAGAGATTCTAGTTGTAAAAATTGTCACGAAAAGGGGGGATGTGTAAACCAAAAGAAAGTAAACAAAACAATTAAAAGATAAAGTTGAAAGCAATAAGAGAGACAAGATCAAGGAATCCTTCTTCGTTACGAAACAATGAATCAAGTTATGTTCTTTTCTACTTGTTATTAGTCACAAATTATCACCAACCGTAGGTAAAGCAGCTAGATCAGTGCTAAACCCCTAAATCCCTTGTATCACCGGGATACGGAAGTTCTCGACTACGGATTCTATTTACCAAACCACCTAGTAGTAGATCACTCTAGATGTAATTTAAATAAACGCATTAAGATTTATGAACTTATTAGGTCAATATTAGTAGTTAGACTCTTAGATCAAGGTCTACTTGCTAACGTTGTTTTCACACACAATTGCTCCACGGAATCCCTCCGCAAGGTCTCGTGTTTGCTACTTATGTAAAGAGTCAAGAAACGATTACTTATCCCCTAACTTTCACTAGCTTTAGATCAAATTAACAAATCAATTTAGCGTGCACTCTAAACAATCTATCAATCAATCATGAATGTCATTAAGATCATTCCTATTAGTAAAAACAAACGATAATTATGTGAAAAACTTCAAGATAGAATTAAAACAAAACTCAAATCATGTATTAAGAACTAGGAATTCATCCTCAATCAATAAGAAAATTAGCTACTCATGTTTTTGAAATTCACACAAATAATAATTAAATGGAGAATTTTCAAGAGTTCACACAAATAATTAAAAAGAAGAATTTTCAAAAGCTATCAAAAACACAAGTGATGTGTGTGTAGAGAGGTGTGTAAAAGATGTAGAAAACTTCTCTATTTATAGGCTTCAATATTCTCCAAATCTTCCAAGGAATATAATCCTTTTCCTTTAGCAATTCAATTTCCAAAACCAAGCCTTTCTCAACTCGTCCACCTTCTCTTTCCAAATTTGAGCCCAATTCTCCATCCAATTCCTAGTCCAAGTCTTCACACCCATGAGAGAAGTCCATAGAAAATTCTGGAATTTTGGCTCGCCGGAAAACTGGTATTATGGCCGGAATCCGTCACCGCCGGCTACCTGAAAATTTCTCCGTCAGTGGAATATTCGACGGAATATTCCGTCAGTCCACCGTTAGGACTAACGGTCAAAGTGGCCAAACCAGTCAACTGTTAGTCAATCGGGTCAAACCAGATGGTGAGTCAGCTTCTGAGTCAGTCTTGCTGAGCTTACTCGTCTTACTCGGCTGTGCTGGATCGGGTGGATCGGTCATCGCCGGTCTGAGTTGACTCGCCAGAAGAAATATCCGACCGAGTTTTATCTATTTCTCCATCGTTTCCAGGCCAACTTCCGGCCTTTTCACAGCTCCTTCTCTGTATCAAATCCTAGCACATACATCTAACAATTCTTCTCTTGCGATTTATTCATTACCCCCAGCAACAGAGCTCTCAACTTATTCTGAAATCATATCAAGATCACTCTCGTATCTTCCCCTCAATTCATCTCGAATCTTCTTCCACAAAACCCTTATTCACTTCCATCATCACCGACTCCCATTCTCTCGAATCAATCGAAACCCATCTCAAATTGTAACTCCTTTCTCGCCACCGACCCAATATCAATAACATCTCCGGCCACAAAACCCATTAATCTCTTCCTCTCTCGTGTTGTTAGCAGACCACCAACACTCATTACCGATTCGCTCATTCTCTTCCAAATTCAACCCAAAAAACCCATTTAATTCACTTCGCGGAACCATCTCAAATATTCAAAACGCCACCATACCCATCTCACAAAGACCACCACCTTCTCAATTTCTCGATCTGGTGGTCACGGTAGAGACCCATCTTCTTTCCCGGAATCATCGATTTTCGCTCAATTTCCACCACCAACACATACCCATTATTGATCTTACCTGCGATTTCATCCATCAAACACAGAGTATTTCGATCAAACCGCGAAACCCGTCTCGTAATCCAACTCGTTAAATGGAATCGCAAAGAACAATTCCTTCGATCATCAATCCATAGACCCATAGCAATGGAACTCGGATCTCAACCACCAAAAACTTGACCAAAACCCACTTTAATTCTCGATCCGATTCTTCTTCTTCGCCTATGGCCATCGGTTCTCTCTCAATATCTCGAAGTAAATACTTGTGGCCGCTTCAACAACTTCCAATTTCAGGTGAATGAAGAAAACGAGAGAAAACATATCTCTCGATTCGTAGGGTTAAGAGTTAGGACTGGATGGGTACACCCCAGGAATAAGATCCACCCCCAGACTGGGTGCCCTGAGTAACTTCATTGGTGCCTTTAACATTTCCTCTTTTAAAACAAAACTGGCTACCCCTTAACATGTGTCTGGGCTCCTAATAATGTCCGCCCATGAAATGACAATTTTGCTCTTTTGACTCAATTTGGATGATTTCTGCTTCTTTTCCTCCGTGCGACTCCAAAGTAGCTACAAAACTCAAAATAAGCGTAAAATACATAATTTACAAGAAAAATAGCAAAGAAAGCATAAACTCTGTATAGTAAATACAGTGTATTCTACACCTATCAGTTGAGTCATTTGTTGTGTGAGTTTTCCTTGCATTACCCCCACCTCTTTATTCTGGGGTTCGTGTGTTATCTGCCGTCCACCCGCGCCTTGTGCTAGCACTTCCTCTTCGTTGCCTTCATTTTCTTCTTCTATTATTACTTGGTCGAGATCGAGGCGGGCTGATTGGTCGATTGATTTCTTAGCGCAATTGAGATGGTGCTTCCTGGGTGTGTCATGGTGAGTTAGGTAAGAGCCTCCCACTGTGGTCGCCAAATGTTGAGGGGTGAATATGATTTTGATTCTACCCGTCCTAGTCACATCTTAACGATAACACCTTTTAGGAATGGTATGGGAGAGAACTTGATTTCAATTGTATCTTGTCCTTCTTTATTAAAGGATAATAATTTTCATGTATCAATGCCAAAGGTAGGTTTTTCTTCGAACATTTGACCATCACGTTTCTGTATCAGTGTCAATGTGTAGTATGTATATGCAACAGCGGGGTCATGAAGACCGTATGTTTGATTAGTGGATTTTGACAATTAAGAATCCCAGTAATAAGATACATAAAATTAACAAAAGGCGACCAAATGGGTCGAGATTAATATACTCACTGCACACGAAATCCTAAGCTGTCTGTCATCGGTCCCCATAATCTACACCTTTGAACTCCCACCACATCCTCGCAATTCAAGAGATCTTGTCAAACAGTAACAATAGATTATTACCCTACTAGTGTATAGAATAGTATACTCAATGGTGAGCACATTGCTCCAAGTGTGTTCCCACTCCAGTGACTGATACACAAAGTGTACATGCATAGCGGCCCAAAATAAAAGATTCCAGTTCCAGATGGTTTTTTTGAGCATAAAATGGAATGGGTTTTCTTATAACCCGTTAAATATTTAGATGGGTCCAAATGATTGATGGGATCAGAATCCTTTATGCTGATGGAGTGTACATAATCTACTACTTCCGACGTAAGCAAATAAATCATTTACTAGTTGTTTTGAATCCCCCGAGCTTGCTACGATACCTGAGTCAGAATCCTTTTTGCCGATGACAGTTTTATCTTCACTAAGGCTACGATACCTGAGTTCCTTGCTACGAAGGAGTATCTCCATAAATACTGCAAAGCAAGTGGACAGGAGATTAATTTCCAAAAATCGGGGTTGCTGTTAAGTAAAAATGTAAATCCAAAACACAAGAAATTATTGGCAAGAATCTTAGGAATATCTAATTTGCATCTTGGTGAAAAATATCTGGGAGTGCCAATCAATATTCTCAGATCAAAAACTCAAACACATCTGTCACTCCTTTTAGCTGTTGAGAAAAGAGTAAGTAGTTGGCTTACTCTTTTTCTCTCACAAGCTGGAAAGACAACTTTAGTTAAACATGTGGGGCAAGCAATGCTAATGTACCAGATGGCTAATTTCCTAATTCCTAAGAACCTCTGTCAGAAGATTGATTCTCACCTTATGAGATTTTGGTGGGGAGAGGACCCAAAGTCAGATAAAAGAAAGATTCATCTTTTGGCTCAGGAAAATATCTGTAAAACAAAAAGGGAAGGGGGGTTAGGTTTTAGAAACAGTGAAATAAACAATCTATCCATGATGGCAAGAAGTGTTTGGAGACTTGTGGAGAATCCGAACTCTCTATGGGCAAGAGCTCTCAAAGCAAAGTATTATGCTAATTCAGATATTCTACATGCTAAATGTCCAGATTCTGCTTCTTGGGCATGGAAATGTATTTACAAGACAATGGAAAAAATTAAGCCATTTATTTCATGGGTGGTTGGAGAAGGAAATTTCATCGATCCTTGGTGTGACAATTGGATACCATCAAAAGGAGTTGCCACACCAAAGGATAACACTACCCCTGATCCTAATCTGAAAGTATTTGATCTCATCAATCAACAGACTAAGACATGGAATGCAGCTAAGCTGCGTGAAGTCTTTGATCAATCTTCTGTAGAGAAGATTGAAGATATTCCTCTGACTATTATGCCTACTAGAGATAGAAGGATATGGGTCAATGCAAAAGATGGTAGATTTTCTACTAAAGTTGCATATCATAGCCTCTCATTAAGAGGGGACGTTCTAAATTCTGACCTATGGCTCACCTTTTGGGCTGTTAAATTACCAGCAAGGGTGAAATTATTTGTGTGGAAAGCATTGAAAGGAGCTTTACCGGTGAATCTAATTTTGCATCAGAGAACCAATATATCAGATTTTATCTGCCCTAGATGCAAAATGAAAGAAGAAACAATCATGCACTCCCTAATCTTATGTTCAAAACTTAAGACAGTATGGTCACAATTAAATATTATAAATCAACAATTTCAGAATTTTACCTGTATTGAATGGGTGAGATATTGGTTGCAATTGAATCCATATAGAGATGATTCTTCAAGAGTTGAAGCTTTCCCAAAAATTGCTTGCATGATGTGGTCAGTCTGGACCAGCAGAAATTCGATCGTCCATGAGGGAATAATTGAAGAACCAATTTCAATTCTAGCAAGAGCAATGGCGATGTTACCGATAAAGGAAAATCAATTGCAACTTCAAAAGATTTCTACAATCACCCAAATACCTGAGATCTCAGATTGGATATCTCCACCAATGGATTGGATCAAAATAAATTGCGATGGAGCTTGGAACATTGATTCAGTGAATGGAGGAGGGGGCTTTATTATTAGAAATCATAGACATCAATTCATACTGGCAGAAGCGATTTATATTTCCTGTGGTTCTGCAGAAGAGGCGAGATACGAACAATCAAAGAAGCCATGAAAAAAGCTTGGGAAAGGAAAGACAAACAAGTAGTAATCGAAAGTGATGCTGAAGGAATTATAGAGAAGATAAATCGAAGAGATTTTAACGGAGACCATAGAACACAAGCTTTGTTTTCTGACATTGAATACCTAATTTCTAGATTTAGGAAAATTCGATTTACTTTCGTTAATCGTACCAGTAATGGGACTGCCCATAATGTAGCCCAATGGGCAAAAACGAATCAGACATCTATGGCCTGGTCTACGCCTCCGATTTGGCTTATGCCATCCCTAAGTGCTGACCATAGTGTCATTAGGCATGTAATGGGATTGTAACTGTATCGGCTATGTCCGATTTTGCTTAAAAAAAAAAAAAAAAAAAAAAAAAAAAAAAAAAAATCCCTGAGCTTTTTTTTTTTCTTCTTTTTCTTACAGAAGAGTGCAACTCTGTTACACGAAATACATTCCCTTCCTTGTAGTTGTACAGTAGTAAAAGACTAAATAAGCAGCGTTCTGCAGTCATGCAATCTTTTCCCCCTTTTGACGATATGGTGACGACCGAAAATGTGATTACCCAAACAAAATCTAATCCTCAAGATTTATACCCTCAAATCCTTAGTCAAATCATCTATGGTCTTCTTTTATAATAGTACCCTGTTGTTCCTCATTAATACAGCTAAAACATAGGAGGACATGTATGGTTGGTGTGCAGATTTGATCTTCATTTTGGAACCCAATAGGGGTTCATAATGACCCAGGACAGAGGGTACTATATCTTCCCTCTGATAACTTGGCAGAGAGATGGAAAGAAAAGACTAGGTTATGATGTGCATGAGTAAGATTGAAACTGACGAGAGTATCTTAATTCATTATATCCTCTCTCTCAGCAAGATTTTGTTCATTATTATATATTATATTATATAAGTAGTAGTGTGTGAAAGGTTTTGTTTTTGCGTACTTCATTCATTGTCGCTCTCTGGTGGTTTCCTCTTCTACTTGTGATTTTTATTCATAAAAAAGAAAAAAAGGGAACCTCAGACAAGACTGTAGAAGGAAATGGTGATGAGGAATGAAGCATTTCCCTTCTTGAAACCAGAGGTACCACTCAATATGAATAACACCATTCAAACTTTTAAATTAATTACTACTACCCATGAATCTCAGCAACAACAACAACCACCTTCATCTTTCTACTATCGTTATCATGATGGTGATAATACTAATAGTGATTCAGTGCTGTTTGGAAACACCCATCATCAATTTTCTACTTCATCATCAGCATCGCAGTTTTATAACTCCTACTTTCCAAATAGTTACACTGCAAATGCAGATCCATGCAAAGCCTTAGATCCTCTGCCACACAATGCTGATCCTAACCAATCTTTACTTCTTGATGGAATTGCTGCTGTTGTTGGAGAACACATTCTCTTTGGCAACCCCAAAGATACTACTAACGCGGATAATATCAAAATCAACAGCTCTACTGGTGTAAGTAGTACTAATACAGTTGCAGAAAAACAGGATTGTAACTTGTTAGGTGTAAGCAACACTAGTTCTACCATTCAGAAGCCGAGCTACAGAGGAGTTAGAAAGAGGCCATGGGGAAGGTGGTCCGCTGAGATACGCGATCGTATAGGTAAGTGCAGACACTGGTTGGGTACTTTCGATACAGCTGAAGAAGCTGCTCGAGCTTATGACTCTGCTGCCAGACGGTTAAGGGATCTAAAGCTAAAACAAATTTCTCAATTCCTTCTACTTATATACCTATACCTGTCCCATCTCCATCTTCTTCTTTTACTTCTTCTTCATCTTATTCTTCTTTTTCATCTTTAGATATGGAGAAGATTAATAAGAAAAAAATGATGACTTCTGGCGGACGAAATAGTAAGCATAACACTAGGACTTGTTCAGTTGTTACTTGTGCAGCTCATCTTTTTAGTAATCAGCAGCTTAAACCAAATAAGCTGATGAAACTTGGTGGTGGTTTATCTATTAGCCAGAACACCAACCCGTACTAAATGTAAAGAACAAAAGGTGTAGCATGTGACTGTAATTGGTGGTGGTTTTTTGACGAGTTTTTTTGGCTGTTTAGTCATGTATATAGGTGCTCAGATGTCTAGTACTTTCTGGCTTTTGCTTATTAATGTAAAGAACAAAAGTGAATGTGACTGTAATTGGGAAGCAGGCTTGCCCCGACCAGCGTACGTGCAGATGTATCTAGGTAGGGGTATGTAGTTGTTTGCTCAACTCACCGCTCTTAAAAGACTTAAATGTAACAGAGCATTTTGCTAGTTAAGATGGAGACATGAGTATGCCTTTGAAGCAAAGCTTGGGGACTAGAGTTCTCAAATTTGGTTCTTACGCACCTGAAGTAATATTACACAGATCTATCTTACAAAAACAAATGGTTTTTGTCAAATCCGATGGTTGCAATTGGGATTTTTACTGTGATCCACGGATGCCATTTGCTCTCAAAGTCTCACAGATTTGAAAGACAAATGGTGGCTGAAAATGAATCCATGTTTTACGCCGGATCCAACCGCTCAGATTGGCTCCTCCATTATTATCATCTTCTTCCGTTACACATTATCAAACGTTCCTCCGTTATTATCCCCTTGCCTGTCTTCTCCTAAGAGCATCTCCAACAAGGGTGCTAAAAATTCTATGTGGAATTTTTATTTAGATCCTTATTTAAAGGTCATATGTATGTGGAAAAAATAATAATGTCTTTCATTAACCATCTCCAATAGTATGGGTCTTATTTTTATAATTTGTTGTTTTGGATAATGACAAAATTGATTCTCTCTTTCCTATTTGGTTCATAACAATTTATTTAAAAATTAAAATATAATTAAAATGATGATGTGGAGGTCATTCCCAAGGTCTAAATAAGACCTTCTCCAAGACCTTCATATTTATTTTAACACCCTTCCTATTTTCTATGACCCATTTGTTGGAGATGAATTTAATGTAAACGAGGGTCTAAAATCCTATATGTCATGAAAAATAAAACCTCCACCCTCTCGTTGGAGATGCTCTAATTATCCTCTTACGTTACCATATTATCGCCTAATCTTCTTTTCTCATTCTCTCCTTCAATCTGCTCTAAAATTTGGGCAAAATAACGAAACAAAACAAAAAACATTCGGGTTATTTGGTGTTTGGTACTTACATTTTGTCCAACATTAGCCTTTGGTCTAATTTTTGTCCAACTTAGTAGTTGGTACCGGACCTCACGTTGACTTCCATTGACTCTGTTAAATTCAATTTTAATTAATTTTAATAACTTTACCATTTAATATATTTATCCATTTACATTTTTATCCTTCATTTTGTTAAATATTCACAAAGCAGATATTTGCGTCCATACACTTTTCCTTTCTTATCGTCTCCCTTTATTACCTTCTCAAAGATCATATCGCCGCCACCGTTGCCAACTAGGTCGAGTTTAGACGCAGTCAAGAATTCCGCCAAAGACATCTTTTCCAAACTCGAAAAATGCAACCAAAAAAACTAACTTTTAATCGAAACAAACCCAACATCAATTCTTATAAACCATCAATTTCATAAAAACTATCAATTTCACAAAAAAAGTAAATCAAGTTAAACAACACCACCAAAGTACCATGCGTTTCAATCTGGTAATTCATAAAACTCAACCTAACATTGAAGTTTTCTTAGACGATAGCCATCTAGAGAATCATTGCTATCGTTGATTGCATACAAAATGAGTTATTAACACTGAATGCATCCCCATCATTTCTCAGTGTTCATTGTTGTTCCTAATACATCCCCATCATTCCTCACAAATTCAAGCACCCATTTCAGCTAATGAATATACAGCAACAATCCCATTTGCAGAAACAACAACTTTGAGAAAATTCCGGTCAAAAATAGTCTAAATGGGGAAGTTCATGAAAAGGGAAAAGACAAAATCACTTACCTGAGTAGTAAAATTATCCAAGGGAGTGAATTTGAAAAATTGGTATCATGAAAATGGTAGAAGCCAGACAAAAACAGAAAGAAACAAAACGGAAAATGATAATAAGAGTATTGAATCTATGGAGTTTTAACAAATAAACAGTTGAAAGTAAATGATGGGGTTGACGATGATTACAGTGGTGTAATGGAGGTGTTCAAGTTTCAACAACTTTACTCTTTATTAGGATTAAAGAAGAAAATATACTCATTGATCTTAAATCAGGACAACTTTGTTTAATTAGAGTAGGAAGACAACCGTTTGATCCTAATCTCACTTCAAGGTTATAGTTGTAAACTTAATATTTTCACATTATTTTTATGTTTTAAAATTAATTGAAGTCAGGTCATAAAAAGTCAAAGCAGGTCAACGTCAATTCTAAGTTCCAAACCCTAAGTTGGACAAAAGTTAGACCAAAGGCTAATGTTGGACAAAATGTAAGTATCAAACACCAAATAACCCAAAACATTCTCTTCCCCTATGTATCGGCAACATTGAAGACCCGTCAATCAAGTTCCTCATACGTTACAAATGTTGCCCTACATAAACACCAACATAGGTCATCATCTTACCATGTTTGAGACGCATTCTCTTTCAATACTGTGAAGTAATGGCCATTTTTTCCTTTAATTTTTTTTCAATTTTAGTTCTGATTTTGCCCATTTTTTGTTCTTTAATTCTTTTCAGTTTTTGTTTGAGTTTTTCAATTTAAGTTTCCAAGTTCATTGTAGGCTTCAATTGTTGTTTTCGGAAAATAGGTGTCATTCATCTTAGTTAATTGTGTTCCTGACTTTGATTTTTGATTGTGTTACACTTTGAATTTCCATCTTAGGCAATTGTGTTCCTGATTTTGTTTATTAATTTTTCTTGAGGTGCCATCCATATTAGGTCATTGTTCTCTGATTTTTATTTGTGTCAATTTAAGTTTCAGTAACCTATTCTGATAGAACTCCACTTAAGTAACCAAATTGTGGATGTTATGATTGATTTACAATAGAGTAGTGGAATTTGATTATTTCTCCCAAGCAATGATAAGTGAAAAAAAAAATCCCCCGACAGTACAAAGGTACAAACGTGAGTGAAGAAAATACCATGAAGGCCTCTTAAGTTTCATAAACCACACAAATAGTAAGTCCCATTTTGAGTTCGGGTCTTTTTTTTCTTCTCAACCTACTGTGTATATATTATGTCATTGGTGATACTTTTGCTGACTATTTGTTTCCAATTTTATGCAGTCCATACTCTTCTTTCATTATATTCAGATGGATTCCCAGATTGTGAACGACCCTTCCAAACATCAGGCAAACACCTATAAAACCTTCTTTCATATTGGTGAGACCGAAGAAGGCACAAAATGGATGACTCGCGTTCGAATATCAAGAAACTGGAATGTACTAGATTTCATGGGTACCAACAAGGTCACCAGCCCGACGTCTTCATGCGATGACAGTGTAAACATCTAATTTGTATCCAAATATGTTTTTCCAGTCTCGGCTCTAATGTCAGATCAACATATCATATTTTTAGTATATATATTTCTGTACAATAAACCAAATATATCTAAAATCTTTGGTACATGCTAAAAATTTGAAGTTAGATAGGTGTTTTCCCCCACATTCAATAACAGTTGGAAATAGTCTGTTTTATATTTTGAAATTCCATGTTCAAATTATCGTCATTCACCGCAGAGTGAATTATACTTATGTTTGATTTTAGGGTACCAACCATATGTTTATTACAATCTGTCATCTGACTTCATCAAATAACATTTGTGCCTGAATCAGGGGGGATGAACTGCATGGCGTTGTACCAAAGAAGCTCATTTGGAAATTCGATCCATTGCTACGCTTGGTGGAATATATTCATTTGAACAAAGTTCACCATTCTTGGTGATAAAAAGAAATCTCGGTCGTATCACAATGAACACCGTCTTTTCTTATTTGGATATGCGAGGAGAAATATCTATGAGACACTTGATCGAAATCCCTCATCACAAGTTCACTTTTTCCAAATATGAAGATCTGGAATGGCGTTTGGCTTAACACCTACCTTCTCGGTAATCTTTCTTGTGTAGCCCCTCAATTATTGATTAGTGTCTCCGTAACATATACCCACTTTTTATGTTATCTTTACCTTTTTTCCCACCCTACATATGTCATGGGTGTGCAGTCTGAAAAATCTGCAAGAAATGAAAATAGCCAATGATCAGCTTTGCATGATGCGCGACTTCACGCTCCAAGACCTTAGGTATTTGTAACTCCCATGCTTTGCATTTTTCAAGCTACAAAAGTAATCGCTTACTGTACGAGTCTTGCTTTCGACTTACACCTATCTTTTTCCAACGGAAACAATGTCAAGATAACTTTATAAGGTGAGGCAACCACTGAGCTAAGTCGTAACTTGGACACTGAAGGAATAAAGGATACGCCCGTGGTCGTCGTCGTCTCATCCATTATCTTCAGAAATATCAGGGTACTATTCATCCTACTGAATAAATTTAAAAAGACCCAACTTAAGTTATTTACGACCCTGTTTGTTTGATCAGGCAAGTACGTCTCCACGAATAGTATAAATTATCTTCCTAATATTATGGGAACTGAACTGATTTTTTACTAAAAAATCAAAACTGTTATGCACAAAATTTCATGAACTGATATGCACGAAATTGTTGTTTAAATCTCGGACCTATTATGAAGATAATTATCAAGTAATCTTTCTTCGGCAAATAGTCTTTGTCCTCCACATCGTATCTGCTACGTTTTGTAGGTGAAAATGGTTTCTCACGATTTCGGTAATTACGGATGTGCAAGTGAGAAACAATTTAAACCTAAACAATGTAATGCAAGGAGTACTTTAGATTCGAGAGATCAATCCGCAAGTCCGCCTAAACCAAGAAATGGCCGTTCCGGACTTGCCTCGGTCACAAAGTGGAGGAGAATGGGTTGGTTTTGGGGAGGGAAGCAAGGAAAGTGGTGAGACCGAATAGTTGATTACGGAAGAGTAGTGGGTTACTACGACTTGTTATCGCAAAAGTGAGAGAGCTCCCAAGGTGAGCTAGCAAGTAAGTACTTCGAGTGTTGTATCTCCCGTATGAACTTGTTGTTCAATGAAATAGGTAAGACATATTTATACAAGTCGGGGTAAAACGTACCACTGGTCTCATTAAGGAGTGGGGAAGTAAATGGGAGGAGGTGGTAACCGTATGCATGGAATTGATGATCCATAAAGTAGTTAACGCATGGCGGTTTTCATGAAACTGCTAACGTTATGGAATTGATGTCCCATAAAGTTATTACGCATGTGCTTTATGTCCAATGAACGTTTCACACATAACTTCCGTATTTACTAACAGCCTCACCCTTATGACACTTCCTTATGCCCAGGCGTAATGTACGCCGCACTGCTGGGGAACCGCCAAACCAATACCCAAAGAGGATCCCCCCGGTTTGTGTTGATGTCTCGAATGTTTTGGAAAACATGTAGCACGTTGTTGTGGCTTGTCAAGTCAAGCTGGGAAACTTGCTGGCTGATGACCTTGACGGTCGAGATTTCGCATATTGAGAGGAGGGGCAACCATTGATCGTTTCACGCCTTCATTTTGGTAGCCGCGTAGTGAGGGCCAACGTGGTGGCGCGGCTGGGTTGGCATGCCGTTGGCATGGCAAGGTTTGGCGTGGCCAAACTTAGGTTTTCGGGCCAAAGGTTACCATGTGTCGTCTGGTAACCTTAGATGGCTAGGATTTGCTCCTGGGATTGAAGGGCAATCGTTGATTGTTGCACGCCTTCATTTTGGTAGCCGCGTAGTGAGGGCCAACGTGGTGGCGCGGCTAGGTGGGCATGCCGTTGGCATGGCAAGGTTTGGCGTGGTCAAACTTAGGTTTTCGGGCCAAAGGTTACCATGTGTGTCGTCTGGTAACCTTGGATGGCTAGGATTTGCTCCACTGGTTTGAAGGGCAACCGTTGATTGTTGCACGCCTTCATTTTGGTGGTCGTAATGAGGAAGGCCAGCGGGGTGGCGCGGATAGGTTGGCATGTCGTTGGCATGGCAAGGTTTGGCATGTCCAAACTTAGGTTTTCGGGCCAAAGGTTACCATGTGTCGTTTGGTAACCTTGGATGGCTAGGATTTTCTCCTGGGTTTGAAGGGAAACCGTTGATTGTTGCACGCCTTCGTTTTGGTGGCCGCGTAGGGAAGGCCAACAGGGGTGGCTAGCTTTGGCTAGGGTGTGGTTAGGCTTGGCATGTGGGGTTAGGCTTGGCATGTGGGGCCAAGGGTTTGCCATGGGCGTATGGCGTGGCTAGGGCCAAGGCAAGGGCGTTGGCTTGGCATGATGTGACTAGCATGGCTAGGCCAAGGAAAAGTGTGCTTGGCATGGCGCGGCTAGCTTAGCTAGGTTTGGTTTGGCTTGGCATGTTGGGCCAAGGGTTTTGCCATGGACGTATGGCGTCGCTGCTGGCCAAGGCAAGGGCATTTGGCTTGGCATGATGTGACTAGCATGGCTAGGGCCAAGGCAAAGTCGTTTGGCATGGCGCGGCTAGCTTGGCTAGGTTTGGTTTGGCTTGGCATGTGGGGCCAAGGGTTCGCCTTGGGCGTGGCTAGCTTTGGCTGGGTGCGCATTTTGTCTTGGCATGTGGGGCCAAGGTTTTCCATATGCGCATGGCGTGACTAGATTGGGCTAGGTGCGGGTTTGGCTTGGCATGTGGGGCCAAGGGTTTGCCATAGGCGCATGGCGTGACTAGCTTGGGCTAGGTGCGGTTTTGGCTTGGCATGTGGGGCCAAGGGTTTGCCATAGGCACATGGCGTGACTAGCTTGGGCTAGGTGCGGTTTTGGCTTGGCATGTGGGGCCAAGGGTTTTCCATAGGCACATGGCGTGACTAGCTTGGGCTAGGTGCGGTTTGGCTTGGCATGTAGGGCCAAGGGTTTGCCATAGGCGCATGGCGTGACTAGCTTGGGCGAGGTGCGTGACCAAGCTAGGGTTTTGGGGCAAAGGTCGTTTGGTAACCTTAGGCGTCGAGGATTTGCTCCTAGGATTGAAGGGAAACCGTTGATTGTTGCCGCCTTCGTTTTGATACTAGCGTAGTGAAGGCCGGTATGGTGGCGCGGCATGAGGCCATGGCGAGGTGCGTTTGGCATGGCGCAAGAGGTGTGGCCGGCATGATTTGCCGTTAGCACAGGTGCGGCTAGCATGGTTGGCATGCTTTGGCGCGGTTGGTGTGGTCGGCATGATTTGCCATTGCTACGAGGTGCGGCTAGCATGGTTGGCATGCTTTGGCCCAGCGGTCGGTATGGGCGGCATGATTTGCCATTGGCAGAGAGGTGCAAACTAGCATGGTTGGCATGATTTGGCGCATTCGGTGTGGCTGGCATGATTTGCCATTGGCAAAGAGGTGCGGCTAGCATGGTTGGCATGCCTTGGCGCGGTCGGTGTGGTCGGCATGATTTGCCATTGGCACGAGGTGCGGCTAGCATGGTTGGAATGCTTTGGCGCGGTCGGTGTGGCTATCATGATTTGCCATTGGCACAGAGGTGCGGACTAGCATGGTTGGCATGCTTTGGCGCTGGCTCGGTGTGGTCGGCATGATTTGCCATTGGCACAGAGGTGCGGCTAGCATGGTTGGCATGCTTTAGGCGCTGATCGGTGTGGTCGGGCATGATTTGCCATTGGCACACGTGAATTAGGGTTTGGCTTGTCGTAACCCTAATTTGAAAAAGATACCCCGGTAATTATTTAGGGACACATTAAAGGTTTCAAGTAATGTGCCTAGTAAATGCATGTTACCTTAAATGTTGTGACATCACATGCTCTGGCAGGGTTTAGTGCTTTACGATTTTAACCCTAAGCTAAAAACCACCATCAACATTAAGTCCCCCGCTAGCTCGGAACATGTGCCTTGTTGCGGGTAAGCATATGATGATGACAGGACAAGGACGGAATCGAGGTGTAAATCATTGCGGAGATGGTCGGGAGAATCAGACTAACCTTTTTGAGTGGTAAAGATAGTTTTGGCTTCCGTGTTGGCGTCCACCGCATAAGTTGTACTGGGAATGCGGACCGTGGAGTGGTGAGATGAAAGTTACCGGCTTAGTCCAGTCGTACATTTCAAGGCAAAGGGGGTGCGGTCTTGGAAGGCGACGCAAGTGGACGGCTTGGCTCGAGGGGCCAAGAGGTGGCGTGGTCTTGGTGAGTCAAACGCGTGGATGATAGGGTCGCGAAAGTGGAGCGAGCGGCTTGGCATAGTGTGCCTTTGGCAAGGCGAGACGATACGGAGGGCTAGGCGTGGTGGGGCCACGGCAATGGAGCGAATGGCTTGGCTGGGGGGGTCGTGGCAATGGCATGGTGGAACGTGCAAGGATGGCTAGGAGTGGTGGGGCCGTGGTGTGGCGTGAGTGGTCTTGGGCCGTGGAAATTGGTCTTTTCGGGACCGGTTTCCTCTTTTCCTTCCTTGGCTCAAAATTGGAAATCCTTTTCTTGTTCGAACTCCCAAGTATCACGCCTATAAAAAGGATGGATGGCCTCTCCCTTTGATTCACGCCCTTATTGTTTCTTCTTTTGTTGCTTGGAGCGGATTAGGTATGTCTTCCAGTACTTCCTCTGTGACTTGCTTTTATTTTGTTTTCTTGTGTTGGTGAAAAAAAAACTAGTTGTAGGTGTACCTTTCCATGACCGTAGTAATGTTGACCGCCTCAACTCGCTGTGCAAAGTAAGCACGCGATAGTAATTGCTATCCCTTTTCCATGAAAACCTAGTTTTTTAGGGTTTACTCCCTGTCTTGGTGTAGCCGTGTGCATGGTCCCCTCCTTTTTTTGGTGCGTCTATCTGGTTGAGCGCGAGTTTCCGACGCATGTAGTGGTGATGTAGAGTCTGCTAGTCCCCACTTTCGCGTATACACGAAAGGACTTTTAAACCAATTAGTTTGTGCCCGAGGCGGCTCCCTTGCGTCCAATAGAATAATTTCTACACGCTTTATGTAATAATTCTGCTCTTCTTGTTCCATTGTAGTTATCGCGTGGTGAAAAGCGATTGTAAGAGAATTTTGGTTAAGATGTCACTGCGGTTTCATGGGATGCAGGGATGGGAGTAATTCCAAGCCAAACATAGATGACGAGTTCTTCACGGCATCGGCCACGATTAGGAGAAACCATCTCAATACGTGCCGATCCTTCCGACCAGGCCGGAGCGAAGGAGAGGATCGATCGGTTCGGCCGGAGCGTAATAAGGTTTTTGCCTTCGGGAAATAATATTGTGCCTCTTCTATCGACTTTAAAATCCTCGCAAGTCCGTTGCGCTCCTTTGATAAATGGACTCGATTTATGATGGACCAGAACCCGTAAAGACCAATTTTACCGGGCGCGATTGTCGACGCTTGTTGGGCTTTTGCAGTGCTTGATTAGGAAAGACATTCCGGGGTTGGTTGATTTTGTTTCCAGATGGTGTCCGGACACCCATACGGCCATATGCGGTGGGGCGAAATGACCATTTCTTTGGAGAGCGTGGATGTCTCTAAATCTTCCCCGTAATTGGAAACCTCGATGTCATGTCAGACGAAGAAGAAATTCGCGCCACCCTGGTTGCGAAGTCAAATGGATTCTGTTCGGAAGGAAAACGTAGATGAAGTGCTTATGATCGGTGGGTGTCTCGGTGGTTTCTTGACGAGTTGGAGTCGAACCGGGAAGAATAACGTACTTCATGTCGCGGCGTTCTTGGCTATTTGGCTATCCAGGGATATTTTGATTTACGGCTCGGGCAAGAAAGAGATAAGACGAGAGCTTATCATATTTGCCATAAAATTAGCAAAGGTGTCGCTCTCCCCCTCGGTGGTTTGTTTCTTGGTTCTATGTATGCACACCGGATCGCCTGGTTTCGGACATGCGCGCCTCGAACGGCCATATAAAAGTGGATTCGTATGTTCATGCCGCCTTTCTCCGGGCATGGTTGTGGGAGCATTTCGAGAAGTATTCCCGAAACCGTTGGCTATTACTTCACGAGTCTTGGGGTGGCTCCAGTCTCGTTGGTGAGCAGTAGCCGAAAACTGGGTCCAAAACGATTAAGTTTCTTGACCACTCGTATGCGGTTAATTTTCGTCCATGGGCTCCGGTACATCGTCCATAACTTCCAGTTAGTACCTTTGCTCTCGCCAATATGTCTTTGTCTTGATGAGGAGGGCCTGAGCGTTGGAGAGATGGTGTTCATGCGTATTTTACGCCCGGCCACGTGCCATCCTTTTTTCGAGGAGCTTGCAAAAGCGATCTATTATAATGTCGATACGGCCGCTCGACATATGGGTTTTGACCAAGGGGTCCCACTTGTTCGCTTGCCCATTGTCCAAGAAATCCCGTTATCAACTCCGTTCTCAATGCTAGTGCTCTTGTGTTAGGGTAAAGTCGCCTTTCCTTGCGAACTAATCCATCAACGACCTCCAAATATAACATATTTTGGCAGGATGAGTTTCTTGCTATTCATGGATTCGTGAATGATGTGGTAGAGAATCGTCAGGATAAGCCTTCTCTTGCGGTTTTAGCGGAACATCCACTGCTGAGGGGTCCCAAGCGAAATTCCGTTAGTCCAAATGTAGATAGTCCCCGGGTGAAGGAAAGAAGATCTAAAGATCGTGCGGGCGGCTTTGGCCGGATTCCACGGCTCTTCCGACTTTTAGTTCATCCAATATGCGGGTACGTACGACTCTCCTCTTGACCTTGGCCTCGGATCGTTTATTTCCTTGTTCCTTTTACGAGAATGCGCCCTTGTATTCTCGTCCCGGGGTCTCGGTGAGTACGAACGCCTTTGCCAAACTTGCGAGCAAATAAACAACAATTTTCGAGAGAGAGAGCGGCGTTGCGAGCCTACCCATGATGACGCGAAACTCGAAAAGGATGAGAGTTCGGGGGTCTAGCGGTGGCGAGAGCAATTCTTCCGATAGCAGTGTTGAATCTTCGTCTAGTCAATGAAATCGAATTGGTGAGTCCCCTCCATGTTTTTCTTCTTTCCCCTCTCTTTTTTTTTTGCAGTAAAACAAAATTTTGATTTTTAGGAGGAAACCGTTCATGGGGACGATCTTGAAGTGGAAGACCACCGGAGTAAAGACGAGCCGTACTTCCACCGTGGAAATTGTGCGACTAGTGACTTGGACATGGAGATTCATCGTCCCGAGGGTGCCGCCGTGACTCAGGTGGAGGAGAGCACTTGGGGGTGAAATTGGGTTAGGGATCTCCTGCCAGTTCTTGATTCGATTGCAGTGCCACCTTCAATCCTCCGTATCCGGCCCCTTTCCTGAAGTCATGTGTTGATTAGTGGATTTAGCGTGACTAAACATGTGACATTGTACACCAAGATTTGGGAAAGCTATGGTCACATTGCCATGACTAAGAAAATTACTAGTCGACATGCGTTTGTCAAGCATGGAGGGAAGCCTTGTCTTCGATTGATGAGATGTGCAACGGATCGGGTCATACAATTTCGAGGATGTAATCTCGAGCCGTAAGTTCCATCGTGACATGTGCGTGGGCTTGGAATTCAACATTCCTTGGTTCGTTGAAGGTCTCTACGATGTTGAAAGGTCGTTGGCTGTGCAGCTTGAAGGTCCTTCCGCGGACACGATGAAGAAGCGGAAGCGGAATTCAAGTTGTGCAGAAGCTTCGAAACTTAAGAGGGTGGCTCTCCAAAGCAGGGAGGCCTTTTCAAAGGAGCAAGGCGCCTGTTGAAAACTTCCTTGAATATATATCTGTCTTGGACCTCTTATCTTTGGTGTTTTTTTTTTGAAAGGCAAATGAGACGCTGGTTTTGGTTCTGATTTTCGGATTTTCTCGGGTTAATAGATAAATACTACCTTGACGGTTTTGGATTATATATATTTTTTTTTTTTTAATGAAATGTTTAGAATTGAATTGTCTTCGGCTATGAATGAAAAGTGACACATGACATCCCAGGAAAACCATGGAACAGGTGTGTTGGTAGATGACATGGGATGAAACATGGCTATAGGTTTTATCAGAACTTGAAAAGAAAAAAAAGCAAACCACGTATAAGACTTACTTGGTTTCTCAGGTATTCTGATGAGAATAAACTTTCCGGGTGTAGGACCAAGTTTTTTTTCGAGAAACATGGTCATGGGAAGTCCCCAGTCTTCCGAGTCGTTCTTTGAGTTGTCCGATAACTGCGCAGTTAATCCCACGGGCGGATGTTTTGCTTCCCGGCCTCGAGAAGTCCCAGTCATCCTTTGTCGTGTCATGATCGACGATCCCGCCCGTCCGAGTAACTAAGTCGAGTGGATCGCCTTCCCCACCATCTTGACGTCTCGGGTCAAGAATGAAATTGTTTGGTTGAAAATTGACATTGTAACCGAAAGATCGAACCTCCCA
>JAJJWW010011806.1:0-59800 GCA_023531295.1 Papaver armeniacum | reverse complement strand
GTTTATATATATATATTGATCGGCAAAAGTTGATATATTAAGAAAAGCCTACAAGAAGTAGGAAGCAAGCTCAAGAACTAGAACAAGACACCAAGAAAATAGAGAAATAATCTCTATACAAAACCCAAGAGAGAAAAGCTAAATAAGAGAAGCTATTAAATAATGAAATAACTTCCCCCGTTAACAATAACCGAATTAAGACACACAGCCTTAAAGACTTCATCACTGCGAGCCCAGTTATATACTTGGATCTTCACTTGTTTAATAACTTTTTTTACTCTGGCAGAACCATTTTCAAAAACAATAGCATTCTTGGACTTCCACGGTGTCCAACAGATGGCTGCAGGAGTCAAAGGCCATAGCTTCTTTTACCAACAGGATGAACAAGTTTAAATCTATAGGATGAACAAGTTTAAATCTCCAACTTTTAATAATAGCATCGATACAATTTGGAAGCGCCCAAAGAAGACTAACTCCCGATATAAAGTGGTCCCAAATTTGAGAAGAGAACTTACAATGGAAGAGAAGGTGTGAGACCGACCCGTGAACAACACAATAAGCAACCATTTACTAGGAGCTTACCTCTCTTGTAAAGATAATCCATAGTGGCTGAACATTTATGAAAAACCAACCAAAGGAAGAAACCAACTTTATGTGGCCACCGTCTTGACCAGATTCTTAAGTTTAGCGAAGCACAATCGCTATTGTGCTTGCTTTCCTTTATGATTTCCTATATAAATAGCTCTCGCTATCTGCTATTCTTCATCATACTCCATTAATAACCAAATTTTCCATTAATAGGAATAATCTTTCTCTATTGAGCAGATTGATCACTAGTTCTTATTTAATTTAGGTAGCCCTCGAATTTTCCAGGTTAAATAACCTTCTAACTTATTTTACAAACTAGAAAAAATATTATATTTAACTTGTATTCCGAATGTAAAAAAAAATTCTGAGTAGTGAGTAATGGGGACTTCCACAAATTTGAGCATGACTCTGTAGCATACGGTTCTTACCTGCAAAGAAGCACCCGCGGAGTTTTTTTCTAGTGTCCATTTAGAAGCAATTTTGCAGCCCTTGAGTTGGATTTACTTAGGTTTAGGTTAACTAGAAGAAGAGATAAAGAAACAGAATAGACTAAAACAAAAGATGACTTTTATTAATTGTAATTGTACAAGACTTAAACATCAGAGATACAATGTATATATACACGAGTTTCCTTGAACTGCAAGGTAAGATATTTCCTAACTAGTTCTGCTTTCCTAAGATACAAGAGAACAAACTTGTTGGTCGACATGGTATCGTGTGTCATATTGCACACGTACCAGATGATGTGTTAACACCCTCTTGCAAGCGTAATGGGTTATACTGAACCGTTAGCTTGGACCTCAAAAGAGAAAAACAATCCTTAGAAAACGGTTTGGTGAATATATCCACAATTTGATCTTTGGATGATATAAACCTGACATCAAGAAGTTTAAAAGAAACTTGATCACGAACAAAATGATAATCAATTTCAATATGTTTTGTTCGTGCATGAAAAATAGGGTTAAATGTAAGATAAGTTGCACCAAGATTGTTACACCATAAAACGAGAGGAGAACGAGCAGACACACGAAGTTCCAAGAAAAGTGATTGAATCCACATAATTTCAGTAGTAACAATTGCAAGTCCCCTATATTCAGCTTCAGTACTAGAGCGAGACACCGTCTTCTGTTTACGAGCGCTCTAAGATATAATGTTACCACCCTGTTTATGGATAAAAATCGTTTCTGCCGATTTCGGTAGGTGAGTGAGAAACTGGTTCAAACCCTAAACAAATGTGCTGCACGTGAGCACTTTATAGATTCGAGAGATCAATCTGTACAAGTCCGGCCTAAACCAAGAAATGGCCGCCCGGACTTGCTTCGGTCACAAAGTGGAGGAGAAGGGTTGATTTGGGGAGGAAGCAAAGAAAGGTGTTGAGACCCGAATAATTCCGGAGAGTAGTATCTCGACTTGTATCGAAAGTGAAAGCTTAGGAAGCTTGCAAGAGATGAAAGCTTTTGGGAGAGCTTGCAAAGTTGCCTTTCTCGAGAGTGTAGTGTTTTTCTCCCGACCGAGACTTGTTGTCCGGTGGAAATAGGTAAGACCTATTTATACAAGTCGAGATTGAAACGTACTCGCCTCATGAAGGAAGAGAGTAAAGGGTGAAATAATGGGAGGAGGTGGTAACCGCATGGCGTTAATGGGTGAAAACGTTTTCACCATTATTTCCTCTTTTATTTGACCGCTTTATTCCTTTTCACGCTTTCTTAATGTGAGCGTAGTGTGTCGCATGTGTCAGACCGCCAAACCAAAACCCTAGAAAGCATCCCCATTTGTGTTGACGCCTCGAGTGTTGGTTGCATCTTGAGTGCAAGTGGTGCTGCTAGGGCGCATGTGGCATGTGCGGAATGCCTTTGTTGCGAGTTGCACCTCGAGCGCAAGTGGCAATGCCAGTGCTGCTAGTGGCGTGTGTGGCATGTGCCAATGGCGTGTGTGGAACGCCTTGGTGGTAGGTTGCACAGTTTGCAAGTTAGGCTACCAAATGTGTGTGTTTGGCATGTGCCAATGGCATGCGTGGCCGTTAGGGCCGTGGCCTTGGTGGTAGGTTGCACGGTTTGCAAGTTAGGCTACCAGCGTGTGTGTTTGGCATGTGCCAATGGCACGCACGACCATGTTGACCTAGTTGCAAGTCTTGTAAACCTAGGGCGCTATATTTGGCGCGTGCTAATGGCATATCGACTTGGAAATATGGCTTGCGATACGTGTTGGCATGTGCCAATGGCACGTACGGCCATGTTGACCTAGTTGCAAGTCTTGCAAGCCTAGGGCGCTATATTTGGCGCGTGCTAATGGCATAGCGACTTGGAAATATGGCTTGCGGTACGTGTTGGCATGTGGCAATGGCATGTACGACCATGTTGACCTAGTTGCAAGTCTTGCAAGCCTAGGGCGCTATATTTGGCATGTGCCAATGGCATAGCGGCTTGGAAATATGGCTTGCGGTACGTGTTGGCATGTGCCAATGGCACGTACGGCCATGTTGACCTAGTTGCAAGTCTTGCAAGCCTAGGGCGCTATATTTGGCATGTGCCAATGGCATAGCGGCTTAGAAATATGGATTGTGGTACGTGTTGGCATGTGCCAATGGCACGTACGGCCATGTTGACCTAGTTGCAAGTCTTGCAAGCCTAGGGCGCTATATTTGGCGTGTGCCAATGGCATAGCGGCTTAGTTTGGCATGGTTGCCAATGAGTGCGATATGGTTTGGTTTTGGTGTCGCTGAGCGCCGCGCGGTGTGCGGCTTGGTTTTGGCATTGTTGCCATGGTGCGCAGTGCGCGCTTTCGTTTGGCATTGTCGCCATGGTGCGCAGTGTGCGGCTTGGTTTGGCATTGTCGCCATGGTGCGCAGTGTGCGGCTTGGTTTGGCATTGCTGCCATGGTGCGCAGTGTGCTTGGTTTGGCATTGTTGCCATGGGCGCGCAAACAGGCGCTTGGTTTGGCATTGCGCCATGGTGCGTGAGAAGGCGCTTGGTTTGGCATTGTTGCCATGGTGCGCAGCAGGCGGCTTGGTTTGGCATTGCTGCCATGGTGCGCAGCAGCGGCGGCTTGGTTTGGCATTGTTGCCATGGTGCGCAGATGCGGCTTGGTTTCGGATTAGGGTTCCAGTTTGAAAAACCTAACTGGTATTTTCAAAAAATACCCCTATTAGTTATTTACACCTCGAAAGTTAAATGCTCTTAGTTAATGTGTTGCGGGTAACACTAGGTCATGGGGTTTTACGATTTTACCCCTTGTTTAAAAACCACCATCAACATTAAGTCCCCCGCTTAGCTCTAATAGGGGCTTTGTTGCAAGGTAAGCATAAGATGGTGACAAACTATTAACAAAGAAACCGTAGAGAAAATTGAAGGAGGCTTGTCCGACCTTTTATAAATAGGATTTGAATCCTTGTCTCTGGTAGTTTTGCACAAATCGAGGTCATTCACAATTGGTGGGCCCAGGTGTACTTGGGCGACGTTGGGAAGTTGGCGTGAGTTGGGAAATTGAGTGCGCTAGTTGGTTGGACCGGCACAAAGTGTAGAAGCCGTGTGTGCTTGCAGGCGTGACTTGGGCGCCATTGGGAGGTCGGCGCAATTGGTGGGGCTGGTGGCACTTGGCGACGCTGGGAAGTTGGCGTGAATTGGGAAATCGAGTGTGCTAGCTGGTGGGACCGGCGCAAGGTGTGGAAACTGTGGCGTGTTGGTCATGACCGATGTAAACAAGGAGGGAGTAGGTGTTTCTTCGATAGCGAAGTTTCCTTATCTTGCTTTCCTTCACGCATGCGGCTTCAATTAGGCATCATCCATGCCAAAAATCTGGAAGCGTTATGTCCTTCATTGCTCCTTTCCTTTTTTAAGGTTCCGTATTCATACCCAACGCGAATGTATCGCCTCCTTGTTTGAGAAGGGGTTCTTCCGTTGATTCCCCTTTTCCTTTGCTTTGCCTGCGTTTTCTTCTTCTTTTTCGTTCACGCTATCCTCTTTTATATGTGTATAGACGGATGGAACTTGATCATTTTTCCATTTCTTGGCAAAGTGTATGATGGGATCTTCCGTGAGACGGCCGTGCCTTTAACTTTTTGGAAAAAGGACTTCTGAATCGGTGGAGATCGATCTTCTTCTCTTGAGGAGGTATTGGGGGGTTGAATCTTTGTTCCATGAAGCTAACGATATTATTAAGGACCTCCCTTCCATCTATCCTCACGAAGAACAAAGTGCATGTTCGACTCTCTGGGTTCAAAGGGACGGAGGAGAACGCCATGATTCTTGATTTTGATGTGGATGCATCAAAAACCTCCTTCGAAGTGTCGATGAGAAAACTTTCAAGGAGTATATGATAGTAAGCGAGACAGCCTTTGAAGTTGATGCCAAAGGTGTTATTGATGATACCCAGGGGTCATGGTGGCGTATGCCGGAATAGTTGCTCTGGAGGACACTGTCAGCCGTGGTCGTCGGGATGGGATGTTGAGGTTGCCGCCGCTAAAACCGCTGAATGGAACCTTTGTTGCCCGAAGGTTGCCGGGGAAATGCTTGAAGATAGCTTTGCCCGAAGGGACTTGCGCGCCCATCCTTCGAGGGCTAGTTCCTCCTTTTGTTTTTCTCGTTAGCCGCTTAGTTCCCCTTGATGTTTTCCCCTTTTTTTTTTGTAAACACATCTTTCCCTTCTTCTTCATCAGTAAACATTTTGCTTCATATATATATATATATATATTTTTGAAAGAGGTTGTGGTATGATGGCTCTTCAATGGTTTTCTGGGTTCTTCAATGTATTTCTCCGATATCCAAGGATTCACGGGAAGAGATATATTTATTTTATTTATTTATTTTTTGACAAAAAGGGAGATCTCCAGGAAAATACAAACGGTGTATTCATCCCGGGAAGTACAACTATTAAGAGGAATGGTTTAAAGGAAGTACCGAAAAGGGAGTGATTGGGAAGTACAAAGATTTTAGGGATTGATTCCTTGAGCCATCGCGAGAACTATCACTCCTTCAGGTGTGTCTGATTGATGAGCTTGCAATATCCTCCCAAAAGGGTATCCGCAACTGTGCACAGCCGCCTTCACCTTCCTCGGGCAAATCCATCTTTACCGTCATCCTCCCAACTTGAAACGAGCTTTCCTTAACCACTACATCTCCGATTGAAAACGGGTTCAGATGTCGTGTAACCATTTGAGCCTTGGCTTCGTTGGTTTCGCTAGAAGCTTCCAAGCTTCTTGCAAAGTGTTCGAATGGTCCAGCTCCCCATTCACATTTTTTGACAGCGTTCGTGCTGGTTGTTGCGCCGAGTCCCCATGACAGAATGGGGGAAGAAAAGGCCTGTTGCGTAAAAGGTTGCTCGGTCGACTTACTTGCATTTGAAAATCATGGGCTAGTGCCAACGGGTCCTCTCCGGATGCTAGGGTTCCTTCAATAGCTCGTTGATGCGATAACCCGTGGGACGATTTGTTGGGAATCTCTTTGGGCATGGATGTCGGCAGAGGGTGTACGTCCAGTTTCGCTTTGTTGTCGAGCACCCATAAGCGTCCCAAAATCATGTCATGATATATTTCTTTGACAATGTGGAACTTGCTATGCGTTATAGCGTCTCCCATCTCGATCTCTAAGTTGATGTAGCCATGCGCGTTCAAAGCTTCTCCTCCCAAGTCCTTAATTACGGACGGGAATAGGTAGCGTCTTGTTTTGTAAATCCTCGCCGCCTTTAGTGTCTTGAAAGTAATGATGTTGTGGTAGGAGGTCGGTCGATGAGCGTGTCGTCAAATTTGTTACCTCTAAACGGACGTGGTTAGCAGTCCCAAGTTCTCCTTTTGGTTCCGCCCGTTTGGAGAGCTTGCCCCCGGCGTGGGTGAGAGAAAAAGCCGGTTGCCGACACAACACGATTGAGAGTCTGCGAAAATATCTTGTCGCTGCACCTTGAAAGATAGAGAATTTCGCATATATGTTGCATCATGGATTGCATGGGGTCTTGTGCACGGAATTCCCGGAGGACCCGCAGCTTTCTTATGGGGAGTGGGTCTCGATGCACTCTTTCGTCTCCTAGTTGGAGTTCTCCCGCTTCTATCCTTTCTTTGAAAATATGCTTTAGTCTCGTTGCAATCGCTAGTCGGGTGGTGAACGAACCCGTGATAATGACAAGATTTGGGGTTCGCCATCTCGCCTTGGGCCAGCGGACGTCCGAGCGGTGGCAATGATGACATCATCTTGAACCCAAGGCTTCCAGGAGGTCAATCACTTCCTCGATGGGGAATGGGAAATCAAGGGTATTTCCTTCTGTCTCGCGATGCTGCACGGAGTTTTAGCGACGATCTTCCGTCGTGAGGGTTCCCGTTGTGCCCCGCTTCACGTTTCTACCGGTGGCTCGTAGTTGCGGCTTTCCTTTTTCCTCTTTCGTTCACTATGTTCACGGAGCATGAGCCTAAGCATTAAATTGTTTGTCGATGAGGCATCTACTCCCGCGAGTTTCACGCGCGTCTTCGCCTCGAGTTGGCCTAGTCTTTCCAGATGCTGGTGCCGTTGTTGCAGATCGTCTGGCGGCCTCATGGAGTTCGGAGAACGTTTGGAAACGCAAGTTTTCTAGCAGGTCGCGGTAGATTGGGACCATACCATTGATGCATGCATTTACTAATTGTTGCTCTCAGTCACGTTTGGGTCGTGACAAATGAGTGCTTGAACCTCGAACCTTTTGACGAAGTCATTCGGATGTTCGTTATCCCACCGGTACATTCTCCCGAGGTCCGAAAAGGTAACTTGTTCGTTTACACGAAGAAATACTTCTTGTAAACGCGGTGACCATGCTACTCCGGTTGGGAATGCTGTTCGGTGATGTCATTGTACCATGTATACGCCCTTCCTCCTAAGTGATTTTGAAAATTCCTCAAACGAAGAACGTGATTATATTCATGTTCACCCAAGGATTCCAGAAACGAGAAACATGTTCACAGACATTCCCTTGCAGACCATCGTACAGGGTAAATTGAGGGGAGAAGAGTACCCCTTGGGAGAGGGATTCTCCCGTATTTCGATGGGTAAGGGGTTGGTGATGATGTACATCCAACTCATCATGCTTGATTCGGTCGCGTAGGAGTTGTTCCAAATCTTCTCTCGTGACGAAGTTGGGTGGTTGATTTCTCTCTAACGGATTCTAGTGCGAGTTTCTTCATCCGTGGAGGCGTGCCCCGCCGAGGTGCCGGCGTCGGGGTTGTTGGAGATGCTTCTAGGCGTCTCGGAGGATGCGACTCACGGGGTAGTCGCCCGTCAGTGGTTTTGAGAAAGGTGAGCACCTCCTTCCGTGTTGAAACCATGTCCTGCCCTGGGGCTCGCGAGCGTCTCCTCGTCGTTCCATCAAATCGGCGATGGTGACGTAAGGACGACTTCCTCCGTCCCTCCGGCCTCTCGTCCCGTCTGCGGGGTAATTGGAGCCTTAGTTGCCTGGAGGCGCCATGCCGGAAGAAGCATTCGGGTCGCGGCGGCGCCCTAGATCCGTGATCGGGGGCGTGACACCAAGAGATATTCTCGTTGTCGTGATTAGAGGGTTGTGCAAAGACGCTAGAGGAGGCAGCGCTCTAGCCCCGGTAATAGGCGGTGTTACACTTAAGGGAGTGCATTCGATGGTGTCGTTGTCAAATTTCTATGAAGTAACAACGTTATGGGAGAGACGCCAACATCGTGATGCGTTACTCGCGCCGGTGTTCTCGGAAGCCGCCCGGATCCGAGTTCCACCATGTTGGGATTTGACGTTCGGAAAGGAAATCGGAGTTGGAGTTGGTATTGTAGCCGATAGATCAATCCTCCCACCGTGGTCGCCAATTGTTTATGGGTAAAAATCGTTTCGCCGATTTCGGTAATTTTGTAAGTGAGTGAGAAACCGGTTCAAACCCTAAACAAATGTGCTGCACGTGAGCACTTTATAGATTCGAGAGATCAATCTGTACAAGTCCGGCCTAAACCAAGAAATGGCCGCTCCAGACTTGCTTTGGTCATAAAGTGGAGGAGAAGGGTTGATTTGGGGAGGGAAGCAAAGAAAGGTGTTGAGACCAGAATACCCGGGAGAGTAGTATCTCGACTTGTATCGTAAAGTGAAAGCTTAGGAAGCTTGCAAGAGATGAAAGCTTTTGGGAGAGCTTGCAAAGTTGCCTTTCGAGAGTGTAGTGTTTTTCTCCCGACCAAGACTTGTTGTCCTGGTGGAAATAGGTAAGACCTATTTATACAAGTCGAGATTGAAACGTACTCGCCTCATGAAGGAAGAGAGTAAAGGGTGAAATAATGGGAGGAGGTGGTAACCGCATGGCGTTAATGGGTGAAAACGTTTTCACCATTATTTCCTCTTTTATTTGACCGCTTTATTCCTTTTCGCGCTTTCTTAATGTGAGCGTAGTGTATGCCGCATGTCAGTGACCGCCAAACCAAAACCCTAGAAAGCATCCCCACTTGTGTTGACGTCTCGAGTGTTGGTTGCATCTTGAGTGCAAGTGGTACCGCTAGGGGCGCATGTAGCATGTGCCAATGGCATGTGCGGAATGCCTTTGTCATGAGTTGCACCTCGAGCACAAGTGGCAATGCCAGAGCCGTTAGTGGCGTGTGTGAACGCCTTGGTGGTAGGTTGCACGGCTTGCAAGTTAGGCTACCAACGTGTGTGTTTGGCATGTGCCAATGGCATGCGTGGCCGTTAGGGTCGTGGCCTTAGTGGTAGGTTGCATGGTTTGCAAGTTAGGCTACCAAATGCGTGTGTGTTTGGCATGTGCCAATGGCACGTACGGCCATGTTGACCTAGTTGCAAGTCTTGCAAACCTAGGGCGCTATATTTGGCGCGTGCTAATGGCATAGCGACTTGGAAATATGGCTTGCGTGTGTTGGCATGTGCCAATGGCACGTACGGCCATGTTGACCTAGTTGCAAGTCTTGCAAGCCTAGGGCGCTATATTTGGCGCGTGCTAATGGCATAGCAACTTGGAAATATGGCTTGCGGTACGTGTTGGCATGTGCCAATGGCACGTACGGCCATGTTGACCTAGTTGCAAGTCTTGCAAGCCTAGGGCGCTATATTTGGCATGTGCCAATGGCATAGCGGCTTGGAAATATGGCTTGCGGTACGTGTTGGCATGTGCCAATGGCACGTACGGCCATGTTGACCTAGTTGCAAGTCTTGCAAGCCTAGGGCGCTATATTTGGCGTGTGCCAATGGCATAGCGGCTTAGAAATATGGCTTGTGGTACGTGTTGGCATGTGCCAATGGCACGTACGGCCATGTTGACATAATTGCAAGTCTTGCAAGCCTAGGGCGCTATATTTGGCGTGTGCCAATGGCATAGCGGCTTAGTTTGGCATGGTTGCCAATGAGTGCGATATGTAGTTTGGTTTTGGTGTCGCTGCCAGTGGTGCGCAGCAGCGCGGCTTGGTTTTGGCGTTGTTGCCATGGTGCTAGCAGTCGCGGCTTGGTTTGGCATTGCCGCCATGGTGCGCAGTGCGCGGCTTGGTTTGGCATTGTCGCCATGGTGCGGAGTGTGCGGCTTGGTTTGGTATTGCTGCCATGGTGCGCAGTGTGCGCCTTGGTTTGGCATTGCTGCCATGGTGCGCAGTGTGCGCCTTGGTTTGGCATTGTTGCCATGGTGCGCAGTGTGCGGCTTGGTTTGGCATTGATTCCATGGTGCGCAGTGTGCGGCTTGGTTTGGCATTGTTGCCATGGTGCGCAGTGTGCGGCTTGGTTTGGCATTGTCGCCATGGTGCGCAAGTGTGCGGCTTGGCTTGGCATTGTTGCCATGGTGCGCAGATGCGGCTTGGTTTGGCATTGTTGCCATGGTGCGCAGATATGCGGCTTGGTTTCGGAATTAGGGTTCGTGTTGAAAACCCTAATCTGGTATTTTGAAAAAATACCCCTATTAATTATTTACACCTGAGTTAAATGCTCTTAGTTAATGTGTTGCGGGTAACACTAGGTCATGGGGTTTTACGATTTTACCCCTTGTTTAAAAACCACCATCAACACACCTAAATAAACACAATAGCCGCTAGTAGAACGACGATCATCAAGTGAACCGGCCCAATTAGAATCAGTATATGCACTGAAAGATAATTGTAGAGAAGGAGATGGCCAAAGAAGAATACCAAAGGTAGGTATAGTCTTGAGATAACGTAGTATTCTCTTAACTAAACCCCGGTGAAATACAGTAGGAGCATGCATAAATTGACATACCTTATTAACAACATATGCGAGGTCCGGACGAGTAAACTTCAAATATTGCAAAGCTCTAACTATACTACGATATTCAGTAGCATCAGATAATGGAGTGCTACGATCAGAAGAGATATCACCAGAAGTACTTAGTGGAGTTTGAACTAGTTTGACTCCATCCATTTTTGCTCGAATAAGAAGATCAAGAATAACGTTGTTGAGACAAAAATAATCCCGAGGAAGTACGAGTCGCCTCAATGCCAAGAAAATAAGACAAAGAACCAAAATCTTTAATTCCAAATTCTTTTTGTAGACGAGTGAGAATGGAAGTGATGCCTGTGGAACTGGAACCGGTAACTATGATGTCATCCACATAGACTAACAAGTAAACAGTGCCATAAGTACCATTATGAATAAATAGAGATGAATCATACTTGGAGGTAATAAACCCAATCTGTAACAAGAATGTACTGAGTCTGTTGTACCATGCACGAGGAGCTTGCTTAAGCCCGTAAAGAGAATGTTGTTTCATGAATACCTCTTCAGTAAGATGGCCATGTAGGAACACATTCTGCACATCGAGTTGATGAATAGGCCAATTGGAAGATAAGGCCAATGTAAGAATAATACGAATAGTACATGGTTTAACAACCGGACTAAATGTATCACAATAATCCATTCCCTCTTGTTGATTATATCCTTAGCAACTAAGCGAGCTTTGTAACGTTCAATTGTGCAATCATCCCTTCGTTTGATACGAAATACCCATTTACAGCCAATAATATTCATAGAAGGATCATATGGTACGAGTGACCAAGTACCATTACGAAGTAACGCATTAATTTCATCGTCGATAGCTGCATGCCACTTTGGATTAGTTTGAGCCTGTGAATAACAAGTAGGCTCAAAAAGAGAGTCAGTAACTAATGCATACTTGGAGGCATATAGACGATTTGGCTTAAAGATTCCATCCTTAGCTCGATTCACCATGGGATGATCTCCTAATATGGGCGGTGCAAGAGAGGCAAAGTGCTCACGGAGGGCAAATTAGTTGCGCGATACGGTTTGTGCAAATTGTTTATGGGTGAAAATCGTTTCGCCGATTTCAAGAAATTCAAGTGGGTGAGTGAGAAACTGTTTAAACCCTAAACAAATGTGCTGCACGTGAGCACTTTATAGATTCGAGAGATCAACTGCATAAGTCCTACTAAACCAAGAAATGGTCGTTCCAGACTTGCTTCTGGTCACAAAGTGAAGGAGAAGGGTTGATTTGGGGAGGGAAGCAAAGAAAGGTGTTGAGACCGAATAGTTCGGGAGAGTAGTGTCTCGACTTGTATCGTAAAGTGAAAGCTTAGGAAGCTTGCAAGAGATGAAAGCCTTTGGAGAGCTTGCAAAGTTGCCTTTTCCGAGAGTGTAGTATTTTTCTCCCGACCGAGACTTGTTGTCCGGTGGAAATAGGTAAGACCTATTTATACAAGTCGAGATTGAAACGTTCCCTGGCCTCATGAAGGAAGAGACTAAAGGGTGAAATAATGGGAGGAGGTGGTAATCGCATGGTGTTAATGGGTGAAAACATTTTCACCATTATTTCCCCATTTATTTGACCGCTTTATTCCTTTTCACGCTTTCTTAATGTGAGCGTAGTGTACGCTGCAAGCTGTGACCGCCAAACCAAAACCTTAGAAAGCATCCCCCATTTTGTGTTGATATCTCGTTGGTTGCACCTTGAGTGCAAATGGCGCCGCTAGTGGCGCGTGTGGCATGTGCCATTGGCATGTGCGAATGCCCTTGTTGCGGGTTGTACTGAGCGCAAGTGGCAATGCCAGAGCTGCTAGTGGCGTGCGTGGCATGTGCCATTGGCATGTGCGAATGCCCTTGTTGCGGGTTGTATTTGGAGCGCAAGTGGCAATGCCAGAGCTGCTAGTGGCGTGCGTGGCATGTGCCAATGGCATGTGCGGAATGCCTTGGTGGTAGGTTGTACGTTGAGTGTAAGTGGCAATGCCAGAGCTGCTAGTGGCGTGTGTGGCATGTGCCAATGGCATGTGCGAATGCCTTGGTGGTAGGTTGCACGGTTTGCAAGTTAGGCTACCAACAGGTGTGTTTGGCATGTGTCAATGGCATGCGCTAATGCCTTGGTAGGAAAAGCTACTCAATGAGCATGTTGGCATGTGCCAATGGCATGCGTGGCCATTAGGGCCGTGGCCTTGGTAGGAAAAGCTACCAGCGAGCATGTTGGCATGTGCCAATGGCATGCGTGGCCGACTTGGCTTAGGTTGCATGGTTTGCAAGCCTAGGGCGCTATATTTGTCATGTGCCAATAGCGGCTTGGAAATATGGCTTGTGGTACGTGTTGGCATGTGCCAATGGCACGTACGGCCATGTTGACCTAGTTGCACGCTTTTGCAAGCCTAGGGCGCTATATTTGGAATGTGCCAATGGCATAGCGGCTTGAAATATGGCTTGTGGCACGCGTTGGCATGTGCCAATGGCACGTACGGCCATGTTGACCTAGTTGCACGTTTTGCAAGCCTAGGGCGCTATATTTGGCATGCGCCAATGGCATAGCGTCTTGGAAATATGGTTTGTGGCACGCGTTGGCATGTGCCAATGGCACGTACGGCCTTGTTGACCTAGTTGCACGTTTTGCAAGCCTAGGGCGCTATATTTGGCATGCGCCAATGGCATAGCGCTTGGAAATATGGATTGTGGTATGCGTTGGCATGTGCCAATGGCACGTACGGCCATGTTGACCTAGTTGCACGTTTTTAAGCCTAGGGTGCTATATTTGGCATGTACCAATGGCATAGCGGCTTGGAAATATGGCTTGTGGTACGCGTTGGCATGTGCCAATGGCACGTACGGCCATGTTGACCTAGTTGCACGTTTTGCAAGCCTAGGGCGCTATATTTCGCATATGCCATTGGCATAGCTGCTTGGAAATATGGCTTGTGGTACGCGTTGGCATGTGCCAATGGCACGTGCGGTCATGTTGACCTAGTTGCACGTTTTGCAAGCCTAGGGCGCTATCTTTGGCATGTGCCAATGGCATAGCAGCTTAGTTTGGCATGGTTGCCAATGAGTGTGATATGTAGTTTGGTTTTGGCGTTGTCGCCATGGTGCGCATTAGCAGCGCGCTTGGTTTTGGCGTTGTTGCTGGGCGCAGCAGCTGCGCGCTTGGTTTGGCATTGTTGCCATGGTGCGCAGCGTGCGCTTGGTTTGGCATGGTTGCCGTGGTGCGCAGATGCGGCTTGGTTTGGCATGGTTGCCGTGGTGCGCAGCAGCGGCTTGGTTTGGCATTGTTGCCATGGTGCGCAGCAGCGCTTCTTGATTTGGCATGGTTGTCGTGGTGCGCAGCAGGCGGCTTAGTTTTGGAATTAGGGTTCTGTGTCGAAACCCTAACTGGTATTTTGAAAAAATACTCCTATTAATTATTTACACCGAATTAAATGCTCTTAGTTAATGTGTCATGTAACACTAGGTCATGGGGTTTTACGATTTTACCCTTGTTTAAAAACCACCATCAACATTAAGTCCCCCGCTTAGCTTCTAACAGGGCTTTGTTGCGAGGTAAGCATAAGATGGTGACAGACTATCAACAAAGAAACCGTAAAGAGAATTGAGGGGCTTGTCCGACCTTTTATAAATAGGATTTGGGATCCTTGCCTCGGGAGTTTTGCACAAATAGGAGGCCGGCACACCAGGGGCCAGTGCAGCTTGGGCGACGTTGGGAAGTTGCGTGAAACTGGGAAACTGAGTGTGCTAGCTGGTGGGACCGGCGCAAGGTGTGGAAGTTGTGCGTGCTTGCAGGCGTGACTTGGGCGGCCATTGAGAAGTTGGCGCAATTGGTGGGGCCATGAACTTGGGCGACATTGGGAAGTTGCGTGGAACCGAAACTGGTGTGCTAGTCGGTGGGACCGGCGCAAGGTGTGGAAGTCTGTGCGTGCTTGCAGGCGTGACTTGGGCGGCCATTGAGAAGTTGGCGCAATTGGTGGGGGCCGGTGGAACTTGGGCGACATTGGGAAGTTGCGTGAACTGGGTGTGCTAGCTGGTGGGACCGGCGCAAGGTGTGGAAGCCGTGCGTGCTTGGCAGGCGTGACTTGGGCGGCCATTGAGAAGTTGGCGCAATTGGTGGGGCCGTTTACACGCACGATTTTGGAAAGGAAATCCTTCCCTATTTCAGAATCCTCGCGCCTATGTATATAAAGTCCCTTTCTCCCATCTTGTACTTTCATCTTTTCATCCTTTCCTACCAAATGGGACGAGTCATAAAGAAGAACCAATTTCCTGTGTATGTCTTCCAATTTTTTTTTTTTTTTTTTATGTAGGTGTAAACCCTAGGCGTTTTTCTTTGCGCATATAATTTCCTGGCGTGTCTCTTGTAGAAAATATTGTATGTATGCAACCAAGGGAAATACTGCATATATTATTCGAACCCGTAGGAGAGTGCTCCATATATTATTTTGAACCCGAAGAAGGTTGTCAGAGACGCACTTGAACCCGTATAAAATACCGCGTATATAATTTTGAACCCCGAAGAAAATACTGCATGTGCGGTCTTGAACCCGTAGAAAATACTGTACATGAATCTCGAAGAAGAATACTGTATATATGCTCCATACGACTTCGAACCCGCAGGAAATATTGTATATATGATTTTTCTACCCTGAAAGAAATATCACAAGTGCGCTTTTGAACTCGTAGAAAAATGTTCTATATAATTTTGAACCCGAAGAAGGATATTGTAGGCACACTTGAACCCATATAAAATACCGCGTATATAGTCTTAAACCCGAAGAAAATTCTGCGTATATAGTCTTGAACCCAAAGAAAATTCTGCATAGTCTTGAACCCGAAGAAAATACTGCATATATAGTCTTGAAACCGAAGAAAATACGCCCTCTTCTTTTTTATTATTTCAGGTTTTCTTTTGTTGGGCGCTATGTGTCGTGAGATAATCTTGTTTTTTTTTTGTGTGCAGTATCTTGTTACTAGGTTGCTATTAAAAAGATGTTACCCGGACAAAATTTCGCTTCCTCAAAGGATGTCCATAATTCCAAACCAAACACGGATGATGAGTTCTTCGCCAAAAACTTGTCTCTGCTCGGAAAAATCACCTGTGCTTCGTGCCAATTTTGTTAACCGGTGGTGAAGAAGATGACAGAAGACACGTTCGATTCGCCCTGCAGAATACTATACGGTTCTGTCTTCAAAAAGGGGTATACTCCTCTTCTAACATTGATTTCAGATGTGTCAAAGCCCATTGCGTTCTTTTGGTAGATGGGTTGAGTTCATGGTGAGTAGGAGTGCATAAGCACCAACCTGACTCGAGCGCAGATTGTTGATACCTCGAGCTTCAAGAAACCTCCAGATTAGGACGGATATCCCGGGCTTGGTTGCTTTCATCTCCAGATGGTGTTCGGACACCCATACAATCATATGTAGATGGGGTGAGATAACTTTCTCCTTGGAGAGTGTGGCTCTCTTTGTCAATCTTCCTGAATCGGGAATCTTAAAATCCAATTATCTCAAAGTGGGGTGAAGATGAGGGATGACCTTGCCGCTAAGTTGGGAGATTACGCTCGAAAAGACTCCGCTGCGAAGTCGAAGGATTCTATCCTAAAGAGGATGAAAGGTGCTTTTATAGCCGGTGGATGTCTCAGTGGTTTCCGGACGAGTTGGAACTCGAATGTAAAAGCAAGATCTTCATGTTGCAGCATTTTTGGCTCTCTGGTTGTCTAGAGACATTTTTGATGACATTTGCCGCAAGAAGGAAATAAGACCAGAGTTGCTAGCGATTGCCGTGAAGTTAGCAAAAGGTGAAGTTCTTCCCATTGGCAAGCTATTCCTCGGTTCCCCGTATGTGCATTTGGATCACCTAGTTGCGAACACGCGAGTTTCGAATGGTTTCATGAAAGTGAATTCATATGTGCACGTTGCTTTCCCGCAAGTCCGGCTATGGGAGCACTTTGATAAGTATGCTCCAAACCGATGCCTTCGATTCCCGCGAGTTGGGGGTTCCCGAATTCTTCGATGGGTGAACAAAGGCCCAAAGATTGGCGTGAGCTTGGTTAGTCTTCTTGATAAGTCGTGACGAAATCAATTTTCGCCCATGGGAGCCTGGTCCATAGGTCGCTGACTCAAATTGACACCTTTGCTTCGCTCCACTCACGTCTTTGTCTTCCGATGGCGATTTGAGCGTTGAAAACTTGTTCTGCTCAAAGCCGCTTGCCTTGCTATATGCCATCTTTCTTCATGGGGTCTTTCCGTATAGTCTACAACATCGACCGTGCTTTGCTCATCACATGGGTTTCGATCAAGGGGTACCTCTTACTTACCACCCTGCTTCCTAAGGATTCATTGCGTGCCGCCCTCAATGCCGCGGTGCCCTCGAGCCTGGTATCCTCCTTCCTTTCTTACAAATGGGAAGAGTAACTTCGACGACCTTTGGCTATAATGAGATCCGTGCGATGAGTTTATTATGATCCAGGCTTTTGTGAATAACGTGGTGGGGAACGTTCGTAAACCTTCCCAAGCAGCTTTGAAGAAGTATCCGATGTTGAGAGACCTCAAGCGAAAGTTGCTTAGCAACCCGGAAAGTCCCTGTGCCAAGGAACGGATAACGAAGAATCGTGGCCGGCGGGTTCCTGACGGTTTCAAAAGACCCTTCCTCGCCTCTCGTGTCTTCGCCTCTTCCAATAACTGTGTATGTGTCGCCTCTTCTTTGGTTTTTCTCAAAACACGTGAATTTCTCACTGAAAACATGCGTCTTGTTTCCTCCAGGGCTTCTGGAGTGTTAATGCTTTCGCCGCCCTTGCATGTTGCCAGAGACAGCGATTTCTTCAAAGAATTCCAAAGAAAGACGAGCCTTCTCATAGCGATGATGAGTCGATAAAGAAGAAAGTTCGACAAGTGAGAGTGGTTCCTCCGCAAGATTCTGGTTCTTTTCTGAAGTGGTTCGGTGAGTTTCGCGTTTCTTTTCTCTCTTCTTCTCGTTTCTTCTCTTTGAAAAATGTCTAACTTGAGTTCGCAGGAGGAATCCGATTCGGAGGATGATTCCGGGGTAGAGGCACACGAAAACTTGCCTTTGGTGACCACCGGTGACTTGAGACGGGCGTTAGCCAATTGCCGGCACAGATGTGGCTCAAACTACGGATGATTCTATGATGGTTGTTGCCGTAGACATGGAGGAAAACCTCTCGCGAGTCGTGAGGCCAGTGCAGGCGCCATTTTTGATCCTCCGTACTTGGTTCCTTATCCGGTCATGTGCCGGGTTGGCGGCTTCAAATGCCGGCTAAGCACGAGGCGTTGTACACCAGAATCTGGGTGAAATACTGACATATGGCCACAACTAAGAAAGTCACTAGTCGATTTGCACCGATTAAGCGTGTAGAAGAGGCTTTATCTTCCATCGAGGATATGCGTGAGGTGACCGGTCACACCGTTTCAAGACGTTATTGCAACCGGGAGCACCATCGCGACGTGTGCGTAGAAAAGGAGTTCAACACTTCGTGGTTTGTCGAAGGCCTTACCGAGATCCAAAAGTTGAAAGATGCAAAGCAATCGAAAGCCTTTCCGCCGAGGAGATTGCACGACAGAGGTAGAACTTGAAAAACTTTCCAAGATGTTGACTATGAAGAGAGCGGCTCTTGAAGATGCAAAGTTGACTTTCTCCAAGAAGAATGCACCTCTCGCTGATGATTTTCCTTGAATGTTTCTCCGTTAAACTTTCATTTAGGTTCTTTTCTCTCTTTTCGGTTCAAAGTTTGACCTGTTTTGGTAGATAGACAATGGGTAGCTTTTGAGGATATTGGATTATTTCTCGGGATAAATGGTTTTGATAATATGACTCGATTATGTTTTGGGAAAGGAATATTGCCTTTATGAAAGTGTGTGCTAGAAATAGGCACAATACTCGGTAGTATAATGGTTTTACTAAAAACAAATCGTATATCTTGTGATAGCCCGAATTTACTCACTTCATAGGTTTTGCGAACATGCCTCTTTCATGTAAAAGGCGGTTTTGTTGGTAGCATCGCCAAAGAAGTCCCCAATCACCGGTAGCATCTTCAGGGAGTCCCCAGCTTTCTTGTGTAGTTTTTACAATCGGTAACCGGTCGTCTCGGTAGTTGCGCTTGATTGAGTCGTCATCCCCTACCGTCTTGACATCTCGGGTCGAAGAACGAGATCGATGGGCCGACATTGTAGCCGATAGATCAATCCTCCCGCTGTGGTCGCCAATTGTTTATGGGTGAAAATCGTTTCGCCGATTTCGAAAATTCGGTGGGTGAGTGAGAATCTGGTTTAAACCCTAAACAAATTGCTGCACGTGAGCAATTTATAGATTCGAGAGATCAATCTGACAAGTCTTGCCTAAACCAAGAAATGGCCGCTCCAGATTTGCTTCGGGTCACAAAGTGAAGGTGAAGGGTTGATTTGGGGGAGGGAAGCAAAGAAAGGTGTTGAGACCGTAATAGTTCCGGGAGAGTAGTGTCTCGACTTGTATCGTAAAGTGAAAGCTTAGGAAGCTTGCAAGAGATGAAAGCTTTTTGGAGAGCTTGCAAAGTTGCCTTTTCGAGAGTGTAGTATTTTTCTCCCGACCGAGACTTGTTGTCCGGTGGAAATAGGTAAGACCTATTTATACAAGTCGAGATTGAAACGCACTCGCCTCATGAAGGAAGAGAGTAAAGGGTGAAATAATGGGAGGAGGTGGTAACCGCATGGTGTTAATGGGTGAAAACGTTTTCACCATTATTTCCCCATTTATTTGACCGCTTTATTCCTTTTCACGCTTTCTTAATGTGAGCGTAGTGTACGCCGTAAGTCAGTGACCGCCAAACCAAAACCCCGAAAGCATCCCCAAGTTTGTGTTGATATCTCGTTGGTTGCACCTTGAGTGCAAGTGGCGCGTGTGGCATGTGCCATTGGCATGTGCGGAATGCCCTTGTTGCGGGTTGTACTTCGAGCGCAAGTGGCAATGCCAGAGATGCTAGTGGAGTGCATGGCATGTGCCATTGGCATGTGCGGAATGCCCTTGTTGCGGTTGTACTGAGCGCAAGTGGCAATGCCAGAGCCGCTAGTGGCGTGCGTGGCATGTGCCAGTGGCATGTGCGGAATGCCTTGGTGGTAGGTTATACGTTGAGTGTAAGTGGCAATGCCAGAGCTGCTAGTGGCGTGTGTGGCATGTGCGGAATGCCTTGGTGGTAGGTTGCACGGTTTGCAAGTTAGGCTACCAGCGTGTGTGTTTGGCATGTGTCAATGGCATGCGCGGAATGCCTTGGTAGGAAAAGCTACCAAATGAGCATGTTGGGCATGTGCCAATGGCATGCGTGGCCATTAGGGCCGTGGCCTTGGTAGGAAAAGCTACCAATGAGCATGTTGGCATGTGCCAATGGCATGCGTGGTGACTTGGCTTAGGTTGCATGGTTTGCAAGCCTAGGGCGCTATATTTGGCATGTGCCAATAGCGGCTTGGAAATATGGCTTGTGGTGCGTGTTGGCATGTGCCAATGGCACGTGCGACCATGTTGACCTAGTTGCACGTTTTGCAAGCCTAGGCCGCTATATTTGGCATATGCCAATGGCATAAGCGGCTTGAAATATGGCTTGTGGCACGCGTTGGCATGTGCCAATGGCACGCACGGCCATGTTGACCTAGTTGCACGCTTTGCAAGCCTAGGGCGCTATATTTGGCATGCGCCAATGGCATAGCGTCTTGGAAATATGGCTTGTGGCACGCGTTGGCATGTGCCAATGGCACGTACGGCCATGTTGACCTAGTTGCACATTTTGCAAGCCTAGGGCGCTATATTTGGCATGCGCCAATGGCATAGCGCCTTGGAAATATGGCTTGTGGTATGCGTTGGCATGTGCCAGTGGCACGTACGGCCATGTTGACCTAGTTGCACGTTTTGCAAGCCTAGGGCGCTATATTTGGAATGTGCCAATTGAATAGCGGCTTGTAAATATGGCTTGTGGTACGCGTTGGCATGTGCCAATGGCACGTACGGCCATGTTGACCTAGTTGCACGCTTTTGCAAGCCTAGGGCGCTATATTTGGCATGTGCCAATGGCATAGCGGCTTGGGAATATGGCTTGTGGTACGCGTTGGCATGTTCCAATGGCACGTGCGGCCATGTTGACCTAGTTGCACGTTTTGCAAGCCTAGGGCGCTATCTTTGGCATGTGCCAATGGCATACGCTTAGTTTGGCATGGTTGCCAATGAGTGTGATATGTAGTTTGGTTTTGGCGTTGCTGCCATGGTGCGCAGCAGCAGCGGCTTGGTTTTGGCGTTGTTGCCGTGGTGCGCAGTGTGCGGCTTGGTTTGGCATTGTTGCCATGGTGCGCAGCAGCGCGCTTGGTTTGGCATGGTTGCCGTGGGCGCAGCAAGTGCGCGCTTGGTTTGGCATGGTTGCCGTGGTGCGCGCGCCTGCGGCTTGGTTTGGCATGGTTGCCGTGGGTGCGCAGCAGCGGCTTGGTTTGGCATTATTGCCATGGTGCGCAGCAGCGCTTGATTTGGCATGGTTGCCGTGGTGCGCAGTAAAGCGGCTTAGTTTTGGAATTAGGGTTCCGTGTCGAAAACCTAACCGGTATTTTGAAAAATACCCCTATTAATTATTTACACCTGAGTTAAATGCTCTTAGTTAATGTGTTCCGGGTAACACTAGGTCATGGGGTTTTACGATTTTACCCCTTGTTTAAAAACCACCATCAACAGCAGTGTACGGTGACTCAAGAGTAACATCTGTAATTACCGAGGAAGCAACAGTATTGTCATGGAGCGAAATATCATGTGGAGGGGCCAAGCATGATGGTGTCGGCTTCACATGAGAGGACTGATCAGTACCTGATGGAGCTGGAACGGTGGATCTGGTAGTAGTTGATGGAGCCGAAGATAATGGTGCTGACAGAACAGGTATGGACTGTTCAGGTTGAAGAGAAGTATCCGAAACTGATGTACCTAGCATCACTGGTTGTATAGTAGAATGGATAGATAACACCGGTGGTAATGATATAGATAAATGTGAAGGAAGAAGTACCTGAGAAGTAGTCGATGCCGGAGAAGGTCATGATGCAGACACAAAGGGGAAGGTAGTCTCGTCAAAAACAACATGACGACTAACATATATACGACCCGTAGGAATATGAAGACATTTGTAACCTTTGTGAGATGGATTATAGCCAATAAAAACACAAGGAGAAGACATAGGATCCATTTTGTGAGATCTATACGGACGTCGGTGAGATAACATAGACAACCAAACACACGAAGAGAAGTATAGTCAGGGACACCAAAAAGAGCTTCATATGGAGAATAATTATTAATAGAAGTCAAGGAACACGATTAATTAAATAACAAGCAAAAGTAAAAAGAATCATACCAATATGAGGACGGTATAGAAGCCATATTTAGAATCGTAAGACCAGTTTCACGAATATGACGATGACGACGTTCTACTAAACCATTTTGTTCAAGTATGTGGGCATGAAAATCGATGGAAAATACCAAGTTGTTGAAGATGTGGAGTAAGTTTACGATACTCAGCAGCATTATCAGATTGAAATATTTTGATATTTCGATTAAAAAGATTTTCAACATGCTTTTGAAACAAAAAGAATATAGAAAAGACATCATATTTATGAGACATAGGAAACATCCAAGTAAAACGACTAAACTCATCAATAAAAATGATATACTATATGTATCCTTCATTAGATAAAATATGAGAAGGTCCCCATACATCTGAGACAATTAAATCTAATGGATTGGAATAAGTAGTTTTACTGGAATTGAAAGGTAACTTATGACTCCTATGTTCATGACAAGATGAACAAAAACTAATAGTATGACTTGAAACCGGAAGATAAAATTGTGAGACGACTTTACGAACTGTACGCATCATTGGATGACCCATTCTAGAGTGCCAGTCTTGTAAACTAGAACGTTCTCCTATGCAAGCTTTAGGAAATTTATACGAATCGTCAAGTTGATAGAGACCACCCTTCCTACTTCCGCGAAGAAGAACCTTCCCGGTACATCAATCCTTCACAAGACAAAAATTCGGATGAAATTCAAATAAAACATTATTATCTGTGGTGAGACGAGAAACAGACAAGAGATTGTGAGATATTTGGGGTGCAAAAAGAACATTGCGAAGCTGCAACTTACGGTTGGGAGTTCCCAAAATAGAGGATCCAACATTAGAAATTGGAATAGAAGAACCATTACACATCTGTATTTGATCAGGACCGGTATACTCAGTTGAAAATTGAAGACGAGAAAGATCATTGGTGATTTGATCTGTGGCACCACTGTCAGGAGTCCATGGAGGCAGTAAGCCACTTCCTTGAGCAGCATATGTGCGAGGTGCAGATGATGGTGGTTGACGCCGAGGTGGACGGAAGCTTCTATCAAAACGATTCCAACAGTCTGGGGCTTCATGGTTCTTACGGCCACATAGCTGACACGGTATTTTTGGACGACCAACATGCTGAGGTTGTGATCTGTTGTTCATAGAGAAGTGAGACGGAGCATAGGAAGAAGCATACGGTGCAGAAGAAGCATACGGTGAAGGAGAGCCAGTCGTTGTAGAAAAACGAGATGAGTGAGATGCAGGTTGTCGAGATGGTACAGCTACATTAACAACGTGTTGAGAATTTAACGTCATAGTCTGCTGTTCAATAGTAAGAAGATCCTCGATTGTAAGAGAGATCAAAGTAGTAGTGAGAGATGTAACAATCGCATCATAAGAATTGTCTAAACCAACAAGAAAACAGTGACAAAACTCTTTATCGGTAATTGTTGTGTTAGAAGCAGCAAGACTATCAACTAATCTCGAGCACGATCGATATATGCTCGCATGCTTTGAGATCCCTTCTTCAGGGCACGTAACTCACAGTGAAGATGATGGATTTGAGCATCAGACTTAGAAGTATATTGATCTTCAAGAGAGGTCCAGATTTCCTTGGATGTGGTAAGAAGATGGACATGACGAAGAACATATTGAGTAAGAGACGAGAACATCCAACTAACCCGGATTTTATCTTGTTTTCTCCATGAAACAAAAGCAGGATTGGGGGATTCATCAGCAAGAGAAGGCGCAGGGCAAGGGGTTGTACCTGTGACGTGACCATCCAAATCATAACCCTAAAGATACGGCAGAAACTGAGCACGCCACATAGAGTAATTGGTTTCATCCAGTTTAACATTGATTATGTGATGGGGTTGGGAAAATTGAACATACGACATAGTTGAGGTTTTCAAAGAAGAACTATAAGAGGATATCAAAGAAGAAATTGTAGAGGAAATAGTTGAAGGCTCGATAGACATTGTAGAGGATAGAAAAAGGCTAAGCTGATACCAAGTTGGATTTACTTAGGTTTAGGTTAACTAGAAGAAGCGATAAAGAAACAGAATAGACTAAAACAGAAGATGACTTTTATTAATTTTAATTGTACAAGACTTAGACATCAGAGATACAATTTATATATACATGAGTTTCCTTGAACTGCAAGGTAAGATATTTCCTAACTTGTTCCGCTTTCCTAAGATACCAGAGAACAATCTTCTTGGTCGATAGGGTATCGTGTGTCATATTGCACACGTACCAGATGATGTGTTAATTAACACCTTGTATTGGTTTTGTTTTCAAGGTTTATTTCCTTATAACTCGACTTTGATTATTCGAAGTGCTGGTTTATAAGTTGTGGGTAATGCATTGCTAATAAAATGGTTTTCATCGGTGACTACGGGTGCCAATGTAGCTAGGGCTTTCGTTTGGATCTTATTGTAAGGGATATAAATGGTTGATCTTTCGTTGAGTTGAAGCCTTTGTTTACCTATTTGTTTTAACTCTAAGGTGGAAATAAGATTATTCCAAGAACTTGGACTCTTAGTAAAATGTACTGATCCACTCATGGACATCTGGAGTTCAAATTTAAGGAAATAAAACAAGATAGATTCTACAGAACCTTGAGTTTTATTGTTGGGTATATAAAACAAATAAACAACATCTACAAAGAAGTTGTTAAAATTAGCACATGCAACAATAAGGCTTTGTCACAAGTAACCAAAATAGCAAACAAGGAGTAATAAGAATCATAAGACGAAGAACCCAGTTGCAAGGCTGCATTTCTTCAATTCTTCTAACATCAACACGCACCAAATGTCTTATTACCTCGTACGCTAGAATAAGAGGTGGTTGTACATGTAGTTAAATATGTTTGTATCATGTCCTAACACTATCTATTTAAACCATCCATATCAGCTCACATTGTTGACTTGGTTTTACACAGTCGGCCTTCTCAGCTTAATTATGAGCAGAATACTCAAAGTTGTCTCACAATGTTTGGGTTTTTTCATGGTAGTGTTGAATACAAGATTTATCGAACTTACATATTGATATTACACATGCACCGTCTATGCATCAACATCTTTTTTAATCAAAATAATTTATTTTTATTTTCTAATTAAAATAAGTAAAATAATTCATTATTAAAAGAAAAGAAAAATAGAAACACGAGGGGACATAGATCCAAAACCCTTGCTAGTTAGTAAGTAGGGGTGTGCATAAAATCCGGAACCGCGGATTTCATCCGCAATCGTCCGCAAAATTGCGGGTGAAAACCAATCCGCAAGAGTCTTTGGGCCGGACATGGGTGAGTTTTTAAATCCGTAAGGTTTAGTGATATTGTTGCGGTTAGTTTTGTAAATCCGCGGATTCACCCGCACCGTAGGTTATAACAAAAAAAGAAAAAGCCCAGTTAAATAAATCCCGGCAAAACAAAGCTTATGAGCCTCTAGCCGGTGCTATGTATTCTGCTATTTAACCTAACGGAGTTTCCTTTGAAATGAAACGAACTAAAGTTCCCCTTCGCTCAATTTCATGTTAGTTTCAGTCCAAATATCTTTTGATTTTTTTGAATGGTGTTCATATCTACATTATGGAATTCTCCTTTCGGCTTATTAGTCCCTGAATAATGATTCTACTCCAAATCAGTTACTTTGTTTTTCATTATTATGCACGCAAGTTGTTTGATGAAATGCCTAGCATAGCATTTCCAAAAATTCCCTCAACGATTTTGTTTCTTTACTTCTTTTTTTCTTCTGACTAAATCCGCGGTTAAACCGCATCCGGTCTGCATTACCCGCTGATCTGCATATGTGAAATCCGGGGGTGATTGGGCTGCTCACAGTTCAATTTTCCAAATCCGCAACTTTGACGGTTTGGTTGCGGGTGACCCCTAATACGCAACCGTCCGTCCGTTGCACACCCCTAGTAGTAAGTTCGTGAATTTAATCCATATAATCCACGGAAGACAGGCCCAGGCCGTATAAGAGTTCGTGGATTATATGGACATATAATCCATATAAGTAAAATAATTCATTATGTATATACTCAAGAGTTTGGAACCCGATAACGCTTTCCCATGGGCGAACCAGTTTTTTTCTCGTTTTCTTCTTTCCTCCCCTTTCTCTCTGGTTTCTCCGTCCGCCATGAGAGGCTAATCAGCCGTTCATAGGCTCTGATGGATCTGAAGCAATTAAATCACTAGATTTCTGCATTATGGGGTCATATCTATCTTGGGTTTTCCTTAATTTTTAATTAGAGCTAGGTAGTGGTGGTGGCAGTCGAGAAATTTCAGCAGAAGAAGAAATCTTCACATGGTTGCGTTTGATTACCATTTTATTCTGTCAGGTAATGATTTGCTATACCCACTTGCGCCTGATAATGATTATGAAGCTGCAACTTGCGATTCAATTTCGAATTTCTAAACCTAATTCTATGGCTCCCTTTGTTAATTTATCTCCATTTAAACCATAATTTGGCCATCTGTTTCAATCTCTTAGAACTCTTATAACACATGTTTGATTGCCACTCAACCTTCTTTGTTACCCGATTGAATTAGGTTATGAACTGTGTGAATATTAAATTTCTCTGATTTCTGTGGAGTAATTTTATAATCTTGTTGAAACCCTAATTTGTCAGTATAAATTCACCATTCCCTTAATGAAACCTCACCCCCTTGTTAAGATTTCTTTTCTCTGTGTTCTCTACCCTTCTCATTCACTTACTTCCTTCAAATTCCATAAAACCTGTGTAGCTTTTAAGCTGAACCTTTGTATCACCATGCAAGCTGTTTGGCATGGTGATGTTTCACAATGAACTTGAGCAATGGTAGACAGTTCTCTTTATAAGAGGTTATCCCTCCTAGGTTCATGAACAACCAAAATCTTTGGACCAGCTGTCTGTTAGGTGTATTTGCTGAACCAAATAGAAATAGCTGGAATGTGAGAAATGCACTTCTGTTTCAGTGGAAGATTCAAGGGGGTTTATCACTTAAGTCTGTAAGTGAGTGGGTATTACTGCTTAGGTTTGAAAGAGAAGAAGAAATGCTTAGAGTTTTAGCTGTGGCTACGAGAGTAGTCTATGGTGATATTTTCTGTATCAAAAAATGGGACAAGACTGAGAAGTTTGATGACGGGAGACCAACATAAGAGAAGTTTTTCATAACAGTGCACAATTTTACTCAAGCACAGGTGAATAGTGACAATCTCAGAAGGTCCATAGCTTGCATGGGTGAAATTACATCTTTTTCATTCCCTGTAAGGAAGGCCAATGGTAGCTACTCCATCACAATCGAGCTAGCATCGTGTTTAGGCAGAGGCTCACTTTCGCATCATGGCGTAAAATGAGATGGGCTTCACAAATGAAATTACTTTCCAATTTCATCGCTTTCCCAACAATTACTGTGGCTTCTGTAAAGTCATTGGGCATAAGATGGAGAACTGTGGAGAGTTTGTGGTGTACCAGCAACAAGTTGAAGAATAGCAGGAAGAAGTTGATGCTTTCATAGCTGCTATGCAGAACATAGATGAACAACAGATGGAGCAGAGAATTTACAAAGAACATGAGCACCATAATATGCAAAATGACATGATGTTTGAGGAAGACAACAGCATGAGTCCGATGCAGGGCAAGCAGCATCTGAGGTAACTTGCTCAGACTATTTAAGGTAATTTGAGGTTGACTATGCAAGCCATGGCAGTTAGGTTGATTCTCATCATCAAATAGTGAACAATGGAATAGCTTCAGCAAGTGCCTTCAATGCAGAGGCTGAGCCATTTCAAGCACCCCCCCCTGCCAAGTATGACACTTACATGTGGAAGGTTGTTCAAAAAAGGGACAGACCTGGACAATATATAAATATAGAAGTTGGGTTTTGGAGTGGTTCTAGCTCTTCTCATCATCATCTAAATATAGACCAGGATTATGTCAAGAATTGGCAGCTGATGCAATCCTTCTTTCACTGGGATTCCGCATGACCAGCTTCTAAGAAGTTAAAGATTGCTGAGATTGATTTGAACTGCTCACCACAAGCAAGAGGCATTACTCATCCTCATCAGTGGTTCCAAGGTGAATGATCAAGTGCAAAGCCTGCCAGCAATGACCCTAAAGCAAAAAGCAAAGAAATTGCCAAATTGGGCCAAGGATCCATGACCCCTAATTTGCGTAATACCTAGTGACTATGCAGATCTCCATCAGAGCCTATGGCTCCCTTTCTTGTGTTTTTTTTTTTTTTTTTTTTTTACTGCTTTTCTATATCTTTAGTTTCCTGCTTTTCTTTGTTTGTGTGTTTATATTCAGCTGCTCTTAGTGTAGGTCTGCTTTTATTTCCCTGTAATATAATCCTGTGTAGGCCTTTGTATATCCCTGTAACATATCTCTGTGTCTGTGTCTATATATAAGCTTGTAATTTTCTTGTTTGTTGCTTCTTTAAACTCTGTTTGAGTTTCTTTGTTTATTTCTGCTTTAGCTCTCTTTAATCTCTCTTGTGTTAATTTGAGAATTCCTGCCTGTTTGTTGGGATTTATCTTTCATTCCTAGACCTAAATTTATTCATCTCCTTTTCCCTATCTGAATTGGTGCCTGTGTATTGTCTACTTGCTAGACATTCTATTCAATTTATCCTCACTTTCTCTCCCTTTATTTTTTTTATCTGCTGCTATCACTCTGTTTGAATGAGTTTAGCACTCTGCCTTGTCTATTTCAAGTTTTCTCGGTTACCATGCTATAGTGCCTTTACTCCTTTCTCATTCTTCCAGTAGGCTTCTGTTTACTTTTCATTCTCAATGAAGTTGATTTCTTGGAACGTTCAGGGATTTGGAACCCCCATCACTAAAGATCATTTTCATTATTTATGTCAGTATTACAAGCCCGATATAGTTTTCTTGGCCGAGACAAAGTCCCCTTTGGCTCGCATGGACTCTTTTTTTAAGCAATCTTCTTTTGGCGACTGGTTTATTATCCATTCCGTGGGAATAGCTAAGGGTTTAGTCATAGCCTGGCATAACAATATTGAAATGAAATTAATTTCGTCAAAATTCAACGTTTGCATTTTGATTCTAAAATAGGAAACACAGATGTATTAATCACTTGTGTTTATGGAGCAATCAAGCAGATGACAAAATCAAACAATGGACATATATCTTGGAAATCGCACAACAAATAAGCAAGCCCTGGGTTCTAATAGGCAACCTAAATGTTAAAATGGACCCAGACGAGAAACAGGGTGGGAACAAAGCGGGATCCAGCAGCAAATCCTTCATCATAGACACTATCGATACATTGGGACTACAAGATGTGGGGTACGAAGGATCTCCTTTCACTTGGTCAAACAATCGAAGGGGGGAGGCAAACATCTGCGAACGAATTGATAGAGCGTTAACTTCTTTCATGTGGTCCCAGAAATTTCCGGATACCAAGGTAATTCACCTCCCAAGGGTAGGTTCTGATCATACGCCTATCTTATTAGATTCAAACCCTGAAAAATATAGAATTCTGAAACCTTTTAGATGCCTTCGATCCTGGTTAACTCATTCCACTATACCTACGGTAGTATATGTATCTTGGAAATTACACTCAGCCAACTCCAATGAGACATCCTTCTCTGGGCTTCTAAAATTACTCTCCTCCGACTTGGCCCATTGGAACACAAATATTTTTGGGAACATACACATAAATATCAAATCATTAAACAATAAAATTGATAATATACATAGATCTGGAAATATCTCAAAAAAAAATAGATACACTAAAAAATCTCCAAGCGGAGTTAGGAAAATGGTATAAAATAAAAAATAATTATTACCATCAATTATCAAGGGATAAATTCTTCAAATAATATGATCAAAACACAGAATATTTCCATGCCTCTGCCACAAATAGAAAAAGAATCAATGCGATAAACTCTCTTAGAGAACCCTCTGGGCTATGGATATCAGATAGAGACAACTCAACTCTCTGCTAGTCAAACACTTCTAACAAATAGGATCGTCCCAAAATAACAACTTCGACTTTGATCTAGATACAATCATAAATCCTTGCATCAGTTTAGAAGATAATATCGTCCTATCTGCAATCCCCACTAAAGAAGAAATTTGGCTCACTCTTTCCAATATGAATCAATGGGTAGACCCGGCCCGGATGGTTTCAAATAGGCTTTTTAAATCTAATTGGGATATTCTGGGAAATGATATCATCGATACTGTCCAAGAGTTCTTTCGTTCGGACTCTCTCGACAAAGATCTAAATCATTCTTTCATAACCCTTATCCCAAAAATTTCCACACCACAAACCCCGGGAGATTTCAGACCTATTAGCCCGAGTAATACTATTTATAAAATCATATCCAAGATATTATCTAACAGACTAAAACCCCTTCTAGATAAAATAATCTCCCCTAAACAATCGACATATCTCCCTGGTCGGCAAATCACTGACAACATCATAATTGCCCATGAACTTATCCATTCGATGAAAACCCTCAAGAAAAAAAAGGGCTTTCTAGCGTTAAAACTAGATCTATCAAAACCTTTTGATAAGGTCGAATGGAATTTTATTGAGAAAGTCCTATTAGCTCTTGGTTTTTCGGAATTCTGGACAAAGCTCGTTCTACAATGCATATCTACAACCTCATTCTCAATCATTCTAAATGGATCTCCGGGGCCATCTTTTATTACTTCTAGGGGGTTAAGACAGGGGGACCCCTTATCACCATATATCTTCCTATTTTGCATGGAAATCCTCTCTAGGATTCTCGAAAAGGCAATTGAAGGCAAGAGAATATCGGGATTCCAGATAAACAATGATGCTCCAAATATTTCCCACCTTTTCTTTGCGGACGACTGCTTTTTATTCACAAAAGCAGACCTCGGGGAAGCGAAAAGTTTATTGGAAATTTTACAGTTATTTGGGAATATCACGGGTCAAATGGTGAACCTACAAAAATCCATTGTCTACTTCAGCCCAAAAATACACCCAAGACATGGAAAAATAATTGCAAGAATTTTAAAAGTCCAAAATGATGACAAAAAATGATAGATACCTGGGTACACCGCTATTCTTTGACAAAAACAGGAAAAGCCAACTTTGAACCGCTATTACAAATTATTACTCTACGTTACAAGGTTGGAAATCGAAACTGTTATCTCAAGCTGGGAGGACTGTTTTGATTAAATCGGTTCTTCAATCTTATCCGACGTATGTAATGCAAGTCCTCGCTCTGCCGAAAACAACTCTCGATCAGCTTGACCGTATTTAGAGAAACTTTTGGTGGAAAAAAGATGGGCAAAAAAGACAAGGAGGATTTATAAGGAACCCACAATTGGGGGATATGAAAACTAATTGGGGGATATGAATTACTTTCCCCAACCCATGGTGTGTGTTAAGGGGTGACTTTTGGGGGCGAAAATACTAAATCACCCTTCCCTCAAAATAAAAATCAAAAAACTTAAAATCAAAAAACAAAATCATATTCCCCATTTCCATCTCCACTTCTTATTAATATTTTTAGGGTTAAAACTTTGAAACCCAAATGTTCCTCATTCTCTTTCAAATTCTAAATTTTCCCATTTCCTTTCAAATTCTCTTCTCCTTCTCTGCCCGAAGAGATGAAGAACATGTCGGAAATGATAAAGAACATGCCGAAAATGATGAAGACCACGCCAGAAGTGATGAAGACCATGCCGGAAGTGATGAAGAACATGTAGGAAATGATGAAGGTCACGTCGGAAGTGATGAAGACCATGCCGAAATTGATGAAATTCAATGCCGGAACTAAATTCCGGCATGCTCGATATAAATCTATTAATGCCGGTAGTCAAGTGAAAAAAAAATCAATTTTCTGAATACTTTTCATCATGTGCCGGCATAATAATTTAGGATGAAGACCACGCCGGAAGTGATGAAGAACATGTCGGAAATGATGAAGACCATGCCGGAAGTGATGAAATTCAATGCCGGAACTAAATGCCGGCATGCTCGATATAAATCTATCAATGCCGGTAGTTAAGTGGAAAAAGAATCAATTTTCTGGAAACTTTTCATCATGTTCCGGCATAGAAATTTAATCAAAAACCATGCCGTAAGTAGTTCGTATGCTCAAAATCGAGATAACTCATGCCGGAAGTAGATCGATTAAAACTAGAAAAATAGGTTTTGAAGATAACTGTGCTACGCCCCCCCCCCCCCAGGATAGTGGCAAACAATTTATGAAAATTTCCAGCAAATGCCGGCATGGTTTTTTGGTTGAATACCATGCCGACACCAAGCTTTTTCAGCTGCAACAATGGTGGATTCAAAGAAAAAAAATCAAATTATCAACCTCTTAGCAGCAATTCTCTCATCACAATCATCTTCCATTTTCAAAAAAAAAAATTCCACTCAAAAACCATTTTCCCTCCTTCTACTCTCAACTAACCCACACAAATTCAAATAAAAATAAATACACACTAATTTATCCTCCAAATACTTAACATTTTACTAATTATAATTAATCAATAATCCTGATTAGTGGGGGCTAGATTAGGAATTAAAAAAATAATTACATAGGGGGTCACCCAGAATTACTATTGGGACACCGTTTTTGTCCTGTAGCTATATCCCCCAATTAATTCTCATATCCCCCAATGGCGCGTTCTTTATAAGGGCCTGAAAAAGTATATGGAAACCCATATCCCAAGGCGGCTTAGGAATTAAAAACCCACATCACTTTAACCTAGCCCTCCTTACCAAACTTGCTAGTAGACTGGTCACTGAACAAGACCAACTATGGGTCAAATTGTTAAAGGAAAAATACTTTCCGAGTTCCCACCCCCTTGAAAAATCCAAAATTTCGAATCTATCGTGGATTTGGACTAGAATTCAAAAAGGGCTAGAGCTAATAACAGGTAATTTTATTTGGCAAAGAAAAAAACAGAGCTTCGGTGAAAATATGGGAAGACAGATGGATACCCAATACTGATATAATCCAAAAAAAAAACCAACAGTCAAGAATAGTCTCCAACAAGAGTTCAAGAACTAATTACAGATCAGAATAGATGGGACCACGAAAAGATAAACAAATTTTTCTACCCAGCGGACAAGGAAAAAATCCAAGCTTTAAACCCCAGGAATCATGAACAAGATATCATTCGATGGAGACACCATCAATAGGGAAATTCTCGGCTAAAAATGTTTATACATTTCTGAAGGCAATTACGTGGCTAAAGGATAACATACTATCAAGCGTGGTCATTGCAACTGATTGTAAAGCTTTGGCAGACAAATTAAATAGGATGACTTCAGAATCTTCGTGGCCGGTAGAAAATACTTTGCAGGAAATAAGAATAATTCTGGACGAGCTCCCCCAAGCTAAAGTGAAATTCATAAGGAGAAAAAACAACAAGGCAGCAGACTACATAGCTAAGGAGGCTAGACTAAAAAGGTTACAACACATGTCGGAAAGCCTACATCAACGAGTTCACAAATCTAGCATAGACTATAATTTGTTTGATAAAGCTGATTTTGTAAATCTGCTGTATTACATTTGCTAGCTCTAATATATGATCTTTTCCACCAAAAAAAAAAGAGTTTGGAACCCTGATTTTTTTTTTCTTCATACACGAAAGCCTGACTCAAAGCCACTGCCATATCCAACCCGTCAAACATATAAATATATACATAAGAAGAGTATTTAATGAGATCTCCAAACTCTTGAGTTTAAACTCAATCCGCTGACCTCCTACTTGAGAGTCAGGTTTCTGGCCAACTGGGCTAACCCCTGATGGTTATTTGGAACCCTGACTTTGATTCGCCAATTTCCAGCTTAAAACGAATTATACGCGTACTTACGAATTACCAAGTTATACGGTTCGTAAAATACTTTATTACGTCATCAAAAAATTATCTTTTGTATCACATTTTTGACTTTCTAAATCTTACATACTCCAGTCTAATCCCTATACCACCAACATACATGTTATTTTATTATTATATATATTGTATATATCATATGTACAATTTATTTAAATTATTAAATCATAAAACCTGTTGTCTCTAAAACGAATTATATATGTATGTATGCCATTCCGAATTATCCCGGAATCAGGAACCTTTTGACCGAGTAGGGGACCTAATTTACATTTTTTCAAAACGGATAATACTGGTACGTTTGTCGTCCCGAACTTTCCATGTACCTCGACAGAACCTCCCTCAGAGAAAACTGGAAAAGATAAATGCAAGAAAAGACATTGGAAAAGAGAAAATCACAATTACAAGTTCACCCAAAGCGTTTCATCGATCCAAAAATTCTTCTCAGAAGCTTTCAAGTAATTAATTCCTTATTTTAATTTTGTTTGTTTTCTTATGAACATGCAAAATAGGTTGAAAACCATATAATCTATATGCAGGTCGACATAATTAAGCAGTTATCTATGCATTAACATGAGTTCGCTTAAATTAGGTGCTCAAGTCTGAGTTTTAAGTATCTTTTTTTTGGGAAATTTTATGCACGATAGACATAACTCTTGAGTTTAAGAACCTATTTTTTTTATTAAGTTGGAGTTAGATTTTAATTTTTCTTTTTTTCCAATATTGTTTTTCGTATTATTAGTAGTGATTTGTATTTTTCATTATTGCATATGGGTTCAATGGAGGCGCTCAGGCACGCGTTGAATCCTCTAATTAAGATGCCATTTAATAGGGTAGAGAATCGCAACCAAGTCTTAAGTATTTCCTCAGTGTTTATATGTCGGAGGGCCTACGTGATAATGTGATATTTAGTGCACTCGATTAAGTGCAAGTCTTATGGTTGAAAAAATCCATCTTCCATCTTCCATGTCACCTCAGCATTTGGAATTGTTCATGGAAGCATAAGTCTTATGATGGAATCATGGTAACGCTAAAAGAATAACGTTAAGGCATTTGACTAAAGTATTTGCATGGTTGAATTAATAGTGGCTTTTCGGTTTTGACTTATGTTCAAAGACAAAAAGAGACGCTATTCATAATAGCGTTTTTCGTCTTTTAACACGCTATTTAGAATAATATTTATTTGGATTCCACACACCATTTCATAAAACTATGAAACATCGCTTGAAAGAAGTTTGAATGACACCAACTTGAAATCTGTTAGACCTAATATTCCACACTTTTTTTAAACATGGAATCTGTTAGATTCCGCCATAACGCATAAATTCCCCCATTGTCTCGTTTACCAGCAGCTATCCAACGAGTTTGGTTTTCTAACCAAATATACATATTAGTTAAGATGCTAGCTGATAGCTGCTAAGTGGAAATTAAGATGCTAGCTGATATCTAGCATGCGACTTTTAGTTATACCGGTAAAGTTCAGCTTTCTGGACAAAAAGGTATGGGTTACCTCTTCCTTTAGGTTACATGCTCCATAGGTTGATGATGCAAGGCCACCTTCGTTGCATATGCTGTCCAATGATATCAGTCTACTGCAAAAAACAAAAACAAAAAAAAAATACTTCTTTCGATGCATGCGGATGCTGGATATGACCTTGAACTGTTTGACTGCAATTTAAAACGTCGAAATCAAGAACTTCACAACCACTTTAGTTTGAGTCCCGCTAGCCATGTACTTGTGTATGTACTCATTGTCTCATGGGAATTTGGAATCAACAAAAAAAAAAAAAAAAAGTAATCATATGAGCAGTAATAGTAAGTATTTTACTACCGGTGCTCGTAATCATTATGTTTATTTTTAATACCTTTTTCTAATGAAATTATGGACCTAATTTATTCTTTGGGCTATTTTAGACATTGGTTAAATTCCTTTATATCTTCTTTGTTTTGCTTTACATTTATTTTTTGCTTCACAGTTATCCAAAAATCAATGGTAATTTGGAGTTCCAACACCGAAATGGATTCTGCCTGATCATGGTCAATAAGTTTGGTACTTCAAGTTTATTCTCGTATAAAGAGATTTCGAAATTCTATTCTTTTTCCATCGTGGACTTGTACAACTTTTCTATGTCGTACATTGGGTATACGTCTAATGTTTCTTTGGGACATATGCACTTCAAAACCGAAAATGCTTCCTATCCCCCACCCCTTTTCCCCACTCCTTTTTCCCGTCTATGTATCAAGCATCTTTCGGTTAAGTCTAATAATAATGGGACACCCTGCTAATCTCAATCCAGGGGTCAAGGGCTTAAAACGGTGACACATAATGGGGGAAAGGAGCGGGGAAGTGTAGCACTTCCGCTTCAAAACTCTTTCTGCCGATGAAGCTGCCTCGCTGGAAAGACCTATTTTTAAAAACGAAGTCTTATCGGCCCTCAAGATTTTAGGGTAGAATAGGGCCCCTGATCCTAACGACTTTCAAGTCGGGATAATAGTGAAGTGTCAGTTTTCTATGAAGACTGATATTATGAAACGGCATAATTAGTTTTGGGGAGGGTTGGAATGCACAAACGGCATAATTAGTTTGCAACCCTTCTTCATATACAATATAACCCTATAAAATAATAGCATCCGGATCGGCAAAATTTATCAATTTATCACGATATTAAATAATCGCTTAAATTAATTATTAAATTATATATTAATTAGTTTATCAAAATATTGTTTAAGTCTAAAAAAACATAATCTACAAAATGAACTAATACATCTTATTCCATTGCAAATTGTTTTCATCACTGTAAGATTTGTTCAATGGATGACACTGTGTCAAAGAATCCAAGTGAAGTGTTATTAGATAATAAAGGAACTAGAGAATTGCAAAATTTAATAAATGACAGTGGGATCGATGTTGATTTTCTTTTAAACTGTCCTGAAAAGGATATTATTTTAGATTTATTGACTGACAAAGAAATAATTGAGAGTGTCATGGGAAAAGGCGAAGGTGATGATGTAGAAGTCGAAGATGAACGTGTAGTTACAGAGCCACCTTCCCGTAAAGAAGCTATCAAAGCAAAATATTCGAATAGGTTTTCGTTGCATCAGGAAACGACACCACCAAAAACTCTTCTAATGTTAATAAAAATCCAAAATAAAATTCAATGTGATATCAATTTTAAGAAAAAACAAGTCATAATTGAATCATTCTTTACCAAATCAGCATAAATATAAAATTAGAGAGTTATTAATTGGAGAGTTATTAAAATTAAATTTATATAAATTGGAGAGTTATTAATTTATAAATTCGAAGGGACCTACAGAAAGCTAAAAAAAAATTATTTTATTAATTTAACGAATTATTAATTTAGCACGTTGGTCCCAACTCGGGACCAGCAAAATTTATTAATTCATCGTGATTAAATTATGGAGGTTCTACGCATAGTTTTAAACTCGTACGATTCACGAGTAATTAAATGTGGGAATTATATAAATGCCCTCCTTTTTCACGGGCTTCAAAACTACCCTTATGAAGCAATAAAAATACCCCTCCCTATCTAAAGCCCGTCAGGGGCCCATTAAAAATTCGGTGAGATTACTGAATTGCCCTTGTATATAATTAATGATCATAAACTAAGAGAGCTGTTTTCCTTCACTTCTCAACTGAAAAAACGAGAGAAAAAGAGAGCTGTTTCAAGTCCGAGAGAAAATTCAAAAAACTTTCAAAAAATCTAGGTTTCAGTGATTCATCATCTTCATAATGATTTCCTTCAGCTCATTCATCATCTTCTTATTCTTCTAAATCTATATTTCATTGATTTAATCGTTCGATTCGTTTAATTTGAGATCCAATTGAGTTTCTTCATCAACAACCGATTCAACCGAAAATTTTCGATCTGCAACAATATGTAATGCTGATTAGTTATTGAAGATGAGTAGAAAATTATATGATATTTGCATTTTCAATTTGTAGTTTATAAATCTTCAATTTCTAAATTCTGTTTTTTTTTTGTTTTTTTATGTTGCAGATAACGAGTTTTGAAGCTTTATTCGTGTTATTTGATTTTACTTGGTTGATTTTTTCATTTATTTGAATTCAAATCGTTATTCATCTCTCAAACAGGTATTATTCAATCTTCAATCTCCGGTTTTTGATTTTTTGAATTTCTGTTGTTTTACTTTGCATAGTATGGATGAATTATTAGTAATATATTCAAGTAACATATTATGATTTTTTGTAGCTGTTCTTGTTGTTGACATAGATTTTTCATAGTTGACTCTGAATTTTTGTACAATTTCAGATTATTCGTATCAACATTGGTTGTTGATGCGCTTTCTTCAACTTTCATTTGTTGATGCAGACATTCTTGGATAATTTTCTCGATTATGTTTTGTTGATTGGTTTTTTATTGTGTCAACATTGGTTGTTGATGAGTTAGTAGGAGAATTATTTGGATAATACTCATTGTTTGAAGCTTAAACTCATTGTTTATATTCTCAGTTTACATATCTAACGTTCGACATTGAATATATCTTTCACGAGGGGGCGCAGCCCCCGAGTGATGTGCGACGTTAATCTGAATTTGTATCTTAGGTTTGGTTTAAGCTTTTTCTTATGAGTTTCTGTGAATTTTTTATCAAGGAGCATGTATGTTAATGTAGTTTTTTATGTTGTTGGTTCACATTTGCACCGCGGATACTGATGCGACGCGTAGTAACATATATGATGATGTTTTATGTTGTTTTTTGTATTACAGTCCTTTTTTGCTGACATAAAATTTTCATTGTTGGTACTAAAAATTTGTACCATATTCAGATTATTTGTATCAACATTGGTTGTTTATACAGGTTTGTTGTATCAACTTTCATTGTTGATGCAAAAAACCTGCATAAATTTGTGATTATGGTTGTTATGTTTGTTTTTGTTGTATCAACATTGGTTGTTGATTCAGGTTTTGTTGGATCAACTTTCGTTATTGATGCAATAACTTGGACAAGTTGCTGATTATCTGTGTTGATAGCTGTTGTTTTATTGTATCAACATTGGTTTTGTTGACAGATTAGGGTGTCAACATTGTTTTTATTAGATTTTTTGATCCATTTTGATTATTTGTATTGTTGCAGGCCAAAGATGGTTGTTGCAGAGTTCACTTTATCCAATTTGACCTTATCGCATGCTGTTTCGGAGTTAACTACTGTCAGCGAGTTGATTAGTGTGGTCAAAAAATCTCGCCTTATATCCCCTCAAGACCTCGTACTTTTGGTTACACCGTTGATGGAATTTCACATGTGATTAATCACGATCTTGAGTTGAGGTTTTTCATTCACTATTGTATCTCCAAAGGTGATGCGGTGAAGTTTAACATCCTGTTTAATATTGTTGTTGATGTTGTTCCTAGTTCTTGTTCTGTTGGTCCTTCTTCGTCATCATCAAGTTGTGTTTCAAATAATGATCTTGCTGTTGTAGAAGATTTGACTGATGATTCAGCTATGGTCATAAGGGTCCCCAAGAAGTCAGATGCTTGGGCAAACATCTTAACTCGAGTAGGGCAGGTTTTTGATAATAAAATCCATTGTCGTGATAGTGTTAAGAAGTATGAATATCATAGTGGTTACAAACTTGACGTACGTAAGAGTGACAAGACACGTTACACTGTCCGATGTGTTAACCATGAAACTCAATCTTGTAATTGGAGGTTTCATGCGTCTCTCGTTGCCAATTCTAATGGTGTGTTTCAGTGCAAGACGTTTAACGGGGAGCATGCATGTGATTTATCTTCTTCTGATCCAAGAAAGGTCGATGACAAAGTCTTTTCTAAAGGATATCTTAATTGATGAATTTCGAGCATCAAAGAAGAAAAAGACTGCACTGATGTTAAAGATTTGCTCCATCGGGAGTATGGTATTGATCTCTCGTATAGTCGTGCATACCATGGGTTACGCTTCACTAAAGAGTCTCTTTGGGGTGATGATATCAAGTCATATTCAGACTTTGTTTGGTATAAAGACTCCATTGAACATTATAATCCCGGAAGCGTCGTAAAGTTTGATTATGATTGTGATACTGAAGCGCCTCGTGAGGTTTTTTGTTGCTTTTGAAGCTTCATTATCGGATTCAATAAGTACTTGTCGTCCGATGTTATTTATTGATTGCACTTTCCTCACCGGGAAGTTTAAGGGAGGTCTTATGGTTGCTTGCGGAAAACTGGTAACCAAGGTATGTTTTTAATCTTTTTTCTCTTCTTTTAAGTATTAAGTGTTTCAATTTTAGTTTCTGAATCACATGATATCCCTGGATTTCAATTCTATGAATCACATAACTTTGGTCATCCCATAATCATTTGTTGTTTGATCACATAATAATATTTGTTGATGCATTATATCCTGGATTTCAAATGTTGTTTTGTTTATCCCATTATTGCGAGTTGTTGACCCCTTTTTCTCTGTATCAACTCTTGTTGTTGTTCCATAATTTGCATAATTTGATGACAGAATTCCATAATTCCCACTAAATGCAGTTTTGTTGATACCATAATTGTTTGTTGTTGATCCCATAATTTCAGTTGTTGACCTCTTTTTGTAGTTGTTGATACCATATTTGCAGTTGTTGATTCCATAATTTCTGTTATGAATCCCATATTTTGCAATTGTTGATACCGTAATTTGCGATTATTGACCTCTTTTGTAGTTGTTGATACCATAATCTCGGTTGTTGATACCATAATAGTAGTTGTTGATCACATAACTGCCGTTGTTGATCCCATAATTTTTGTTGTTGACCCATTAACTACTATTCCATAATCCCATATTTTGCGCTTGTTGACCCATATTTTGCGCTTGTTGATACCATAATAGTAGTTGTTGATCACATAACTGCTCGTTGTTGATCCCATAATTTTTGTTGTTGACCCATCAACTACTATTCCATAATCCCATATTTTGCGCTTGTTGATACCGTAATTTGCGCTTGTTGACCTCTTTTGTAGTTGTTGATACCATAATCGCGATTGTTGATACCATAATAGTAGTTTGTTGATCACATAACTTGCCGTTGTTGATCCCATAATTTTTGTTGTTGACCCATTAACTTGTTCATGGATATCGCTTTTTGTGTGTTACTCTTTGAATCTTTTTTTTTTTTTTGTATTTTCTAGAGATCTTTCCATTCTTTTGGTATTGTACCTTGCGAAAATTGTGACGATTGGGAATGGTTCCTAACCAACCTGAAGGGTATTATTAGTGAAGACCGTCCACCGACCATCATATCGCACCGTGAGCCGGCCTTTGAAGCATGTCCCTCTAGTCTTTCCAAAAGCTTTCCATTCTTTTTGTTTGTACCACATGAAAGGTAATGTTCTGTTCCAAAGGGTAAGAGCAAGAAAACTTTTGTGAAGTTGTTTGAAGAGTGCTACACCGCCTTAACAAAGGAGAAATTTTTGCCGCCGCCAAGAGTTTGAGCAATCTCAAGCTTGATTCAGTGATTGATTGGATGGTGAAGATTCCATTTGAGAACTGGGCAGCTCATGCTTTTCAAGGAGAAAGGTGGGGTGAGAACACCTCGAATATTGCGGAGAGTTTTAATAGTGTTATCAAGCATGAGAAGCGGCTCCCAAAGACTAGAGCTTGTGGATTGTATTCGTGCTTATGTAATGGAGAAGAACTACGAAAAGGTTGGTGTTGTCTAGTAAGTGGAATTCCAGACTTACACCACGGATGCAAGCTAGACTCAACAAGAGGATTACCGATCGTCGTTTCTACAAGTTTAGAAGAGCAAGTGATAAAGTATTTGAAATAATTTCTCCCACTGGTAAGCATATGGTGGATTTGGATGCTAGGACATGTACCTGCAATTGGTGGCAGAAGCATAGTTTCCCTTGCACCCATTCCATGAAAGCTATGTTGCAGATTGGGGAAGATGAACCTTACAAGCACATCAACCGTATTATACCACCGAGTACTACAAAGGTTTGTATGGTCGTCCTATCTATCCTATTCCCGACCATGAGAGGCCACCTAAAATTAATGAAGAAGGTTATGTCTTACCTCCAAATGGTGGTCGAGCGTCAGCTGGAAGGCCAACTGCTTCAAGGTACAGGGGTTCTCGAGAGAAAGTTCGCAAGAAGAGGAAGTGTGGTCGGTGTGGAAGACTTGCCTTCCACAACCGTCGTAGATGTCGCACCCCTTTGGCTCCTCCCGCACCAAGTGTTTCGGGAGTCTAACTCAGTAATGATCAACTTCTTGAGGAGAATGTTGTTACGAAGTTTCTTGGATGATTTAATATCTCTCTGAACTCTCTTTTTTACCTTTTTTATGCTAGTTTGTTGAATGATCAACATGGATGTTAGTTATCTTTATGCTTTTCTCTTTTTTGGTTTTTAGATTTCTTGTGTTTTTAATGACATACATTCTCTATTATTTTGTTTAGCAATGTCATTCTTGTCAGTTTATGTCGGTTTAGCGGGTTTCTTGTGTTTTTTTACGGGAAAAAATACTATATAAAGCGTATCAACATATCAATGTTGATGCAAGTCAGGTATCAACTTTCAATGTTGATACCTCTTAGTGCATCAACTTCCATTGTTGATGCCTACTTGGTTTTATCTCGTATATATTCAAGTTGATACCATGAGTCGAGCATACCCGTAATTCTTACTACCAAGACCCATTCACTTTACTTTATGTGAAACCAATCAGTTTTTCATCAATTAATTTTTTTGACCCATTGTTTTTTTGGTATCAACTTCCATTGTTGATACCAAAAATGTATCAACTTCCATTGTTGATGCTCAATAAATAAAAAAAAAAATTCATGGTTTTATCTCGTATTTACAAGTTAACTCCATTAGCTGATCATACCGCAACCTTGTACAAGCAACATTCATTTACTTTCATAACCAAACCATTCATTCACTTGATAATCACTTTAGTAACTAATAGTAATATTAATTGATAATAAACTAGTACTAAACACATCCTCCAAATAAAAGATGTTTTTTCAAACTAACAGTTTAAATAAATTAGCAGACTCTACACAGCAACTAAATTAGTTGCCGGAAATGTTAAACTACACCTAAGTGTGTTTGCTCTAATCTAATGGTTCAACTGAATCTTGTAGGTTGATAACCTCTTCGACCGAGTCTGTAATTTCTTGTACTTGCTTACCATCTAATTCTTCAATGAAATCTTGAATGTTGACTACCTCTTCAACTCGAGTCTTTAAGTTGCAATGTTGGTTGCCATGCATTCAATTGAGATAATATTCGCGGTAATCTTTGCTCTCTTCCTGTTTATGTTCTCATGGTATTGGACCTTCTTACCATCTAAATCCCAAAGAATCTCCACGCTTCACCAAGCACTTCATGAATAAGCGGACGTGCATTGCGCAAGTCCAAACCATTGTTGGCTGGGTACGGGTAATGGTCTAACTTTGTAATTACCTGTTCACTGTCTCAACATCTTTTATACCCATTTCGTTCGGACTGGAGTCGAGTTTGTACCATGACATTGTACTTGCTCGTTGTATCGTTTGTAGTGATGAATGGTGTTGAAGATCAACCATCTTCCACGTATCAACGCAAGAAGTACCCAGTGGAAGGGTTTCCCAGTCCTATCTTGTAGACAAATCGGTATCATCAGTATTGCTTCACTGTCATCCACTGGGTATCTTTCCCTCAAGTTTGCTGGAATGTTAGTTGATTCCACTTTCTGTATATTCCCGCTAGCTACTGCAGCCCTCATTATTTGCTGCATCATTTTCTTGGCAGTTAGTTTGTTTTTTACTGATAACAACAATAATTCATTCATTTGTTCATCATAATTTTATGTAACTAGTTATTCAAAAGACAGATTAAGAGTTGTTACTTACATAAGCATTTGAATTCGAAATTAAGTGCTTCTTCCCATAGTATATGGGCTTAGATGGATTTTCCATCTTGGAATTCAACATTGTCTTTGTAGTAATCAACTATCTCACTTTGTTAATGTTGATGTTGTTCATTAGAAATTGGAGATGCCTTCCAAGGACCCACTCTTCTTGTTCATTGTCGAAATAAAAGGTAAACGCTTTGGTCTTGCATTTTTCAAAGTTTTATGTTAGCTCCACGACATTACATAACATATTAATGTTGAAGTATTATTATCTTGACATTACATATCAAAATTCTAAATGCAACTTGGTTATTATTTTGGCATCAACTTTCATTGTTTATGTCTATGAATAAATAGGGAATTTGTTTGAGTTACATACCATTCATTGCTTGCTCAAAGAATGGACCAATGATCCTTTTTCGTCCTCGGTGCAGGATTCCCGAGTTTGAGGTTCTCTCGGCTTATTCGGTGGGTAATCTCGGGTGGCGTCTCGTCAACGTAATCATCAAGGAGGTGAATAATCTGCATCCTCTTTTTCTTCAACTCCTCCCCCTTTCTTCTTTCCTTTGGTTCCTGCTCTGGTCCTCTTCTTCACATTAACTGGAGGTGTGTATTTATCCGGCGCATTCCTTGATGACCTTGTGTTATACCTCCTTCCTCTTCCAACAGCTTCATCTTGATTCCTTTGTCTCTGCGTCGCTTCGAATCATCCTCTTGGGTGGTGTCTTCGTCTTCGCCTTGGGCCATCAATTTCATCCAATTCGAATAGAACTTTAAGGCCTTCCAAGACATTATCGTCACTTGTTTTCGGTGTAGGAGTATATTCTGTTTGTTGTGATGCATCGTGCATGGTATAAATTTCAAGATGATCGCATCGAAGCTTGGAGCACCGAAGTTTGGGGTAGTACCTGCAAGGAAATAATCCAATTTAGATTAACATGTAATAGTCCTATTTAAACAGTATCAACATATCAGTTGTTGACTCATTTTTTTTTTTTGGAATCAACAATTGTTGTTGATTCTTCTATTGTTATTAACAAGGAATCAACAATTGTTGTTGATGCTATCTCATGGCATCAACTCCTGTTGTTGATGCTATCTCATGGCATCAACTCCTGTTGTTGATCTATATAACATTGCGACATTAGCATTATAACCAAAAATAAAACTAGCATTTTATGTCTAGCACAACAGAATTTTATATGTTCATTTTGTCATAATGAAAGAACCCAAACTGAAACTTGTGTAATCAAAATTATCAACATACTTTTTCATAATCACAGTTGCATACATTTTCAAATTGTATAATCACAGTTGTAGGGATATTACCTGATTTCTCTGGAAGTATGGCCTTAATTGGAGGAGTTGAATAAACAAGTACATCTCCCACCATCTCCACTTCTTCCATGTTTGTTCTCTTTTCTTCATTATCATCTTCTGTCAGTTGAGCTGTTTTACAAATATCAAATAATCACATTAGCAATCAGTAGATTCACTTCCTCATTTGAGTCTGCAACCACATTAGCAATCTCTGGATTCTGGTTTCTCATCAGAGTTGCCAGTATCTGGAACCACATTAGCAATCTGAAGATTTGCTTCCTCTTGTGTTCTTTTTTCTTCTTTTCCTAAAGCACATCCCATCCTCCAGCTTGCCAATAAATTTGGGTCTATTTGTACATTGACATTCAATCCACTCTGATAACCCTTTATAAAGCTTTTCTGTAAATCAGTTTCACCTCCATCTGAAAGTGACAGTGCCATTTGACTTGATTCTTCTTCTTCTTCTTTATTCATTTCATCTTCATCCTGCTTTTCAGAATGTTTCAACTCGGTTTCCATCTCAGCCTCAGTCTGATTTGCAGATGGTTCTTCATTTAAAGCAGTCTCAATCATAGCATTGATTTCCTGTTGAGTACTCTCTGACATTTCTCTTGCTTTTTTGAGATTTTTCTCCTTTTCTTCCCATTTCATCACTTCTATAGCAATTTCATCAAGTCTCGCTTTATCCTCAGGCTTCAAATGCATCATGTCCTTGTTGTTGTCAATAAGTTTCTTCATGAATATTATGTTGCTCATTGATTTAGTCGCTTTCCCCCTCCTTTCATATTTTATCTCCTGGTTGTCAAGTAGAAGATTAATGTTTTCCTCTATCGATCCTCATTCCTATGCCTCTCTACTTCCAACCGGCGTCTTGGTGCTAACATGTCTATCAAATACATCTCTTCTTCATTAGGATCAACAACATCTTCATGAACCTCGCAAATCAATATAAAAATACAGTTAGCATAATATTTTTTTCCAACTTTATAACCATAATATATCTTTCACGAGGGGCGTAGCCCCGAGGTGATTTGCACACTAAGATCAACTACATGTTAGATATGATGTCAACTACCATTGTTGACACAAAATAGAATGTGGAAGATTTAAATTTCTGTGTAAACATTTGTTGTTGAGTCCAAGAAATTGTATCAACTTCTATTGTTGATACACAAAATATATATTTTTGTTTACATTCATTTTTGGGTCAACTTCTATTGTTGACATAGATTCAATAAATGTGCAAGTATAATCTGTATACATACAAATGCTCCCTAAACTCTGGTATCAACTTCCATTGTTGACACAAGTATAATTGTTATAATCGTACACATTTGTGTATCAACTTCATTTTGTTGATACACTAACTTTGTTTGTTGACTCCTAAACTGGTATCAACTTCCTTTTGTTGACATGTATCAACTCCTTAAAAGTGAAATCTATTTGAAATATAAATTGAGTAAACAAATATGTTACCTTACGAGTGAACCAAGTCATGTCTATGGTATCTCCACATTTCCCTTGAAATTGTTTTACCAATTCTTTGCAGATTGCGTGTTGGCTCCATCTCATGAATCTTGGTGTTGCGGTTTCAAAATTTGTCCTCTTTGCGACGAAGTTTTCTGTATGTTCACGAGAACCAATCTGCATACAGAGAATCAATGAGGTTAGTTTGACGTACAGTATGCATTTCACTATTTTCAAAATTAAACATTATATTAAATGAACTTTTTCTTTTTTTTACCGGCAGTAGAATTGTGCAGCCAGGAACACTTCCATTCTTTCCTTTCTGCTTTCCAATGTATTTAAGCAGATAGGTTACTATGTGATCTGGCCATGACACTTTCTCCATGTTCAAAATATAAGGAAGCCAATTCTTTGCAAGTCCTGTTGCACCAGAATCTGGGAAGAAGACAACTGTGCACAGCCACATAGCAAATAGTCTCACAAAATGCTGTGGGTCAGACTGATCCTCAGCGGCAGCTTTTAGTTTGCGCTCAATTTCAGACTTCTTTATTTTATCACTCTTATGTTCTCCTTCCCCTGTTCTGAACTTGTTCTCAAACCATGTAGTGACTACAACATCATTTTTTTTCTTCAGCAACTTCTTCAACTCCTCACTCTCGATGACCCTTTTTATCTTGAAGATTAATGAAAAGTCTGTTGGCTCTATTTTGCACTGATAAGAAGTTTTCTTTTTTCCAAACCTGAATATGTTCTTTTCTTTATCGAATGCTCCAATAAGTAGCTGTATTGCCAGGACGATTTTGACTAACCACTTATCATTTGTTGCATCGATCTCTTTTCCAGTGTAGAATGGTCTTATAAATTCCCAGAACACACATTCCTTTAGTGCTTTTCCATTCTTGTTATCTCCTCCTACTTCAAACAGATTGTATAGAAAGTTGCACATTTCAATCAATGGTAATAGACTTGATTTGAACTTCGTTTCTCTCTTCCTACTTCGACCTGCATACACGCAACTAATTCATTTAATTTTATATTTAATATAGAAATGAACTTAATTATATTGCAAAAGATAGAACTCAAATAAAAATAATGTATAAAGTTTTACCCGTTTGTTCTTCCTCTGTTTCACCTTCTCTCGCGTCTACTTGTTCTTGTTCTGATTCTGAATATGATTCTTCATCCTCTGAATCATCTTCAACCTCCAGCTTTTTCTTTCCTTTACGTGCTTCTGCTTGTTGTTCATTGTTCTTCTTCTTTTTTCCAGTTGCTTCCTCCTCCTGGTCATTCTTCTTATTTGTCTCCCTCTTTCTCTTTGTTGCTTTAGCTCTTTGACTTTCTTGTTCCGATTCGTCTTCTTCCGAATCTACTTGGTTCTTCATTTCTCACTTGCTCTTTCTTCTTTTAACAACATCTTGCTCTTTATCAACCAACAAGCTGCTTGTTCACTCTCTTCTTTTTGTGGCTACATCTTTATTACTCTGTTGTGAATTATCTTCTTCTCGTACTCTGCGGATTTACCCTTGGTGATCTTCTCACTCCTTTCATCTATTTTTAAAACAAAGATTAATTTTGTCAGCATTAGATAATCAAAGTATTTTTAAAACATCATTAATTTTGTCAGCATATGTTGTTGATACCATCAAGTGGTATCAACTCCTATTGTTGACAACAATCTACTTGTATAATTCCTGTTGTTGATACCATCAAATGGTATCAACTTCTGTTGTTGATACCAGCAACTGGTATCAACTCCTGTTGTTGACAACAATATACTTGTATAATTCCTGTTGTTACATGACATTATTTGGTAACTTATTAGTTTTATGTTCTGTCATTTATTTATAATCAATAACAATTACCATATAGTCTTAGACACTAGTATTATATCTCTAGCTTCATTCATTCAACAAGTAACAAGTTCATGGCTTATTCATTACTTATACCTCATAAGTAGGATAACAACTCCTATTATTTCAGCTCATCTGTTAGCATCAACAACTGAAACATCGACTCCTATGGTTATTCATTTTAATTTCACAGAACCCAACATCATACATACAACAAAGCATTTCAAGGCATTTTTAGGTATCAAACAAAGCTTTTAATGGTATCAACAAAGCATTTCAGTGTATCAACAAAGCATTTCAGTGTATCATCAAAGCATTTCAGGTCATCAACAAAGTATTTGACCTCATAACAAGCATTTCAGTGTATCATCAAACATTTCAGGTCATCAACAAAGCATTTGACCTCATAACAAGGTCATCAACAAAGCATTTCAGGTCATCAACAAAGCATTTTATCACCTCATCTAAAGCATCAACAACTGAAATTGGATATCAACATCTACTCCTATGCTTATTCATTTGAATTTCATATAACCAACATCAACTGAAACTGGAATTTAAGTTATCAACTCTAATTGTTGATATCATACATACAACAAAGCATTTTAGGGTAACATCAACAACAACTGAAAGTGTGATTAGTTGAAGAAATTGTTTCTTACCTCTTTCATTTGAAACTGCAACTTCTGAAAACTCAAACTCAAAATCGTAATCTGACAATAGATTTACCTAAAATCAAAATCAATGAATTAGATTCAAAACTAAGTTCATACCAAGTTAAATCAAACACATAAGAAGCAGGAATTGGTCATAAATCGTACATGCAACAACATTTTTTTTCTCAGAAAAATAAATCTGATTTTCTAAAACCTAAGAAATCTACTTCAAAATACAAACGAATATTAGAAACCAAAATAACAACATACCAAATCAAATCATACATATTAGGAGCAGTAATTGTTGATAAATCATACATGCAACAAAAAAAAAATCCAGAAAATTAAAACTGATTTGAAAACCGATATCTCAAAATCGTAAATCAGAGCAAATCAAAATTAATAGCAAATTCATCACAGAATACAATAGATTTACCTGTTTAAGCTCTCTTTTGTTCTTCAAAATCAGTAAAACCTAATTTTCTATCATTTCTTCTTTGATTTCTGGATTATTCAAACTGAGAATGATGAAAACCAAATCGGTTACTGAGACTGAAACTGGATTATATATAAGTTTGACGGTTTCTTATTCGACGGTTTTGAATTTCAAAACTTCAGCAGTTTTCTGTAACTGCAAGATGGAGAAGAAGTGGCGAGAGGAGAGTCGTGAATTTGTTTTGAAAACGGCTACTGCACTAAATGAGTCTCCAACGTTAAAACCCTCAAATATATTGAGGGGCAAAATCGTAATCTGACAATCTGGATATTTTAGGGGAGGGTATATTTATTTTAGGGGAAGGGTATTTTTGTTGGGCCTCTATTATAGGGGTATTTAATTAATGTACCCAAATTAAATCATACGAGTCGCTTCAATTTGGTGAAAATCGCTTCAACTCGCACTCATGAATCCAACGGTGCGGCTACGATGTGGTAGGGAAGTATGTGGCCCCTCTTTAAATTCTTACATGTCGTATAAAGTTGGAAAAAACTTGAAATACAGTTTTATTACCTAACTGTTTATCTTTTATCTTTTTTTAACTTCCTACTTTTTCTCAAAAAGTAAAACACTTAAGGAAATTTGGAGGGGGCAGGATTTTTAATTAAATAGGTGTTAAAAATTTTAACTTCCTACTTTTTCTCAAAAAGTAAAAGAGTTAAGGGGGTTTAGAGAGGACAGGTTTTTACTTTACTAGATTCGAACCAGTTAAGGAGGTTTAGAGAGGACAAGTTTTTAATAGATTCGAACCAGACACCTCTGTGTCATATGAGTGAGGCTCAAACCACCCTGCCAAGTCACTTTTTGTGAATGTAGACTACGACTACTGGATTTATTTACATTTTAATCACACTAAGTTATGAGTACACCAACATTATTTGTGTATATGTACATTTCAATAGTGAATTAATATGTACTATATATGCCACTAGAAAACAATTAAAACATCGTAATATTACTAATTATTAACTAAAAACCAGAGATATAATAACTTTTTCATAAATAAATGGTATATATTTATACATAATTTAATTTTTAGAGGAATTAAAAAAAATTGATTGTGAATATTTAATTCGCGATTCAATATACAAATCGATTCTTAAAAATGAAAAACGATTTACGATTCGATTCACGATTTAAAACTACTGTCGAGCACTTAGAATAATAGACAAGTAAATATTAAAGCAAAATAAAATTATAGTTTATGAAAATATAAATGTCCAAGAAGATTTTTTTTTCTTTGAATATTATTTAAGTTTTAATTTTCTCCTAAAGTGGGATTAAAATTACATAGGTTAGTATAAATTGGCTAATCATAACTATAGAAGGGTGAAAATACAAAACTTAATAGATTTTGCATATATATATTTTTGCTCAGTAACAGACCCATGGATATTTTTGGGATCCATGCTCTTCATTGTGCCAAGGATGTTGGGATCAAATTTCGGCATGACCAAGTACGTGACGTAATCGTTAACATTTGTTACAAAGCTGGTGTACCTGCGCGTAAAGAAGCGGCCCTTGGGCTTCTGTCTGTTGATAATAGAGACTTATGCCCTGCGGACATTCTTGTTCTTAACTGGGAGAATGGCCACGATGTTTGTATGGATGTTACATGTGTCTCTCCCTTCACGGGTGAGGGTATCCGCATTTTCGTCCCAGGTTAAGCTATTTCTAATGTTGTTCTACGCAAACGAAACAAGTACTTGGATCAATGTACTTCACATGGTTATGGTTTAGGTGTCCTAGCCTTTATCACGCTGGGGGAACTCGAAAATGATACTTTGTGTTTGTTTAAGAGAATGGAGAATTGTCTTGTTAGTAATGATATCAGTAGTAGTGTTGGGAAATTTCTTTTTTATAGACTAGGTGTCGCTATTCAGAAGGGGGTTGATGCTCAGCTTGTTGCTAGGCTACCAACTAAAGTTTTGTAAGATTCTATTGACTAATTTTTGACAATTATAAATATTTTAAAAAAAAAAAAAATGAAATAAATGAGAGGATAGTGTTTCTTTCTAACAATTTGTTCGTGTTTGGTTATCTTGATACAAGTACATCGGTGATTCGGCACGGGCAAGATCAAGTTCTTCTTCATATAAAAATAGATCTCTGTCTTCCAGATTATTTGCTACATATGAAGAATTTTTGAGCAAATCACTCCTTAGTCATGGAAGCATCTCTTTTTGTAGAAGAAAATCTATCAAAATAGTCGAATTATAATTTCGGGTATCATTTCATCTCCAATCTCAAAATACAAGACTTGGATGCTATCGTTGTGGATCGCCCTTTCTCTTCGCGATTTATTTGTGCTTTGCATCTTTCTTTGTGTTTACTTCATATTATGATGTACTAGTTGTTCCTAAAAACCACCGTGTAAACGATTCTATTTGAAATGAAATATTTGTGGTTTGAATATAAAAAAGGTGATGCCAGAAGTCGTTTCGATATACGATTTTATCTGGTTTCTATTTTAAAAATAAAATAATAATATAAGAATTACAAAACCCATAAATTTTTGCATATAAAAAATTGTGAGGCTAGAAACAGGCGGACGTGCTATAACATTTGTCATCCCCTTGCTAGGTCTGTCCCTGCCCGGAAGAAAGTGAAATGGGAGTAATGCAAACCAAGTCATTCATTAAGGATAATGTAAGTAGCTATTACATGACGGGGATTAATGACATAATATAATGTAATGGCATCCAACATGCACCCAGTCATATAACTATTAAACACTAAGCTAAAAAAAAAAACAACTATTTCTAGTAGTTATTTTCAAGAACAACAAGTACATCATAATATGAAGAAGAAAAAAGCTAGCTGAATACCAATCAGAAAGTGAGTGGAAACCAAATCATTTACTACCGGAATACAGAAAAGCAAAAGAAAAATCACTTATTAGCAATATCCATACGGATATCAAGTAGTACTTCGTAATACCAGGGGATGAAAGTCCGTTATTGACTTTTAAGAGACATTTCTAGTTTCTGGATTTCCGTAGGGACTTTGACATCTGTTGCTAACCCAAGGCTCTCAAGTAGCTTTATAACGTACCAAGGAAAGTCGAGCTGCCACCATTCGAGACCTAACCGAGCTGAGAATTCAAAGGCGTGATGATTGTTGTGCCAGCCTTCTCCACTTAAATTTATTATGTTCATCAACCAATTGTTTCTGGATAAATCTTTGGTGTTATATGGCCTTTTACCCCATATATGGCATACTGAATTGATGATGAACGTGCCATGGTGTGAATATGCCATTCGAACACCCTATATATATATCAGAACAAAATTATCAATCTATTCGAATATGCTGATGAAAATTTGGCTATGATCCGGTGGATCCAGCAACGAAATTTAGATCACCGGATTTTCCCTAGGTTATGTGAGTGAACTTACCATTCCCCAAATAAAGTGGGGCAGGCCTCCTGCCAAGTACAACAGCAGTGCAAGTCCAACATAGTGAAGCGATATTGTTTTCCGAAGAAACCTGTAATAAGCTTGTTTCTTTAAATCCATAACATTGTTTCGTCTTCCGCACTGCAAAAACATGATGAGAACGTTGTCATTGATGTCATACACATTGTGAGCAGGGACAGTACGATTTACTATCGTAGGAATTCTCCTGCGACGGTTTACCTTCAACCTTTGTTCAATTAAGTGGCAATGAAATCTATGAATCAGTATTAAGTAAATAATAGATAATGATTAATGAAACCTTTTCCCTTAGGTAGGTGTGTTGAAAAATCCAATTTATGTAGCTGAACCAAAATCCTTCGATTGGGCTATGTGGATCTTTGAGGGTATCTACGAACTGGTGGTGAAACCGATGAACGCTTACCCAATATATAGGGTCTCCCTGAATGAGCAAGTGCCAACAACAGAAAAACATTAAGCAAATACACTTACAGGCAACAACAAAATTTGGGTAGCACGTAGAAAGATGTAGGTGCATATGTATAGCTAACTACCTGTGCAGCATGAAGTCCGAAGTAAGCAAATAAATATTCAACTGATTTATTGAGCTTCAAACTTTTGTGACAAAGGCATCTATGGAAACAAAGACCAATACCGATAGGTCCACATAAGATACTCAATACCACACAAACCCAAAATGCGTTCCAAGTAAAATGATATGGAGCAGCTAGTACACATATATGCTCCAGAATTACTATCATCAAATTTGCGGCATCCCAGAAATAATCCAATCTTCTTATCGAAGGAGGCGTCAGCTCAGTTTTTGAACCTTGCGATTGTACCGCACCATATGGATTATTGTAAACAGTTTCCTGCGGAGCCATATTTTGATCTATGTTTTCTCTTTAACGTACTTTGTAGTTCACTCCGGCTACACCTATTTATATATGTTGTTGCACTTGGTTTCCACTTTCGATTTGAGACACATTTGTAACCAACCTTCTCTCTTTGTTAGTCAGCTAACCTTCTCTCTATGTGATCCGGGTATCTCATGAATTTTGGCTCTTTTGCCCTAAGTTTTCTGTATCGTCAGGTAAACTTCTCTCATCTCATCTTTGGTTATGTTACCATGGTATTTCATAAATGCCTAAATCCACCTGGGATACATAGCTATTTTTCTTAAAAATTTTCTCCAACCCCGATTTCATAAATCAATTTATAGATGATATGGCCTATTCGGGCATTGACTAGACATTCACTTAGAGGATTTCAGCCAGTCCTAGTCAGCTTTTACTTAATTAAAATTAATTTTTAATATATTAAGTAACCATTTTTAGCTCTAACAAAATTTTAAGATTATTAAATATAAAATTTATTATAGGCAAAATAACGATCAAAACCAATACGGTTGGGGATGGATATTTGTTTCTCCTTAATTTTAAGGAAAAATAGGAAGGAGAATGTCTTGTTGTCACATAGAAAACACATACAATGACCACTAGAGAAGCTCTAAATGATTAACGGACTTCAAAAAAACTCTACAAAAACCGAAATCTCTCACGTGGGAATGGTGGACCATGATTGTTGGGTCGGGACCTACCATTTTTATTTGAGGTTTCTTGTTGGGAGATATATATTTAAAAACATAGTTTTGTAAGAACCGTTTTTTTGGGGACCAGCCTTTTTTTTGAGGGGACCATTGTTTTATAAGGCCCCCTACCCTACAATGTTAAGGGATGTCCTAAAAATCATAAGATTACCAATTTGTCCCTTACCCTAATTAAAATTATCCCTAACCTAATAATCTAAAACAAAACCTAAAACTAAAAACCAAAACCAAAAAAAAGTTTCTATCAAAATCGCTCCCTATTCGCTTCTCTTCTTCCCAAATACCACATCGTCTTCATCGACTCCATCGATTAATCGTCGATTCAAAAAAAATTCATCGTCGATTAATCAATCGACTATAACAATGGTTCTTCGAAAGCAAACCAAAAGACTTCAAGGAGAAGGTCCTCGATTGGGACATCTAGCAAATCATCCGGAAGCGATTTTCGATTCAAAAAGAAGTTGAACAACCAAGTGAAGCCATAATCCCAAAAGTATAATGTAATTTGTTCAAGCTCCGATTCTGCTTATGGGACCGATTCGCAGTATTTTGCAACAAACCCCTTGCTTTTAATTTGATTTTGATTCGTTTAAATGAATAGAAATCATCAAAATAGGATTCAAATGGCGCTTATGATTGCATAGTTCGGGTTAGGTCGAGTTTCAAAAAACCCAATTTAGTTAACCGAACTTCCTGAAAGGAAGAACACGAAGAACAGTTCGGTTCTCTAGGTATCAAAACTAGGTAACCGAACTTGAAGTTCGGTTAGATCGCAAGGAAGCCAAAAAAAAATTTTCTAACCGAACTTAAAGATCGGTTAAAACAATTTTTTTTTACATGTAACCGAACTCCGCTTTTTTGCCTAATATGAGTTTTTATGTAACCGAACTGTCATATTGAGTTCGGTTTGTTCGCATAAAAATCTAACCTTAGAAAGTAACCGAACTTTTTAGAAAAAAACTTGACAAACCGAACTCTTCAGTAGTTGCAAATATGTTGAGTTCGGTTAGTTCGCAAAAAATGATGACAAACCGAACTCTTCATTAACATTTACCAATGTTGAGTTCGGTTTGTTCTCAAAAAATATTTGTTAACCGAACTATACTATGGTCCCCAAAATTAGAGTTGGCTTATTTTGTTTAAGCTAATATCTTTTGTTTTCTTGATTAGTGGAAGAGGCAAAAAACCAAACAAACCTTTGCTGGAAGATCTAAGAACTCCCACCCCTCGAGGCAAAGTACATTGTGATGCCGGTCACCGTGGAACCAAAAATGCTAAGTATAGAGGTGGGTCATTCCCGGATGTTGTGATCCAAGATGGTGTTAATAGAGATAATGTTGACAACGTAATCCAACAAGTTAATGAAGAGATTGTGGAAGCGATGGGCAATGAAGAGATCGTGGAAGCGATGGGCAATGAAGAACAACATCAAGGTGGAGAAGGTGAACAAAGAGGAGGAAATGAGGGTGCCAATGATGGTGAACCACCAAGGGGAGGGGGAAATGAGGGTGGTGAACCAAATGAGGATGACAAAGATGAGGAAGATGGAGATAAGGATGATGTTGAATCGGAGGAGGAGTTGGATGAAGAGGAAGTTGATGAGGAAGAGGCACAAGTAGAAAGCAGGTGCAAAAGAAACCTAGAAAGACGCCTAACAAGCCTTGTGCTAGATATTCTTACATTCCCGATGACAATTTGTGTTTGTCTCCAAAGAATCCAACTTATGGTACTCCGAGAGATGGAGGGAGTTATTGATGGGCTACAAAACTCATGGGCTGCCAAGATCTTTGCGGCAAAGGTATGGTTCAATCTTATTAACCATCAAGATTTCTCGACATCTTCTTTTATTTGAACTTATATTTTGACATATATTGTTCTTTTCTATATATTAGTATATAAGATAGTTTGTTGCTTTTGTAGGATCATACTAATCTTTGTTCGTGTTTTGAAACGTCAAAAGAACAAGATATGGAATATAGAAAATGAGTGTGATGAGGCGCGCTTGGCGGTATTTGATTGTGTACTTATGGAACGGTATACAACATGCGCACCAAAATTTGATGCTTGTCATCTTTATTCGTTTGCATTTGCCGAGAGGTCTTATCCGAGAGACGGATACCTTTCATCTACCTTTTGGTGAGATGGCAATTACTCCCCGGATGACTCCGTTTTAATCACAAATTTACCAATAACGGGAACAAGTGTTGAGATGGCTACGATCCTTCGATGAGTTTTGAACTTCTTGAAAAGCTATGCGAAAGGTGTCTAGGATGGAGCGATAAAAAGGCACAATGTGAGTTTGAACGAGCTAACAAAGAGCCCGACGAAGGTGATGAGTATAATGAGTTCGAGCAGACCGCACGTACAAGAAGAAGTTAAAAAGATCAAGCTCAAGACCTTGTTTGATGAGTTTTCAAGGACGAAAGATTTGGTTGCTCGAGGAAAGTTGGTGATGACGAGGAGAAGATTAAGCACCATGTGACCGCTTATTTGTTATATCAACTAGGAACCATTTTCTTCCCCGACGAGTTAGGTCACGTGGTAAATGCTCATTACCTCCGGCTATTGGACCCCTTGGATGAGGTGAACAACTACTTGTTGGGCATTGCGGTGCTTTCATTAGTTCAAGAGGAACTCGGGAAAGCTTCGAGGCTTAAGAGTCTATATTTTGAGGCTTATACACCCTTGTTCGGGTACCCCGTTAAATTATCGTTTGTGTGTTTCAATATATAGGGTGTATGAATGTGTATTGTTACTAATCATATTGCGAATGTATTATTTGTTGCCTCTTCTTATAGGTTTGGGTGTACGACCACTTCCCTAAACTTCAATTGTCTCATGCTCACACTCCTTGGCCTTATGGAAGCCTACACTGTAAAATATGAATTTTTGAATTCACGGGAAAAGAATAAGAAAAAAAAGGTGTTGGAGTTGAGGGAGAAATTGGATACGTTAACGAGTGGAAGATGTGGTTTTCCATCCTTACACCATTCCATCGAGATGAAGACGAGGAGGATGTTGAGGTTATTGATTTCTCACCCATGCGGGTATAATGGACCGTTGTTTCATCCTCGGGAGGTTGTACAATGTATAATCCTCTAAGAGTATTAAGACAAGTTTCTTGTGTCCAAAGTGTTCCACAAGTGGAAAACTTCAATTGAAGTGAAGAAAGCGAGGGGAACTAAGAACACCGAGTTGAAGTTCACCCCCAAATACGATCCTGCTCCATCGGTGGACCAATCGGAAGAACTTGGGATTATCTTGTTCCGGTGAAGAGTTACAAGATTCTTTTGATGAGCCAAATGCCGCCGACGAGGGATATATGGAATGGTATGAACATGTTTCTCATCCTCGTGTAATAAACGCCGTCCAACAAGCCCGTGCTTGAGAAGACAAAAGCGAAGGCGTTGGAGAAAGAGGCTAAGAAAATTATGAAGCATACCCCTACGTGGTGATGAGGCCTTGATCTTGTGGAATTCGGCGGTAAAATTTACTCTTCTTTTTTGTGTTTCAAATTGTTATGAAGTATTGAAAAATAATAGTTACTTATGTTTTTGATGAGAATAGGTGAAGGCAAGTGGAAAATTGTTGAAGAAAATGATGGCAAAAATCCAGGTGGAGAGCGATGGATACTCGAGAACAAACGGACTGTACAACCAAATAACTAATGTTTTTAATCCCAGCCTGTAGATACAAGCCAAGGTTGATCCAAGCCGGACCATGCGCGTCGAAGAGGAGTGGCCAAACAAGGGGAAGGTTCAAGTCGGATGGTTGAACAACAAAACAAGTGGAGATGACACTCCTAGTGACGAAGGATCGACCTAAAGCTCCTAAACGCAAGACTAGAAAGTTTCGGTAGTGGTCGTGGTAAATGAGTGATTGCAACAATATTTACTTTGGTTTCTCATGTTTGGAAGACTTTTAAATTGCGGATTTGGTAGTTTGGTTCCTTATATTTGGAATACTTTTTTATATGATTTGGTAGTTTGTTTCCTTATGTTCAATGCGCTTCAATATTTAGTGATGTGGATTATTAATTAAATTTCTTAATTTGGTTTTTAATTTGTGTTCTAAGGGATTAGTTTGGGTATTTGACGATTAAGTGTTTCATTACATTCAAATTTTTAAAAACAATTAGTTAGTTCGGTTAATATACTAAATCTCAGAAACAACCGAACTATGTATTCGGTTACCCTACAATGTTTTTGGATCAACTTGAACTTAATGTTCGGTTACATACGATAATGGAAACCTAACCGAACTCATGACAAGAAATTTTCTAAAGTTCTGATGTAATGTTCGGTTGCCTGGTAATATTTCGAAGGTAACTGAACTATAATGTTCAGTTAACTGCAGAGTAATGCGATGTAACCGAACTCGAGAACAAGAAATTTGAAAAGTTAAAGTGTAAAGTTCGGTTACTACCGGAAAACGTAATCTAACCGAACTCGAACAAGAAGTTACAGTGTAATGTTCGGTTCTTGACAATATTATGCGGAAAATAATAGAACTTGGTACTGAAAAGTTCGGTTTCTTCGCTGATTTCATAATGTAACCGAACTAACACCAAGCCTAAAACTGACCGGTATTTGAATTCACTCATTTTATTGAATCGAAAAAACATACATGTAGTTGAAATGAAATAGAAGTAAAACACATAAAATTCTTCAATACATCGCCTAAGGATTCTCTACGATTTTAATTATATTGGGCGAATTGCCATTCAACTTCCTCCAAGAGAGTGTGCTAGCCTCGTGCGAAACTCATGACCGTACCTTAATTCGTATTGCTCCGACCCAAAGTATCTTGGGAAAACAATTTTTTAAATAAGTTAGCGTTGTTGAATAATCATAACCAAATAAATAGTTTTTGATGAGAGGCCTATTGATTCACAAACTTACTCTATTCATTCGGTCTTCGTTTGGCATAGCGTCCTTACGAGCTTTCAATTCGTTTCTCAACAATGCATTCATTGTATAAATATGGCACCTTTCCCGTATTCTTGGAGCGTCCTCCTATAACCATTTCCGCTTAGTCTTTAAAAACCTTAAACACCCGTTTCCACCAAGTATTGTGTTTGATCATCTCAAAGTAAGGCCCTCTTGTTGGGTCTTCGATGCAAAATCACCTATCATGCTCTCCTCAGCAGTGCTTTGTGAGTGGTGTGTGCTGCGACAATAGCAACATCTTCTAGATCATTGA
>JAJJWW010011805.1:0-13269 GCA_023531295.1 Papaver armeniacum | reverse complement strand
GGAATGTAAGCTTACGGGCTTTTGTGTTTTTCCGGATACTTGTGGGAAGGTTGTTAACCTAAAACTCGTTGTTTTGTCGTAATAGGTAGAACCTATTTATACAAGTCATAATTGAACTGTCACCATCTCGTAGGGAAGTGGGAGTGATCGAGCCACGGAGAAGTGTACGTAAATGCTAGAAACCACGCTCCACTAATGAAGGAAATCTGCTAGTTTACACCACTTGCCGCACTAACTCGGCCTGGGCTTTCCCGACACTTTCTTTATAATGGGCAAGAGTGAACAACACGCCAGAAACGCTGCACTACCCCGATAGAGCATCCCCGGTTTGTGATATGTTTGATGTCTCGAGTATTTTCGTGGTCAATATGCGACAGATTCTGAGTGGGTCTTGTGTACAAGACACTGTCTATTCCGATTAATCGTACGCCGACTAAGTGGAGGATAATCATATGTGGCAAGTTAAGTCATGAGACTTGCCGTAGGAAAATGGCGTGTGACGCTATTAGGTTAGTCTTGGTTGGTCACCTGAGACTTGTTATAGGCCGGTTAACTCCTTGGCGAAGTTGGACGACTGAGATTGCAATTTATGAGAGAAGCTGGTCATTGATTATGGCCACATCTTGTTTGCGCCATTAGTGGCATAATGGCGCCTGTCAGTGGCATAGTGGTGCAGATGGCGCCTACCTAAATTAGGGTCCGGCATGCCGCAACCCTAATTAGCGCGTGTGGCATGTGGCCGCGGTACGATGACGTTTTTGTGCGAGATGGTGCCATGGTCGCGTCAAAGGAATTATGGCAGGGCCATAATGTGAGAATGACCACGAAGCCTGGGGATAGCCATGGGTGGCCATGGCATGGCGCCCTTTAGGGTTTTATGGGTTCCGCATGGCTCGTGACATGTTGTGGCCAGAGTGGCGTAATTTGGGCCACGAACAAAAGTGGGTTAGCACGTAGCTGCGCTATTTGTGGCACGTTGGCATGTTGCTACTGCAGAGTGGCGTGTTCGAATGTTGCGCCACAACATGGCATGTTGGCGCGGTTTAGCGAATGTTTAACCAATTGACATGGTGGCAGCCCCAGCATAGTTCGCCTTTTAATGCATGTGGGGGGTTTAGAGATTCCCGATTGGTCGATAGAAAAGGGGCCGCCAAACATAGGGGTGTGGCCACATCTCTAGCGCGTGGGCGCATTTAAATCGATCCATTGGTTGATGGGAAAGGGGAGGGCCGACAAACGCATGGGGCGTGGCCACATCTCTAGTGCTGCGTGGCGGCTTTAGAGCGACCTGATTGGTCGATATGAAAGAGGGGGCTTCTGGTCAAGCGAAGATGGGGCGTGGTCGTCTGCGGTGGCGCCTAAACCGGCCACCATGTGACATGGCCACGCCTCCTTTTGTTGTCATTTCTATTTTCTGCGCTCCTCTTTTATTTCTTGTTTTCTCGCAGGACTTTGCTCCTACTAGCTCCATGGCATTAGTTTCCTAGCTTGCCTAGGTTTGGCCTCGACCAATAGGGTTCGAGATATTTGCCTGAGCGCAAAAAAAGGCCTAATTTTTTGCAAATTAATTAGGGTCAAAACTTGAATTTTGTGAGTTATCACAAAATTTAACAAATTCTGTGTTGACACAAAATCCTTTTATTCTCGTGAGAGCAAGCATCTTCCTGATTGAGCATTTTCATACAAACCTTAATTTTGATACTTCGGGAAATTTCGTTCTACTCAGCTGCGAGTGAACACTAATTGTCATGTCATATCAATACTAAGGGTTCAGCTGGGGAACATAGCATAGGAAAATACTTAATAAACCATACACTAATGAATAATGTAGGCGAGAGTTTACAGAATGTTTGGGATTGTTGCTACATGCACCATTCTGAATAAATATACTGAATTGCTCAGTACATGTGTGAGTAGAGAGGCCCGGGCACTCATTACTTTAATATGTCTCAGTCCTTTTGCAGACGGCGCATTAAATATAGGGTTTTACATTTTTAGCCATGAACTAAAAACCACCATCAACATTAAGTCCCCTGCTTAGTACGTAACAGTGACATTGTTGCGGGGTAAGCATTATATGGTGACAGACAAAGTTAAAATTCGAAAAGGCAAGACATGTAGAGGTTACCAGGAAAAGTTCGACCGACCTTTGGCAGCAAGTACGAGCGGCTGGTGATCTTTGTACTGGCGCGCTGCTAGCTTGGCCACGGAGCGTTGCAGGTTGAGCGGCTGGTGTTCCTCGTGTTGGCGCGTTGCTGGTTCAGTCATGGAGGTTGGTGCCGCGGGCCCAGTTGCCTTCTTCCGTGCATGGTCCAAAAGGAAAAACCTCCTCTACTCGAATTCCAACAGTGCTATCCATTTAAAAGGGTGTGCTAACTTCCTCTCCTTTTATTATTCGCTCGTATGCTTCTTGTGTTTGTTTGCAGCAGCTCGATCATAGGCGTGCCAATCGTCGGCGGCAAGGTAAGTTCATATTGCCTTAGTATTTTAGGTGTGAGTGTAATATCCATGAGTAATTGATCAAACTTGGAAATTTAGCTCGGTGTGAATGACTTCCTTTGTTAGCGGCGTCAACGGCAACAAAGTAATCTCCAATAGTTATAATCAGCAGCAAGGCGAGCCAAGAGAACTCAAGGTATGTGTTCTTTTCTATTTTGCGCATGTAGCCACCCAAAAGTACCATCGATCTTTTCCAGAATATGTACTAAGGTTCTGACTACAGAAGAATGAGCATCTAACCTCTCCAGTGGATTTCAAAATTTACCAAACTTCACTGCACTCCTGGGATGGCTGAATGAAATATATGTTCGGCAATGATCATGTCAGGGCTAATCTTGGAGAGTGTAGCTGCGTTGTTGATCCGTCCCTGACTTTAAGTTATTTGGTGCCTGGATCGGATCGGTGTTTGACCGAGCTTGTTTGACCGGCCGAGCCGCAATTAAAATGTTCTTTAAACTCCCGAGCATTGACCGGAATGAAATTGTGTTTATTCTCGCTCTTTAGCTTATAGGCTTATTCTTGCCTTTCGATTTCGATGATGATATGTCATGGGATGCTTGTATGGTCGAAATCTTCCGAGCCATTGCGTGAAGAAGACGAGGCGAGAGGCGTTCCCGAAGACGTCTTTGCTATCAAGTCTTCAAGGACTTTATTCCAAGCGACATCCTTTGAACCATCTTCCTCGAATCTTGGACTACTGTATGGAATGGGGTGCGATGAGCAGTCCCCAGTTACACTTTAGATCCTATGGCGTGGCCGGATATGTGAACATCTCTGCGGCGTGCTTTTGGGGTCTTTGATGCACGTGTATGACTTCATGTTGAAAAATTCATGCGGCTCGTAAAGCTTCGACAAAGATGATGTTGACATCGAAATAACACCGGGCTGAGGGAAGCAAAGGCATCCCATGCTCCCCATGTGTAATTATCCCGAGCCTATTTTCTCGTGGAAGATGTGCTTCTACCGCATTATTTAGTAAGGTGGTGACTGGGTTTAAACTTCTAAACTTGAAGGAGGATTCAATTCCCCAAGTGTAGCCTACTTTGATTGTATCACCTTGAATCCTTGCCTCGGGATTTGATACAAGCTTATCAGACCCCATGGATGCGATGCTTGGATGCTTGGAACATCACATGGACGAAATATTCCCAATAACGAAGAGGCGTATGAGAGAGAGTTATGTTGTTATGATTGCATTCTATTGGGCGAGAGACTGGGTGGTAGTCTCCCATGCTAATTTCTAATGGTGGCGCCGATATATAATTTTTCCTTTTTCATCACGGCTTGTGAAAAAGCCCGCTCCCTCTTGGTATGATGATGAGCCGAATTTATGCTTAATGAGGGAAGATGTGCACGTCCCGTCGAGGCGGGGTGCGTGGTGAGACATGGCCTATTTTTTTAGTGATGTGAGTCTATCTTCCTCCTCAATTGACGTCCATGTAGGGAGCGGAGTACAAAAAACCTTGCCTCGATGAGTTTCGTGAATTTTCCTTGGCTTGAACAATCCACGCCACAAATTGGTGCATAAGGAGACAATGACACAGGAATGCTAACTACTTCTTTATTCAGCATAGTTTTCGGGCATTGGTGATACGTTGAAGGGACAATCCCATCATCGTAGCCACTGATCTTCAAATCATGTGGTAGTCTAGCTCATTCTCTATTACTTCAAATTTCACTTTTGACTGGACTGGTCCCACCGACAGATTTAGACTGATGTATCCATATGTGCTGGTTTAGTTTCCTTCGAAATCTGTCATCATGGTAGGGTGCCACACGATTTTACTTGGCCTCACCTTGGCTGTTCTGAGGGTTCTAAGGGTAATGACATTCGAGGATGCTCTTGTATCAATGAGAGCCATTTTAAATTCTGAATCCTTGATGCGCGCAGTGACATGTAGGGATCTGTTATGACCCTCCTCTGCCAGCATGTCATCCTCCGTAAATGTAACATTGTTGACGGATATCTTTGACATCTTCGAAGCCTTTGAATGTGAAGGAGCCAAGCGCGTATCTATGGCTATTTTATTGATCGCGGCAAATGTCTCCGTTTCTTGATCCTTTTAAAGGTGTAGAAGTTCGCATAAACTTTTACCAAAGAAGCCGCTCTGGTCCACCGGCCTCCGCTTGGTAGTGAAACCGTTGTTTTGAGGATGATCATCTGGGGCGCCATTCTCCAGCCCTTGGAATTTCCGAGACAGGAGCCGCTCCAACGATGTCAATCGACAAGGAAATTGAATATGTTGTTTATCGTCTCCTTCATCGTGTCCATATTCCTTGTGTGAATCTCTCCGAATTCCCCGCCAACTCGATTAATCTTAGGATTTCTTCATTGGCTACGCCATTAGGTATGGTGTTGGGGAGGAGAGATACCCATTCGTGAGATTCTGATCGGGAATTAGGATTTGTCGAATGGGTTCTAAGACCGACCATCCTTTTGAGAATTGGGGGTTGCAACCGAGAGGTTAATATCCCCTCGTGGTCGCCAGATTGTTTTGGGGTAAAACTGTTTTTGTTGGTTTTGGTAAATTTGGGTGTGTTGATGAGAAACGAATCTAAACCTTAAACAAATGCCGCATGTGAGTACTTTAGATTCGAGAGATCAATCTATACAATCTGCCTAAACCAAGAAATGGTCGTTCCAGTCTTGCTTCGGTCACAAAGTGAAGTAGAAGGGTTGGTCTTAGGGAGGGAAGCGAAGAAGGTGTTGAGACCAGAATGGTTAATTATGAAGGTGTGGCTATTTTATGACTTGTATCAGAATGTGGAACTGGCTTGCGGAATATAAACTATCAGTTATTTTGTGTTTTTCTGGATACTTGTGTTGTTGTTAACCAAAACTGTTGTTTTGTCGAAATAGGTAGAACTTATTTATACAAGTCATAAATGAACGCACCCTGATCTCATAGTAAGTGGGAGTGATTGAGTGATGGAGAAGTGGGGTAATGTGTAAATGCTAGAAACCACGTCCCCACTATGAAGGAAACAGGTTAGTTTACACCCACTACTTCTTGCCGCCACTAACTGCCCGCTTTCCTGACACTTTCTTATAATGGGAGTGTTGCACGCCGCACGCTTGTAGATGGGGCAAAACAAGTTGCTGGTTTTTAAGTAATTGAGGAGACGACCGTGCAGAGGAAACTCCTTGAACCGAGCGAACTGTCAAACCTCACACAGATGCACTGCAAGAAGGGAGTGCTTTGAATTCGAGAGATCAATCTGTAGTACTCCTAAGATAAACCAATACAATGGCCGTTCCATAGTAAATTCGGTCACAAGAGAGGATGGGTCGATCTGTAGGGAGTGATCTTTAAGAAATGTGTGAGATCAAAGGTGATCGAAGAATGTAGGTGTGTTGTGTATTCTGAAAATAAGATAAGTTCTGAATGAATGAATTTGCTCTGTTGAGAGTAATTGCTCAAATGTTGAGTTGTTAATCTCGTGTTGTCTGTTTGACGTGAGATTATTGTGTTTTCAATCATCATTCAGAGACTTATTTATATTACTATAATTGTAAACACCAAATTCCCATGAAGTGTGAAAGTTGATGGAATCAAAGAGTGGAGAAGTGGAAATTGTGTTAAAACCCATTTGCTCAACGTGCGGAGACTTGGTCGATTTTCCACCCACTACTTTGTTAACTCCTTCAAATGATCAAGCCGCGACTTGCTCACATTCTCATCGTGTGTATGAACACACGTGCCATAGACCGCTTGAGAACAAAACCTAGTTAATATCCCCCATGTGACACGATTGATGTCTCGTGATTAGTTAGTCGATTCGACTTCGACTTCATGACTTCATGGGACTATGAGTCCATGTATTGTTGAATGTTCCGAGATTCATGAATTGAACATGTCTCGTTGAGACAGTATAATGTATGAATAAACATAGTTAACGTGAGTAAATATTGCTCATTCGATGAATCTGTTGAATATTGATGGTTGAACCAATGTTCCTTAGTTTGAGCAAATATTTCCCCATCCCGAGCAAATGTTGCTCATTTGATGAATTATTGGTAGCATGACCAAATAAAATATTAATTTAAATACGCTTGCAACTGAACCAAGTATAATTAATAAAATGTTGACCATGAGATCATCGTAAAATTATTAGCGTTTGACTTTGGAATAATGAACCTTGAACTCAAAACCCTAATTCGATCAATTGATGGTTTATTGAAAATTAACCACGGAGTGAAGGAGGGACCGCTTACATGGGATCATGGGTCGACCATGTAGCGCTCAGATGCTCAAGTGAGCAAATACCAAGGTCTCTTGAAAACTTGTTGATTTGTTGATGAAAGAATGATTAAATGCGGGTTTAATCATTTATTAAGATAATGCTCACCCGAGCCTTATGTGATAAAACCTAATTAATTATGAAGATATTAGGGACCGACCGAGGGGTCATGAAATCTTCCCTGGGTGATCACGGGATCGAATGACGATCGTTTCATGAAATTCCGAAATTGTTCAAGAGTTTGAACCTAATATGAACAAATTAGGTCAAATGATGAAAATATGAGGGACCGCCTCTTGCAAGCCAAAAGCCAACCTGGTCGGTCAAGGTAATATGCACATGTCACCAAAGTGTTCGTGGTCTCGATCCCGAGAATTTTGATATTTTCTCATGTGCGTTTGAGCAATCATTTGGGAAAATATGAAGAAATCAGAGGATTTTTGTCAAACCGAGGAAACTTCATGAGATGAAGGAAAATAATTATAAAAATGAAGAAATCATGAAGTGAGACCGGCTGAGGCCAAAGCATGGCCGGACGGCCAACCACTCACGGTCCCATGGTTCTTTTCCCATTTTTATATTATTTTTCATGATTTTGTGGAAATATCATGAAATCAAGAGTTTGTTGAAACTAAGGAATTTTGTTGAAATCAAGGAGTTTCCTTGAAGTGAAAGAGTTTCCATGAGATAATAATAATAAAATAAGGGTGTGGGACCGGCTTGAGCATGGTCGGCCGGCTTAGGGCCCTGTCCGTGAGTTTTCCTTAATTTTATATAATTTTATGTATTATTTCCATGATTTGAAGGAATTTTCATAATTTGAAAGAAATACCATGAAATCAAGGAATTCCATGGGATCAAGGAAACATAAATAATAATAATAATAAAATAAGGGGCGTGTGGGACCGGTCCCACGAATTTCCCTAATTTTTATTATTTTTCATGGTTTTATGGAAATACCATGAGATTGAGTTTTCATGAGATTAGGGAAATAATAATAAAATAATGAGGAATCATGAGGTGTGGAACCGGCCGGATCAAGGCATAGCCTGGTTGGCTAATAAACACTCTGTCCCCCACGATATTTTTCCCAATTTTATATTATTTCCTTGATGCTAAGGAAACACCATGAAACGAGGAGTTCCTTTAAAACAAAGGATATTTGTTCAAATGAAAGGATCTTCATAAGATTAAGGAAAATAACAAAAATATGATAAAATATAAAATCTGGGCGTGGGACCGGACACGGACACGACCGTACGTAGCTGGGTCAGGTCCCAGCGCCTTGGCTAATATTTTATTATTTTCTTTCCTATTTTGCATAGGTTCATCGATCTCGTCGTATTTTGAAATATTCATTCGTGCATTCGAGGTGCTCGTTAGTGCATTGAATACACTTGCATCATTTTAGCCTGGGCTTACTCGATAATGCTCGGATGCTCGTGTGTTAGATATTTATTACTAACCCATGGAATTCTGGAAGGACCATGAATTGAAGTAACGAAATATTATGAAAATGTAGAATATCTTTCGGGATTCATGAATGAATCTAGTGATTTAGGAATAATTAAATGATGGCTCTATACTAATACGATCGTCTAGGAGAATTAATTATTCGGGAGTAGAATGATATGAGCTTGTTGAAGCGCATATTTCTTTTATATAGTCATGGAAAATATTGTTACATCCTCAAGACGTTATTGCTCTATACTAGCAGCAAGTCAGTCTAGGAGCCGTCAATCTTTCGGTTATATATAAAATAGTTACCGAACTTGCTCAGTATTTACAAGATATGCCGTTGCCTCAGCTGAGAGACTGCACATCCGCATATTCTCTGAGAGATAGTAGTCTCAGTCAGAAATGCTTGCGGCACGAGCTTTCATGCTTTCGCCGAGAGACATGAGTCTCAATACTCGCTCCGATTCTTGGATCGGAAAATATATAGTTATGGGTTTACGATTTTAGCCTTTGTCGAAAATCCACCATCTACATTAAGTCCCCTACTTAGTGAGGGATAGTCATTTTCCTCAGTCAGCACTAAATGGTGATTTTCCAACATACGAACGAAACAAGTAATTGAACTTAGTCGTAAGATAAGATGTTACCGGATTTTCGATTGCGCGAGTGATCCACGACTTGAACGAAGATCCCAGATCCTGGGCACGATAGAGCATCATCTTATGAGCATAAATTGGTATTGAACCGCTGATTTGGTGATGGAACCTTGGTCGGTTTAGGATTCATGGGCCGGGCCCGAAAAGGAAATCCTTGTGAACTTAGGTTTTGGAAATAAAATTTGATATAAAAGGAATGAATCTCTTTTTTTTTTATTTCACCTACAACAACCGGCCACCACCTTCATCACCTCTTCATCTTCCTCACGTCGCAGCGGGAGAAGGGAAAAAATTTCACGGAGCACCACCGATCAAGCCGCCGTCCGATCACCGTCAAGCCATATTCGGCTGCGCCAGGCCGTAAGCGGATTTTTTTTTTTTTTTTCAAAATTTGATGAGTTCCATGAGTTGTTCATGTCTTGATCATGCTAAAATTATATATATGTGCATATATGAGTGTGAGTTTTGTAGAAAACCCTTGTTTTTTTTTTTGAAAACGTATGTTCGTTTGATCGTTAGTTTAAGAAACTAGCAATAATCCCGACTTAGGAGGGATTTTTTTATTTAAACATATAAACTTGTGTCCAAAGTGATAAAATTTTGTTTTTGGTTTTCATGAAAACCAAAACTTTATCTTAAAAGATGTGAACTTTTCACAAACCTAAATAAACCCTCGTTTTAAAGAAAGATGATGATGCGAAGGAAAAGATTTTTTTTTTTTTTTTTTATGAAACCATGACCTGTTCATGGATTTTTTTTTATGAAACCGTGAAATATCCACAAAATTTTATATACGTGAGATTTTCTCACATCAAATTTTTTTTTTTTTTTTTTTTTATTTACGTGAATAATTCACGTTTTTATTATTTATATATATGAATATATATAAAAAATCAAGACTTGAATTTTGTGTAATCATTAGAAGTAAACAATTATTTATGATGAAATAATGTTTTAATTTTTATAATTTCATGGTGAATGTTCACACATGAAAATATTCATGATTTTATGAAAATCGAGTTTTTGCTCATCTTTGTAGGTTCAAGAAACGAGCAAGTTTTGAAGTGTTAACTCTTACGTTGCAATCACTACTTTGTTAGTGGAATCGTAAAAAAGGTAAGAGTTGAGAATTACCATTTCGTAGATTCTTGCGTGAGCATTTTTCCAATTACTTCATTCCATTGATGTTTGCATCTTATATGAATGATATGCTGAAGCGGAGCATTGTGTGCATGTTATAGCTACTTTGCAAGGATGTCTGATTCCCAAGTCAATGATGTTTCTAGAGATGATATGCGTGTGAATAATGATGCCTCCAGGGAAGATTCATACATAGATAATGATGCTTCTAAGGATGATTCATGCATGGATGATACTTCCATCGGCGAAGATGAAACTCATGGAATTAAGAACGTTCCAAACATAGAGGATGCATTCTTCATAGATCAAGGGCCCCAAAAGCATCTCAAAACTCCAAAGATTTCGTCTTGATAAATCCCGAGAGAGGTTACTCGAAAAAATTAGTGAATCCTCGAAACCATTCGGTTCGTCTTGAACGAGGATATTTTTCTGCATCAATCATCGAATTCAAGCTTTCTCGGCGGCCCTTGGAAAAGTTTTATGGATGGGCGAGGTACATGTTAGGTTTTCCTCGTTTTCGAGCCAAGTTGCATGATGCACAAGTAATACGGGCTATGCAAGCTTCTGGAGATTTGTTCATTTTTCATGATGGGCGAGGTGTAGTAGCTCTACTTGCTCGCTGGTGTATTCCAACTCACTCTTTCATATGCAGATGGGGAGAGTTTACCATTACTCTAGAAGATGTAGTTGCTTTGTTGCATCTTCCAATCACGGGTAATCTTCCTGAAGGTCTTTCTTCATCAGAGGAAGTCGCAATCTCTAACACCTTGACAACCACAATGGAGGAGATTAATAATGCATCCGGGCAAAGAAAGGTTGCTATGCTCATTGGTTAATACACTGGTGGCCAAGAGATACTCCTCTGGAGTGGCCTGTTGACGATACGTTATCTAATGCTACTTTTTGTGTTTATGGCTGTCCAGAGATGTATTTGAAGATGCTGGAAATTTGTTGAAGCCGTTTGTGATTCCCTTTGCAATTAAGATGGCTCAGGGTGAGCAACTCCCAATAGGCAGTTTGTTCCTTGGTTCTTTGTACTCTAACTTGGACTCATTGATTATAGACTCCAGCATCTCAAATGATTTTATGAAGATTGAATGTTATGCCAATACAATGTTTCTTCAAGCTCTGATGTGGGAGCGTTTCAAGAATTACGCACCCATTCCACGTACCATTTTGCAAGGATTGAACACTGATGCTCGCCATGTTTTCTCTGAGAAGGCCAATGCCAGGATCATGCGCTGGTCTATAAAACAACCTCGACTCAAGACTCGCTTCGTTGATGTCTTAGACCGTGAATCTGAGTTCAACTTCCGCCCATGGGTGTCAGTTCCCCTTTACATATCTCAGTTGACAACTTTTAATACTGAAGAGAGTATGACTTTGAAATCTGGTGATGATTTGAATGACGTCGAGAGGTCTTTTATGTTAAGTTGTACTCCCGGTCATCTGATATCCATAATACATGGCGAATTCTTGGTGGAAAAATACAATATTGATAGGGTGGCTCGGCAAATGGGTATGGATCAGTGTGTTCCAACTTTTTCAAGAAGTAAACCCTCGATTAAATGGGATCATGACCCGTCCGGACCGCACATGTGGAAGGAAGTGAATTCCGTTCCCTACCAGAGAGTCACATATGTAACTCAGGGTTACATAAACTTTGGGATCAACAATTCAAGCGTTTACTTGATTTCGTGAGAGTTGATCAACCTTTAGTGAAGGAGCCTCCTTCTCGCTGAGATGATTGCTACTCACTCAAGATTGAAGTATTTCCCGGTAGTGATAAACGGAAAACATCTCCAGGATGCTCACAAGTAAGTATTCTTTACGACTTCTTCATAAGATTATGATAACTGTCTTTTGATTATTGCATCAAAACTTTCCATAGGACGGTCGTAACTTAAGACCTCAAATCGATGTAGACTTCTCAGAAACTGAAGCAACTATTCATGGTGGATAAGGCAGGAACAAGAATTATAAGATGTTACCTAACACCATAAAGTCCCCAAAGGATTCGTTTGGTGAGTCATCGATACTTTTTTACCATGACTTCTTCTCATCCGTAATTAAGATCGTAAAACCAATATTTGTTATCTTGTTACAGAATTTTACTCCATCGAAAGTATTGACGGTCTTCGATTCTCTGCTTCACCGGGCAAACAACTTCGATTTGAATGATGAAGAAGAGGATGTAAGTGTTTCTCCCTATAACGAACCATGATGCTTTGTAGATAAAAAATACTAATTGTTGAGAATATATCCAGGAGAATGTCTCCATGGAAGTGGAGAGTACTGATGATGCTCGTTTGGAGGATGGTGATAAAGGAAACTCCCAAAGCTTGAAACCGAATGAAAATAATGGTGTTATCGATGTCGATGCGAGCAATTCTGGTTCTTCGAATGCTTCAGAGACCACCCAAGTAAGTATTTCATTTACATTTTATCCATAGGAGCATAAACTTGTTGATTCATGAGTGAATGAATGAGAATGTATGTGAATATATGAAAAGCTTTGCCGAAAATACGTCACCAGAAATTTCAGAACTCAGCCTTTTAGCAAAATGCCGTAAAATCTTCGTCCGATATCAGATTTTCGCGATCCGCATATGTATCTTTATGCCCAGGAAATTTCCAAGCTTAAGCGACGAAGATTTTTAAGTTTTGAGCACGTTTAGGGGTCGAAATTGACGAAACAGTAAACATCCAGGAGACTTTCAGGAAGTTTTCAGCTGTCATGTAGTCGGATGTTTCGAACACATCTTTTTGCTCGTTTATCCGATTGCTATGAAATTTTGATATGCTATAGATAACATCCATACAAAGAGAATGGTATATAACTAAACCCTTTATTCTTCACCAATTGCTCCCAGCTCATCGTTTTGTATAGGGAAGTGTAAAGTCTTCTCAGGCGAGCCTGTTGTAAAACGTGTTTTTTGTGACTTTCACGTTATTTGTTGACATCTAGCATGTAGAATGAAGAACCTTGATGATGTTAGACCACTCATATGCTTTGGTTTATGATTTCTTCTGGTTTCATTTTTTTTTTTTTTTTTTTTTTTTTTTTTAATTTTGACAAGGCCCGCTGGGTTAAGGAAACCCAAACCAAAGAAAAGAAAAACACACACAAACAGAAAAAAAACAGAAAGAACAAGCAGAAAAACAATCTATCTTCTTCTGCGCCTATGGTAGATTTGTTGAGCCTTGTCAGCAGCTAGATTTCTCTAAAATCGAGAGAACTCCTCCCGTCTCAACTCCACCCAAGCATCACTAG